>VZRH01001423.1:60737-129733 GCA_013397555.1 Urocynchramus pylzowi
AAAATTGAATTCTGTGGGGAAAGAAAATTCTTTTTCTCTCCTGGTGCTCCCAGGAATTCCAAGGCAGTGGTTGTCAGTCTGGGAAATGTAAGTGCTGCTTAAAATAAAGAAGGTATTATAGAGAACCTAGTGCTAGCAAAAGATGCCAAATACTCTTGGCAGCAAAAGCTTCAGACAAATGAGTGACAGGGTGTTGTCACACAATATATACAAGTGAGGAGACCATATGCACAGGTGACCTGTTAAAAGGTTAGAAGAAAGGGCTGCTGTTAAAACACAGTGGTCTTTACCCAAACTCTTTGCACTGACAGGTCATTCAAATCACTTTGTGCTGTACTAGAGATGCACAGGAGGGGTCTTAAGCAAACTTACCTGCAAAGCCAAAGGAGGCACTGACATAAGTGCCATAATAAAGACAACATGGGGGGAAAAGAAAATAAAAGGGAGGGTGGGGGAGAATCAAGAGATCCCCAGTCTCTTCCCTGACTTGAAGCCTGTGCCCAGCAAAACACCCAGTCCCACTGGTGCTAGTTAAGCTTCACAGGTGACACACGGCTGCTGAGCAGAGGAAATTCTGCAGTGCTCATGGGTGAAAATGTATGAGGAGCCAGCACAGGCAGAAAGCTAAAGATAACTTTGCTCACTGTTAAAGACAACTGTATTCACCACTGATAGTTCTTATCTAGGCAAAGCAGACTTGGCCCAAACTTCAGAGACAGACTTGCAGAGAAATCTCACCACACCTTAGGGAACAACGCAAAAGATCAGAGATGGCACTCAATTCTGAATCAGTGCCCAGGAGTAGCATAGATATTTGGGGCACATGGAGGAGAAATAAATAGAATTGATTATGAACGCAGTATCAAAAAAAAAAAAAAATAAAAAAATAAAAAAGAGATAATAAGCCAGAGCTCTGCTAGACTGAGCTGCAACGGTTTCATGAAGCAAAGGCAGGAGATTTCTGTCCCATGGAAAGTACAGGCAGCTCAGGTTCACTCCCCCCACCCCCACAAAATAGAGACTAAATTTGAGTGCAATAACAGATTATCTAAAGCATTAGATTCCTCATTCTTAATTACTTCAGAAACCTCTGTATCACAGGACCTTGACTACAAACAACTTCTTCTGTGTCTCTTGTACAGGAGATTTACTAACAGACAGCTCCATGCATCCCTAAACAAAGGAAATTCAGGTAGGCATCTTTAAAGAAGCACAAAGGATAAAAATCAATCCTATGAACAACAAGGAGCCTAGGAATGCTACAGGACTTGATTTTCTCTGCCTTCATCCAGTAATGCTGGACCCACCTTCTCACTCATCATCCTGGTACTAGAAGACATTGTGCAAATAGGGCATAACTTCATAGCACTGTGAGGAGCCCTGGTGCTATTCAGAGGTGATGCAGCAGCCATATCCTAGCCATAGGATTTGCTATGCCACTGTACAGCACCTACTTGAGGAGATCTAGCAACTCTCCCAAAAAATCAGTGGCTTTTAAGGTTTCAGAAAATATCGTTTCTACTGCTTCCCCTGCAAACCTATCAAAGTTATACATCTTACTACCAGGAAATATTATGCAGGAAAATTAAGGCAAAGAAATTTATAAATCTTATTAGTGGGATGACTGTGCTCTCTTTAACTGCCTACAATATTATTTTCAAAAGACAGTCATCCAAATGCCAAAACTGAACTAGCAGTAAATGGCTTCTGATTGGGAATTTCCATACAGAGGTGCCAAGCACCGGCCAAGATGAGAACCACGCTTTTCTCTCCCTTGGTATAGAGCATCATGAGGTATGATAAACCTGGCTTTTGAGGTTCCCCAGAGCCTCATATCCCAAAGACATAAGATTCCTATTTTCTGTAAACACTAACTTGGATCAGAGGGTTTTAAAGAGCACATTATTAGAACAGGCAGTTTCAAAATCCAAATGAAAATATAAGCTCAGTTGTTTAGAAACTGGGATTTAGTTCACGCTGTTCCCAATGCTTAAATATTTCTTTCCTGTAAACCAACAAAGCCACATGTCTCTTAAGACAAGCAAAAATAAAACCCATTTGTACAGCACTTCCAGGAAGATAACTGAACCTGGAGCTTGTGAAGTCAAGGGCAGCTACTGATTTCCCACAGAGGTGCAATGCCACCCCTTTTTTTTTTGCAGAGCTGACTGGCTCAGTAGGATACCATCTCAGCTCACAGCAATGATGGATGGTGCTCCTGCTCCAGCACCTCCAGGCTGCCAGTTGGCTCAGAAATCACATATACACATGTGGAACTCTACCATTCTTTTGCTTCCACTGAACACACTTCTTCACACCTTACTTACTCCATGAAGAGGCTTCAACCACCAACAAAGCTTGCTTTGATTTCCAAATCTGTTCATATTTGTTTTTGCAATCCAGGAAGCCAAGCCACTGCACTGCTGGAAGTCCATGGCAGGGGCAGATTTTGACACAGTTTGGATCCTCTGCTTGCATGCAAGGTTAGATGCCTGACCTCATCCATAGCATGGGACAGAGAAGAGATATGAGACGTCTGTCAGCTTCAGCAGTGGTTTCCTGTTTGATTCTGGTACTGCCCTGGATGACTTTGAAAGGGAGATGGGTGCTACCATCCCATAAGGATCCCATAGTACAGGATATCCAATAAGTAGATTTGGAAGCATGTACCCCCAGTAAAAAAGGCCTTCAGAAAGAAAATATCAAGGAGGGGAAAGATTTCAAATATGTAATTTTACATATTTTGAGAAGCAGCAAGGTTAATAGTGTATTATTTGTGCATCAACTCCAAAAATCCCATGGCTGCCCTGATTATTAAAGATTTTATCCAGTCAAAATTATTAGTAATTATGTCTTCCAAGAGCAAAAATGTATCTGGAAATGCATCATTACCTTGTAAAGAAGTAAGGCTTCTATCCCTTATTAAATCATTTCACAGTCCTTGGGGACCTTCAAGGGGTACAGTGGCCTTACCCAGCTTCTGTCCAGGACATGCCTCCACAAACAAACTACCCAAGAAACCAGCATACAACTAATTACAAATGCTGTTGTCTACAATCAGCATAGCAGATGTCATTCCATGAGATTTCAGGAAACTTACTGATGTCTATCTGATCACAAAATGCATTAGCAAGTCAATACATCCTTATCAGTAGTGAATATAACAGCATTAAAAATGCTTTTCCAAAAAGACAGAGAACCTACAAAACATTTATGAGCTTAATGCAATTGATGATTCCACATAAGGATTTTGCTAGAACTGCAGAGCTTTGGGTGCTAACTTAAAATACATGAATAATACACATTATAATAAAGCTAGCACAGCTTGGCAGGCCTGCAGTAATTGGTGTTGAAATTGCAGATCTAACTAACAGTATTTTATTACATGTCATGCTGCCCAGGTAGCAAAAGCTCCCCATCTTGAAGGGTGAGATGAATCAATCAAAAGCCTCATATTTGGCTTTCCATTTTTTTAATTTCCAAAACAGTCCACTCCTGGAAAGGACATCTTTCAGTACATAGTACACTTAGTTCTCAAGAAAGGATGTGAGGTGAAGCAGAGTTAGTGTCCTAAACTAGATATTCTAACTTGAACAAGGTTGCAGTATTAGGCATTGATCATAGAACAGATCTCCCCTTGGATATCCAAAATCTGGCCATAGTTAGGAACAGCTGCACACCAAGAAAGAACTCTGGATCTCACAAGAACAAGAGGAGCCTCCACTGGGGATGTTTCAAACTGGTTTCCCTTGAAGAGCAGCCACAGCACACTCATTAAGTGCTTACACATCCCACCTACTAACAAGAGACAGACTCAAGACAATACATATTCATGTCACATGGGTACTTATTAGCAGATGACAACCACAAGAAGCAGAAAAACATCACTGACGACTTTCTCATGCCCCACACACTTGGTGGCTTTACATGGCTTTAACTTCAGCCAGCAACACATTGCAGAGCCTGTCAACAATGCAGCAGCTTGGTTCAGCTGTACACCCTCACAAATCTTCAATGAGGACTTGAAAGCAAGAGGCTGCACTGTGGAAGGAAGAGTTGATGGCCTCACTTGATTCACCCACAGAAAGCCATCTGCCTTCCAGGGATTGCATGAGACAGCAGCTGGCATTATAAATACTTTTTGTCCCCTATGTGAAGCAAACAGTTATATTGCTATTTTCCCTGTTTTCCCCACAGGCTCTTCCTTCTCCACGTGCCACAGAGCAGCTTTGTCTCCCCACAGCTAGATGAACTCACTTTAACAGGGAAATCAAACTCCACCACCACTCTGTGCTAATTGCTCCCCTGGCTCTAGGGAGGAATGTGTACCTTCTACATAAACAAGCTGAAGCTACTTTTAATCTAGTTACACTTGGATTCTTCAGCATCCTATGGCAGTCACAAAGAACTCCACATCACCACCAGAGCAGGTAAATAACTACTCAGATATTCATGAGAGTGCCCCACCTGAGGCAGGGCCTGCATTACAATGCAGGCATTGCAGGAAAACCCCAAGGCAGGAATCCCCTGAGTAACATGGAAAGCACTGCTCCTTTAACTGCCCTTGTCCTGGGTAAGGCTCTTAACCTGCTCAATTTCATTACATCCAGACTGAAATTTGTGCACAAAAATTAGTAGGTCACAGAAATGAGAAGCTAATTCATGGAAATGCATGTGCTGAACACAGCTCACTTTTCTCTTTTTAGCATATTCTGTATGCAGCACAGGGACAGCCTCATTGCTGAAAGAAACAAGATGAACTGATTTAATATTTCATAGCTGTAGTTACAGTAAATGTGTTGTTAGTTGGGAGATAGAAATCGAGGGCAGCCAATGACACACTGGGGTATTTTTGCAGACGGGCAGTTTACAGTTCTATTTTTACCACCTTTGGGGGCTACAGTTCAGTCGGTGGAGTAGCTCATGTGCATGGCCCAGACACGTCTCTGTGACGCCATCCTGGGAGAGCACCACAAAGGACTACTCTGATCACGTACGGCTGCAGGCTACGTGGGTCTCCGAGCAAAGAAAGGCAGAGGAGGATTTCTGCCTGTCAGCAAGAGAAAAAAAGCCCCGAGAGCTGGATTAAGCATCTGGAAAATTACTGCAGCCTCACAGCTTTTGCTGCCTGCTACCCGGGTGAGTCATCACCGGTTGCCGCGGCAACGGCTGCTTTCCTCCTCCGGCTGCTGATCAATTTTGTCTGTGTGCAGGTCCCCTGAAAGCAGGAGCTGCACAGATAACGCAACAACAGCACAGAAGCTCCTATCAAAGAGTATTTACATTTTGAATGTGCAAGTCCTGGGATTTACAGAAGGAGAAATAAGAGTTGGGACAGAAGGGCAGAGACAGCAAACGCTTGGTTTGAGTAAACTTTCATACTGCTGCCAGACAGGCGTGGTTAACAAATTACCCTGCTACCGTTTTCCACTAACCAATACCTATAAATAAAACAATATCCTCTCCCAGACATTCATGTACAATGTTCATCATCCCTGTCAGATGCTCCATAATTTAAACTCACGCTCTGAAGTGGGGGCTGGCACAGCCCAACACACAGAGACAAGAGCCAGCCAAAGCATTGATGCTTCTGTGCCCAACCTCTCCCCTCCAGCCTTGACAAAATGACCCCAGGCAAGGCAGCTCATCTTGGAAATACCCTATTCACCACTTCTTATGTGCAAAGACAGGGTTGCAGAGGGCTTGGAACTTTGTAGCTCAGCAATACTCAAGTCCCCAATACCTATCAGTTAACTCTTCTCCACTAAAATTCTGGATTAAATGGGGTGGATGTTAGGTTACCTCTGCTGAAACAAGGAAATCTGAGTATTTGTCAACTCTGTAGGTATCATAGAGCTCACTTAATACTTCCAATGAAGTATTGGTTTTGAACCTTCTTTTTTTAATTAACTTTTTCCCTGAGGCAGTTTGAAATGGCTACTGCTAATAATCTGATGCTGTCGTGTCAGTGTAATGAATGGCCCTGCCATGCACTTGTCCAAGATTATCTACAGGAATGTGAAAGCTACTGATAAGGCAAACCTCCCCGTGAGACAAAAAGGGGAAAGTCAGCCAGGGCAGCATTTCTGCTCAAGCAGAGACAAGACTCATGTTTGTCATGCTGATTTTAATGTTGGCCCTTTACTGGTGTGCTCATATAGTGGACATGCTTGAACCTTAGAACATTCAAACCTTAGAACCTCCCATCCAGCTCTCATTTCTATTATCATATATATATAATCAGCTTGAAGCACTACTTCTCAGAGCCATTCAAGGACTGAATGGAGCACACAGATTTTTCCCTCTCTAGAAACTCTTTTGACTCAGTTTCCAAGATGGGAAGAAGTCACATAGGCACATCAAGGCCTGAATGACTTACAAATCACTTACCTGCCAGGTTTGCTGCCAAGCATATCATCTGAAGAGAAGATTTGCATCTAGGTGCAAGTAAATTCTCTAAGACAGGAGCTTCTGCGCTGGCAGGACAGGCTAACTTAGAGCACAGTAGCAATCTGATGATAACTTGAAGCTAAGATATTATAGCCTTTCTCTCCCCCTCCTNATCCAGTAGGCACACAAGCCTTTTCAGTGGGAGGCACTTTGCCTTAGTTTACCTCCCAGATTGGCTTTAAAATTCTTGCATCAGCTTAGATACAATATTTAGGCATTTGTTTGTAAAAGGGTAGATGGGGAAAGCTGTTATTTTCTCCTGCATTTTTTCTGGGGGGAACAATCAGATATTCTTTTAATTTTTGTTCTTTATGTGTAGATATCATATCACTATGCGATGTGACATATGAACATGACCCATTCATTTAAAATTGCTTTTGAAGCTATGGTTTCTCTATACAAACCTTTGCTACCATCCTTCAGAAAAGTTTATTGTTTTGACCGTGCTGACTGTGATTTTTTTTGCTGCTGACCTCTTAACTGTTGCAACTCTCACAGGAATGACTTTCTGTTTCTTTCCTTCTCCAGCATCATGCAGTAATCAAATTATGCAAACAAGTCACACAGAGCAGCAAGACAAAGAACAGCAACAAGAAGGATTAAAATTTCTGTAATCCCACCAGGGAAATACTTTCAGCAAAGGCATTCCAGCCCATCTTATACTTAGGCTCAGTAACAGTTTCAAAACAAAAACCAACCAATCTGCTTCACAGTCTCCCACCAGCAGAGCCTAAGGAATATACAGTTGGAAGTCAAGGAAAGCAGCTACTTTTATAAAGAGCCATGGCCCAAGCCTGCCCTACAGACTGAGCAGAGAAACCACAAAGGTGAAAAATGTGCCCAAAGGTTCCTGCCAGATGGCACTTGCAGGTCTGGGAGGATGAGCTTGTGAAAAGATGTCTGTGATATGGGAGTGGCTGAGTATCTTTGAGCTAGAACAGTTGCTGTAGAGTAGGAATGGCAGCAGACCCTTCAGCCACTCAGTAAGGGAGTCATAGCAAAAATAAAGCAGAAGTGACTGTGAAAGCTTTGCAAAAAATGAAACAAAGTTGGTCTTTCATGTCCAGCACTTTAGCATAAACAGCTGAAGAGACAAGAGCTTCTAAGCTTTTTCGATCTCATGTGAAAGCACTGGACTATTTTGCTGACCATGCAAAGCATAAGCCTAGTGTGACCTTTCAGATCAAACTCCAAAGTATGACAGCCATCAGGCTCCCCTACAAGGGAAAATTTTCCAGCAGGACTACAATGGTATGTTTTTAATATCACTATGCACATAAACTTCATCTTCAGTACAGACACCTTTTTCTGGTGCCATTTACATTGCTTTGGACACCCACAGAGGGAATCACAGGAAGACCAGCACAAATTCTAACCCACTAATTGGAGTGCTGCTGTCCTGTTCTTTCCCAGGGCTGAGGGCAGGGAGCAGAGAGAAAAGGGAGGAATATGGGACTTTCCACTCATACTAGAACTAATCCCAGCTGTCAACAGTACTTTCTTATATGTGATAAGATATCAGGGAAGGACAAAGTGGGTGCTGGCTCCCTTCTTGAATTCATCAGGCATTTTGCAATTCACCCAAATTTCCTTTCATGGATTAAATTCCCTTAACCTGTTGACAGATAATTCCAGGCCTGAGGGCAGAACTGAAGGAAGACAGCAAAGCTGAAGTCTCAAAGGCTGAGCCTTGCACAGGGGCATGGTTTCAGCAATGAGAAGCTTTGCTTATCTTCGTTACCTTACTAATTTCTAGAATTAAGCTGCATCCTTTTGTCTCAGATGAGAAAAGTAGGGAGAAATACTTAAGGTCTCTGTAGCATAGGTGAAAAAGATATTAGTTCTTTCCACTCAGTCCTTAACAGCACGAGGGGATCCCTCAGCTGAGGCTCTATCTTTGAAGCAGCCAAAAGCAGATTAGGACAGCAGGTTTTCTGACCCAGTCAAAGTTCAGAAGGTTTTGCAGAGCAGGCAGGCTGCATCACACAATTGCAGGAAAGGTAATTTCCATCTGTTCCAATCATTCAAGAAGAACATTTGGCTTAAATATGGAATGAATCAATTTAAGAACCATGTTCTAAGGCTGCATGCTGACCCAGATGCACCTCCAAAATATATGTATTCTTCAATAATGGTCACAGAGGAGCTTACAGTGCCCATGTTGGCAAAGAAGCACCACTCTCAGTTCTCCAGCACCAAATCACCATGAGGCTGTTGAGTTATTGCAGTTATTTCACACCAAAGGCAGACAAGCACTTCTTGAATCATCTAAGCCAGACAGGAGCACTGCTTTACTGGGGAGAATAAGAGATTAGATGAAATTTCAGATACGTATCATAAGGAGGTACAGGGGGGATGTAAAATTCTTTAAGCAAAATCTGCTGGTGCCACAAGTTCACAGAAGATAACAGTTCATAAAAATAGAATAAGATCCAATGTCATATAGCAATTGCCTTAACTGGAATTCTGAAAGCCCTGTACCAAATCATCAGGCAAAACATGGTAATTTGAGGTGCATTAAATGTGATCCTGTATGCACAGTACAGGAGTAAATATCTTCGGTACCGTCAAGAAGTCCAGAAGAAATCATCACGCTGCATATTAACTACACATTTTTTGTGAGAAAAGATGAGGTAGCAGTGAGAAGTTATTAAAAGACTTCCTTTTAAATCCAGGCTTATAACCCATGAAATCCAAAGCTCCTGCCAGAAAAAAAGATACTTCATATAAACTGAAGCATATATGATTTAATTAATCCTGAAAATAGGAGATATTTCAGAAAAAATAGACCTCTCAAGCTCCAGAATTGCTATATGATCAGAAGTAACAAACATCTTTTCATATAAAAAGGAAAAAAAAAAAAACCAAACAAACAAGAACACATCCAGGAAAAAAAAAAAAAAAAGATAAACCTTTCTTCATCCCAGGAAGATTATTTAGGGACAGAGTTAGTGCATACACACCAAAAAATAAAATTGAATATAAATACAATTAAATTAATCTCACTCAATTTGATTTGATAATGAAGACCAAAACACAAACAAATACACAGGCCATTTGAATAATGCATGTTGTTCTTCCACTCCAGAGAGAATATTAATATATGTAAGATTAAAAATGTTATTTGTAGTTGGCCTATAAAAATAGAACAAGCTGTTTTCAAGAAGCATAACTGTGGAGAAGAAAATAAGATGTTTAGATTCCTAAGTAATGCTTCAATTTATTCTTTCACAATCAGCAGACTTGTGCTAAAACCATCCCAAAGATTTTGACAACTTGGCCTTAGCACGGACAATGCCTCTGTAGATTCTCAACAGTGTTTGATTAGTGGTCATTGGCAAGGAAAGGAGGATTTTGAACACATCCAAGTGTACCAGTTTCTCATGTCAGCCCTTGGACTTTTTGCTTAGATTGTCAATATGAAGACAAAGGAAAGCCTAGGGACTTATCCTCTTGTATACCCACATTTTCTGTCTGGATCACTAAAGAGCCCAAACCTACTAAAAGCTGTGTTATCCCCTCACCAATCTGCAGAGCCATCTAGGCAAGGACTGAATGTTTTCACTTAACACACCTCAAGTGGTTAATCCCATTTTCCAGCTCTCTGCCACCACCACCACTCCCAGTCCAGGTTAATAATTTTAAGTGTTAGCACCTACCAGTGAAAACTCAGCACAAGGACAGTGCTGATGTGTTACCACAGCAACAGTTATTTATGAACTTGCACCCTCTTGGCTGCCAAGGGCCATTTGGAGAGCCTCTGCTCCCCTCCAGCCCACACTGTGTGGGGGCATGTACAGCTGCCTCAGAAAGGGATCAGCTAAACTGACATCAGCAGAATGAAAAAAACCCAATCAGACCCCACTAACTTAAGAGAATTATTGTCTGCAAATGTGAGGACGAGTCTGTTTCTGCCAAGGACACATATATGGACATCCAGAAGGGATGGAAGCAGTTAAAAGAATTTTCAAAAGTAGCCAAGAGCTAAGCAAACCTAAGGAAGTTTAATGCTCCAGCACAGTACATTACACACTCAGCCAGCTCATCTACATCAGATCTGCAATGCAGAATTGCACATGTATCACATATCAAGGCAGTACTGGCATCCAGAACATTCTCCTTCTAACCATCAAGGCCTTTGAGATGCACTAACTAGAAGCCTTTCCTTACACAGATTTTTCTTTTATTGTCTATGAGCAATCCAACACAAGGAAAGACATGGAGGAAAGCAAATCCCCAGTGAAAACTCAGGGCATGAGACAAAATCACAGCCCTCTCTCCTCTAAAGGATTCTGAAAGCTGGCTAGGAATAGCAGAGTATAGGTAGGAGGGTGTTTTTCTCTTTGGGGCAGATGCAGGGGGTTCCCTCTGCAGGCAGGAATGGACACATGATTTCCAGCTAGGAAAGGGTTGGTCACACTGAGGGATGACTCAGCTTCCAAGATCAGATATTGATAAGGCTCTCTTCGTGAACAGTAGGCTGTAAAATGCTTTAGGATGCTCTAAGATTAAACACCATAGTATAAATTATTCTAATTACTGGGTGTGGATTTATGAACTGCAGGAAAGAAAACAGCCCAATCCTGTCAGAGGAATAAAACAAAACAAAAAACAAAAACAATAACCAAAAAAAGAAAAAAAAACCAAAAAACAAATACCACAACAAAACTCTTAGCAAAACCCAGCAGTCCTGCAGCCTATTAACAGACAAGTCATGCTAGTCTACCTTTCTTTCATTTCTCGTGCCTTTCCCCAGGACATTTGTATACTCCAGTGTGTGCTATTTCTAGTGACTGCTCTGGAACAAGTCTGACAAGTAGACTACATTATGCCACCATTAAAAGTTGTCACTTTATAAAAACAAATTTCCTGGGATTGTATAAATTATTCCCTTGACTGGCATGTCAAGACTTTTGTGCTGATGATTTTCTGTGCCAGCCTGTTAGCTGTTTGATGTTAAGTTGAATCTTACCAGTATCCTTGGTCCAGCCCTAGGGCTGAAGGCTGCTTGAAAGGCAGAAGCAGATGCAGCCTGAGCTCTACAAGCAGCTGAGTCACCTCTAAGCCTACAGTAACAGACCTGTAGAGCCCCACCTCTAAAATCCATCACTTAAATATGCATCATCAACTCATAGGAAAGGAAGTTTGTAATCCCATTTCCAGTAGCCATTCAGAGTAACCACTGAACAGACTGAGAGTGACCCATCAGAAAATGCCAGAAAACACAATGCTTGGCAAAAGACTAGAAAGGGAGCTTGCAGGCTGACCTCTCTCATTTCATATTGCCAGAACCAGCATTCATGCAGACATACCTCACAGCCAACAATGGATCTTCTGAATTTGCCCAACCTTTTTTATTTCTCCTAATTCCACAAAGAAGAAAAATCAAGTGAAAACAAGCTCCACAATTTCCTCATGCACTATGGGAACCAGCAGGCTTAAAAAACCCCAAACAAACAAAAAAAACCACAACCCACGCAGTTTTAGGGCATTTTCCCCAATTACATTAATAAATAACAATAATCTTTCCCTGTTCATCTTTAGTATATCCCCATATCTCTTATTTCTAACATTCCCCCAAATCCTACCCCAGTCCCTTCACTTTCAGGGTCAAGGGTCAAACTAGTTATGTGCTCTTCCACTTTTTTTTTTTCTCTTCTAAAACTTTTTAAGACAGTTGTTAGAACTGGCTACAGTGTTCAAGAGGTGGGTTACACCACTGACATGTACAGCCACAGAACAGATGTTTGACTACCTTTCTCTACAATTCTTAACTTTAACCACTGCGTGCCCACTGAACAGTCTAGGAAATATCCACAGTACCCTCAAGATCTTCCCTGAACAGTAGGAAATCACAGCCCATCTGTATCCATAGCTATCCAGGCTGATTTTTTTTTTTCTACCCAGAGTTACTCATCAATTTCAGACATCAGTTTCCTCATGTAATATCATCTGTAACAAATCCAGGTCAGTATACACAGGTATTTGCTCTCTAGGAGCTTGATCAAGGTGCATTCATCACCCCAGCTAACAGAAAGCAGTCAGAAACTGATGCCATGTTTTAGCCTGGCTGGACAGGGAACAACCTGCTGAGCTCACATCTTATTCATTCCACCTCACTTATCTCCTTTGTATGGACTGAGGGATTTAGGAAATACTTCTGTCATGGGCATCCACTGCAGAGAGTTTGTACCACTTCACTTTTCCATTTAAGGTGCACACAAGGAAAAATACAATTAAAAAATCAATACCAAAATAACTTATACACCTCCCAACCCCAAAGTGCTCAGTGAGGGCCATCAGTTGTATTCCTTTTGCTCCACTGCACTCAAGCACACCTAAACCTCTAGAGGGAAAATATGATAGATGTCATAGAAACCTCAATTTAAATCAAGTACTACAGCTCTGAAGCTCCCCACCCCCTAGTAGTAGTAAGCTGAAAGAATACACACAGATGCTTAAAACAGGAGCCTGTCACAGCTTTCAGATTCACTGAACATCCCTACAAAACTGTTCTTTCTTACATCCTCCCAGCTCTACCACCAGGATCTTTCTGTCCCATGCAAGTCATTAAATAGCCATCTAACACCATCTGCTGGATTTGGAAGAAAAAATTATACCAGCAACTCACTGCCAGGCAGAAAGGGAAAAAATACTACCCCAAACACTGAGGTATCTGTGGCTCTGGTTTGAATTGGTCCTTCTCCCTCCCTCATGCCTTAGTTTTGCTTTCTTTCTTCTTTTTGAAAGGCAAATCTGGGCTGCTGACACCAACAGGCAATCACAGACAAAAAGTCCCCTGCTCTGGAGGGGCAAATTTTACAGGGGTCTGTGCCATGCAGTGACACTTCTGGATCACTGACCTGTGTACCAGCTTTACCCATTCCTGATTAAATAACACCAGAAAAATACCAACAAGAAATACAGCTATCCTGTAAACAAGGCTTCTGCAAAGTCAGGATAGAATTCTGCAGGAGTGTAAAAATGAGCTGGCTTTCTGCTGAAATCTGGGACCTCAGTATGAGTCAGAAGCTGGGGATGCGGAGCCTATGCAGCAAGAGGAAGCAGCCATTGCACATTCAGACGTGATCTCAGACATCAGCCCTGGTTTTTAATATCCTGTACAAAGGCCAAAGGACCAGCTCTCACTGCCATGCAAACATGTGCTTCTCAAAGACTGGCAGGCATATTTTTAACATCTAATTAGGCAGCTGCCATTGCTGTTGGATGCAAGATGATAGCTTTTAATTAGTTATTTAGGGCAGGAGACTGCACTCCCTTTCTTGTTTCTTCAGGTCAAATTGATTTCCCTCATCACCTGGCTCCTTACAGCATGGGACGCAATGAGTTAAGCTTTTTGTTGCACCAAGGTGAACACTGGCTGAAATTACATCGGGTATAAAGCATACTGTGGAGGTTGAGTTTCCTACTTCTCACTGCTTTTCTTCCCCCTCTGTTTTCCTATTTCTATACCGAAATTAGGGATGAATCACATGTTCAACAGTCAGACATCAGATTTTATGTAAGGTCCTGGCTCAGTCAGACCTTGGGAGGAAGGACAAGTTCTCTATTGACTCCTATTGTACATCTATTGTGTCAGCACAAGGGCTGCCAGGTTTTCCCCCATTGCAGGTGAAGTGCATCTTCTCCCTTATTCAAGGTTTCCCTCTGCTACAGCTTTTTTGGCAGCACCAATAATTTAGCAAAACCTAACAGCAGTAAGCAGGCTGGTTCAGATAATACTGTAAAAGCTACAAGAATCCCAAATCATTGGTTCCCCTCAGCAGCAAGGGGAAATAAAGGTCATTCCTCATGTATCAGTGCTGCTCAAAATGGAAACTTACCTTCTGTGAGAGAGGCAAACACGACCCTAGGGTGAATCTGAAGTATTTCCAGAAGAAAAAGGGTGGTTTTTGTGGCACTGTACAAAACACTAGTAAGAATGACTCTGAAATACTGCAGACAGCTCTGCTCACCGAGTTCAGGATGGATGAATTTCAACTGAGTCAGCACAGAAAAGAGCACTAGGATGAACACAGCAACAGAAAAACAAAATACTTCAGAAGGGAGTGAAATAAAACAAAACCTTTTCTTGGTTGGGCAGCAAAATTAATACTGGGATTGCAGTTACAAAACACTTCTCATCTGCTCTGACAGCAGCTGCCCATCAGAAAGGAGTCCCACTTGCCCCAGTCCCACAGTCCCCCAGCATCAAGTGTGGGAGATCACAAGTCCACACAGCTCGCTCTGAGGCTGCAGCATGGAGAGGCTGGACAAAGAGAGCAGCAGGAATGTGCAGCTGAGGAAAAAGTAAGCATCTCCCCCTTCAGCAGAAGAAAGACCAAATGAGACATAGTGTAAAACTGTATTCAGAAGGCAATTTGTGAAATGCTGCCAAGCACAGCAGTTAAAAAAAAAAAAAAACCAGCCAAAAAACCCAATACCACATAAAAAAATGAAAGAAGAAATTAATAATTTCAGCAAAAGGACAGCACCAGTCCAAGAACTAATATTTATGAATTAGCCATAAACACATTTAAGCTAGAAATACGCTTTCCAAATGTCAGCCTTTTCTTCATGGCCTACTGGGTCCTAAGCCTCAATTAATATTCCAACAAATCTTGATTAGTTTATAAAATGAATCATATTTTCCTTCCAATGGCAAGGGAACAGAGCATATTCCTGAAGCTCCCTGACCTTTCTACATTCCTGTGTTGATCATCTATTTATATCAACCTTTCTAACAGAGAAATTATTGAATACATTTAAAGGTTCCAGAAACTAGATTTCTTGCTGTAAGCAATATAAAAAGCAAAACAAAAAGACAGACAAACAAACAAAAAAACTGCTCAAGGCAACTCAAACCAAAGAGTTGAACAAATCTTGACAAAACATTTTATTGCAAGATGACAGAATAAATAAAAAAGCAACATGCCCCTTTTGGGCACTAGACTTCTCAGAGCAAAATTAGTGCAATTGACCAGCATACATTACACAAATGGATTCTTTTGCCTGGGTATTCTCCTGGGTAGAGAGGAACTTCTATAGGAGGAGACAGCAAGGACCTGAGGATACTGAAACACATCAGATAGAGAACATGTCCAGTTTCCTGTCTGCCAGCTGCTGTCAGGGGAAGGGTTACACATGCAGATTATCCATAGGCACACATGCACACAGCTATCCTACGGCTAAAATTGACTGGTCTGAAGACTTTAGAGTTTCAAAGGAAAATGCTCAGCAAGTGAAACCCTTTTCACTGTGGGGTGGAATGTCATAGTAACTGAAAGCCTGCCTCAGAGCAACTTGGCTCCCATCCTCACACCACAGTCAGCTCAGCCTTTCTGCCAAGTTACACAGTCACCTCAAACAGAGCAGGGCTTGACACTCACACCTACCCTCGGTTAAACTGGCACACTTCTGCTCTGACAATGCCTTAGTCCTCTGGGCAAGAGGCAGAGTCTGCACCTTCCATGTTTCATACTGCCCTTGGGAACAACTAATGAACAGAAGAGAGCATAAGACATTCAAAGAAACAGCATCCAAAGAGCAAAGTCATAACTGTCTGCAATGGCATATATAAACAAAAGAAAGGCAGACTTTTTTCAAAAGGTTTTTGATTTGTATTTTTTTGGTGTTGGTTTATTTTTTTTTTAATGGTGGTTGGTTTTGATTTGTTGGGGGTTTTTTTGGTTTTTCTGAACCAAAGATTAGCTGTACAGAAAATAGCTTTATTAAAAAAATTCTAAACTGTTTTCACTGACCTTGCTGGAAGAAAAAAGAAACTTAATGCATAAATATTTGCAGATGTGTATATACACTTCAGTCTTTCTTTCAAGTTAGCCCACCTATAGTTTCTAAAACAGTTCTTCCAAAAACTCAAAATCCATGTATTTTTGTCCTTTCTAATTAGAGTGTGTAATTACTTGAAAAAAAAAAAAATAACCTACTCTTCAGAAGTAGAATCCCACTTTATTCTTACCAGATCATACAGTTCTGGCAGAACTAGCATTTGTTTGTGTCTTTCCTGCCCCAAAAGAATAATCTGGAAGACTTCACATTTCAAATTGACAGAGAGTATAAGACAAATCTAGAAAGAAATTCTGTCAAAAATCTCCATTGAAGGAATTCAGTATGCTCAAAATAAGTGTCTCTTGTTTAATTTTTTAAGCCATAACAACTCTGAATTCCAAAGTAAAAGCCAGTTTAAGCTGCAATAGTACCATTCAGGCCCCCTTCTGAATATTTTAAGCAACTTCAACCTCTCCAAAACAATTAAATTATATCCATGAAAACAGACCTTTCCCAAAAAAGAAAATTTTTATTTTGACAAAACCAGCCCTTCATAGTAATAGCAGCAACATATACTGGCCATGAAAAATCTTTACCTCTTTGCATACACACCCAATTTGCCACATTATCAATAAGTGCAAATGTAAGACACTTCAGCCACAAATGTAATAACTGAATAACTGAAGGTCCTACTGCTTTTCCCAAAACATCGACAAAACAAAGAAAAATACATGGAGAGACTGTTCATTTTCAGAAGGGTTCAGAGCCTGAAGAGGCAGTTCAAACAGGTAGAGGCAACACAGATGTTAAACTGGTTTATACCTCTCTTTCCTCTGCTCCCCTAGAGACCTGGCTCTGAGAGCCCCAACTCTGTACTCCACAGGTACCACCAGGTAAGTGAGGAACAACTTCTTTACCAAGCAAAGTATAGATTTGAACAGTAAACCAACACTTTCCTACAATGGCCCTCCCTTGGGTCTTTTAGCAGCATCCACAACAGAAGCCAACACCCCATGACCAGGGACATTGTAAGTATGTCACCCTTCTGCAGGTTCAAGTGTCATACCTACTGCACAGACAAAGCCACATGTATTTGAAACTGTTCAGGACACACTCAAGACTGCCCTGCTGAACTCCTCATTCACCAGCAGGGACTACATAGAAGTGAGACAGAAATTAAACATCTACAAACCTGCCAGGGGCAGCAGAAGCAAAGGATGGGGAGGCAAGGGCTGCCCCAGGGCAGGCAGGGCTCTCAGCAGCAGGGCACAAACCTACCACAGCTGAGCCCAGCAGTCAGAGTAGGACTGGGATGGAAAACACATCCTATCAACAGCCCAGCAAGCATCAGGTCCAGGGAAGTCAAACACCTACTCAACAGTCAGAGCACATACTCCCTAAAAGAGTCCAGACAGGAACTAATACCCTCAGGCTGAGCTTAAATAAGGCTCCAGGAGTGGGGGTGGAGGCTCCAGGTGAGGCTGGTCAGGACAAATAAACCTTGTTAGTGAACCCATGGATCTGACAAAAGCAAAGGTTACAGTGTATTTTTGTGTTTTAAATTAGGCACTTTGTAAATGTCCCATCACCAGAAGTTATGGTTTTGTATTTTACCACATCCTCTTTGAAAAGCAATCTAACAGTAAAATCCAGTAAGTACAGGCTACAGCAGCCAGCAAGCACACTGTAGAATTTGACTCTTCACTCCTTTTCTAGGAGTGATGTGCCAGCTACAGCCACAGAGATCACAGTGACATGGGGACCTGAACTTCAGACCTGACAGTAAAACAGCATTTTCTGCAACAGCACCTCCATCCTCACAGTGTTAGGTACTCCTGGTGATGACACCCAGTGCAACACAGAAAGCCCTCAGTCTGTCCTGGTCCAGGGCTGCACCTGACCTCTCTATGAGACTTGTCACAAAAGTGAAAGTGAGGTGTGTGGGATTCACATTCTCTGAACCTGAGAGAAGCAGGTAGAGAAGCAGAGAACAGAATGATCAGGACAATTCTTATCTCATTTGCTGTTCCTGTGTTGTGCCAGAGTGGAATGTAAGATGGAGATTGTTTACGCAAAGTGATGGTGTTTTGTTTCCTTGGCCTATCAGAGCCAAGCACATGTCCAGGCTGGATCAGCAGACAGTCATGAGATTTTGTTGAGTTAGAGTTTTAGTTCTAGTTCTTGTTCAGTTAAGATGTAGTGTAACATGGTATAGAATAATAGAGTGTAATAAAGTAATTAATTAGCCTTCTGATATCCTTGAGATGCTCATCATTCTTCCTGAGACAGGGGACACCTTTTCTGCAATAGAGGTGAATTACACAGAAGCTTCCCTGATTTTTCCCAGAGCAACCTAGAACAACAAAAGATAGCTTTACCTCAATTTCACTGCAAATGTACAGCCTGGCAAACAGATTTCTAAAACATTTTTAGGGACATCTTTCCCCACAGCAGATTACTTGGGCACATTGTGTTTCCTTTTCAGAGTCAAATTGTGTTTTGGGAGCAGCAATGATGTCTTGTTCAGAGCACAACTCTCAGGCTTCAGAGTATTAAGACCACAGTGCTACTGCTTCTGCCTCTGCTGGTGATACACATACAAACACTCAAGAATATAGAATTTTCACATGTAAGACTACACCAAAAGGCCCCAGCAAGACAAGACCTCATTTTGTCAGTTCTGTACCTATGGGCAGTAAGGGGAACTCCTACCCCAGAGTTCTTCCACTACAGAGGCTGAGAGGAAGGCAAAATGCTTATTTTTTCAGATAAGAATCTGAGATGCTTGATGCAATGCTGCCACTGAGACAAAAAAAAGATGCTCAGGCACCTGACCTATGAGGCTTAAGTAACTTATACCAAGTCCTACAGAAAAATCTATGAAAACTATAGGTTCATACAATTCACATCCTCCCCTAATTCCATTAATTCTTCATTTTAAAAATGAGCTATCCTTGAACTCACCATAAAAATCACTCATCATTTATGTTTTGACAACTTCTCAAAATGAGACGCTTCCAAACCACATAGCAAGCATCAACATCTCTGTGGTAAGGACTAGTATTTACTGTTGCTGTAGACCTGACACACAACAGCTACAACCATTTGGTAGAAACTGTGTATTTGTAGCAGTGAGTTAAATTTAGAAGGTTTATTTTTAACTTGTACAACCAGTATACATGGCTGAATTATAAAAATGATTAAATATTAGCAGTTGGTACCAAGCTTATTTTAAGAACAAACAGAAACACAGAGCCCAAACGAGCTGTGCAGAGGATCTGCCTGAGGATGAGAGCCCAGAACCAGCTTCACAACAAAGCTACACTCAAGTGCTGAACCAAGCACCCAGTGTGGACAAGCAGCAGCGGCTAAGCTTAAACTGATGAGGCCAGGGATGTCTGTCTTGATGGGCTGGCTGACAGGAGACATCTGGGCTCATACTGGAGACCTCAGGCAGGGGGTGTTCATCTGCTCTCTGGTTTTCTGCCTATCAGAGAGCATAAGGACATTCCCTTAAGACTCCACAGTCATGGAAGGGAGCACCTGAAGCCACATATTGAGCCCTTCTCTTGGCCCGAGTGTGGTGCTGCCAGAGCAGCCCACCTCCCAGAAAGACACAGTGAAGCACAGGAGAGAGAAGGGACTTTAGGGGACGAGGCCGCACAGGCCGCTGAGGGCACCCCCACAGCGCCCGGAGAGCAGCGGGCACCAGCCTTCCACTCGGGCTCACAAAGGGACGTGGCCGGGAGCTCTGGGCTCTGAGGGGAAGCTGCTCCACACCTCCCCGGCATAGCCAGAGGTGCTCCCCTGCCCCACTGGGACACCCGTGTCCCAGAGCCAGGAAAATAAACCGTGAGGGAAAAGCCTGAGGCAAAAGGCACCTGGCTCAGGCCAGCAGGACAGGAAGGCTGAGGAGAAGCCCAGATCCAGGGGCTGCTGGAGCCCCTGGGAAGGATGTAAGGGCAGGCTCCCAGGACAGGGACCCCGAGGCCCAGCAGCAGCTGCAGACCGCAGGGCAGGGCCTGAGGCATCAGAGGCAACCAGGCTGGCCTAACGTCCCAGGTTTTTTTACCTTGTAGCTCTTCTGCTTTCATTAACCACTTCCCTCCACTGTCACAGCATATGTCACAGCACATGCTGCAATCGAGACAGCCATGATCCACAGAGTATCACCATACAATATCAGAAAGCTTTAAGCATCCCCATACAGAGTGACACTGCACCTCACAAGAAGACTTCAAGCATCTGCCCTTCTTAGTCTTTAGCCCAGCCTTTTATACCCCTCATTGTTCATGCATTGCACCTGTGTGCCCTCTGTTCCCTTAGGTCATTGCTCAGTGTACCTGGGCACTCCATGGCTCACTGCTTTCCATGCTGTTCACCTGTCCTGCTCAGTTGTAACCCACTGGGGATGAGGCTTGGCTACAGCCCCACTCCCAACCACCACAAACTGTGTGCCTACACTCCACTTCTGTTTTAATATGCTTAAGTGAGGTATCACAAAAACCACCCTGCAACCTACATTTAGTAGGTGAGTACAGTGCTAAAGGTCTGCAGAAACTGAAAATAAAGGATTCCTTCCTCTAATAACATGGAGATTTGCATGGAGCTGTGTTCCCAAGCCCTGGCCCCTTGGCTATCCGGGGCAGAGGCCTGAGGGGTACCAGTCATGTACCCAGCATTGCTTCGGGCAGTAAAAAAACCTACCATGTAGGCTTCATGATCAAATCAGGTTAAAAATAACAAACTATCATTAATACCAAGTAGCCCAGGAGACCACAAAAGAGCTATTCTAGTCTTTTAGTATATTTCTTTTCCAAAGTCAGGAAGTGATTTTATCAAAACATATATAAAAACTAGGGAGAGGGCTCTTTGGTCTCTTTTCATGCTGCCGTTTCAGCTACTGCTTCCAACAACCAGGGAAATATTCATTCAGAAATTATCCTTGTATGGGTTTTAATGCCAAGCAGAAATCTGCTGAGAAACAAGTGCAGTATCGGTGCAAAACCAAATCCACAGTAATGCTTTATTAGGAAAGGAACAGTTTTATACACAGTTTAAGGGAATCTGCCTCCCACAGGAGAACACTGCCGCCAGCATCCCAGCCTGTTACTTCGCTGTAGGGAAGTCCATTGTGCTGGGAAAGGAGAGCTATGAAGATAGAACAGCAGTTTTTCTTGTGAACAGTTAGCAAAAGCTTTCTCCAGTGCTTCTGCTGCTTAGAAGTAATCTGTCCAAATCAGATAGCAGTTCCCAAATCATTTACCAGAGTTGCAAAATCATAGATCAGAATCACAGATCTCAAGTTGGAAGGAACCCATAAGGATCAAGTCCTACTCCCCGTTCCTTGCAGGACTCCCCAGCACAAAACCCAACATCAGCATACTCCCTGCTATGCCCAAGCCCAAGGCTTTGGGCTACAAATACCAGCTTGGTCTGAGATGGGGGTATGGGTAGCGAGCAAACCAAGGGTATTTTATCTCACTGTGTCATTTCTCAGGGTCACGCTAAATCAGATTTTCTGCAATGACAAAGACTTAGCTCTGTTTTGAGATCTCAGAACTTTTTGCCTACTGTGACATGAGTCATGCCTGCTTTTACAGTGAAAAGGAAGAAAAATTACTTTGCCTGTTCATTTTGATAATTTTTTAATTCTATGGGACTGTCAGGAAAGCAAATTAGATGTTCCCCTACATTGTTTGCTTGTGAAATAAAAATTCAGTTTGAGTAAAATAATTACACATGCATTACTGTAATGCAGTATATGGGATAAGAAATTATCCAAATCATTAACCATTGAAAGAAGCATTGCAAGTCCTGGAACACAGAGAAGTCACCATTTGCCTGCTTTTTAGCATCTTTATGTAGACTCTGTGTGTGGTGTGTCTGTGGGGAGCTGAACAGCCAGAAGAGGGTAGCATAAGTTAGTTAATAAACCTCATCCGTAAAGCAGAGTTATTTTTGAGAGAAACACCTACTTACATTTCTTGCCGCAAGGTAGAGAAACATAACATTGACAAACTCATCACCAGGCTTTTGTCAGAACGTGGGAAGGCAGATTTGCAGGCAGAAGGGACAAGGATTAGACTGATAGCAGGATGCAGAGCTTTTTGCACTCTATTAACTCTTGTTTGACCAATGCCACTATTAATAAAAACGCACACCCAAAGCAACTGTATTACTTTGATCTTAGGGGATTGCAGCACAAGTCAGCAAATCTAACAGTGTTACTGAGTACATTCTGGCACATGATCTTGCTTGCAGCAGATCTGAAAAGCCAGATGGGTAAGGCATGAAAATGCATAACACTGAGAGCAATTTAAGGGGGTGGTTTCAAGCCAGGTAATAGAATATCAAACAGAAGCTTGCTGAGCTCACCAGGCAGATGTGTATCAAAAGGCTCCTCTTGCTGCTGCCTCTAAAGTCTACCCAAAACAGAATGTTGCTCCCAGAGTCCATATGCAGTAAATGAATATTAATAAAGGGAATGTTGCTGTATCTAGCAGAAGCAGAGACTTCAGCTCACAGGAGCTTTAGAGAATCCTCTTCTATACTGGGGATGGTCTCCTACCAATGCACATGACTCTTAAACAGACCAGAATTGCTGCTGGGCATTTCATTATACAGGGACATAGCTACATGAGTTGGCTTGCGGGTTTTTCTTTATGGAGACCAAACAGCAGAACTCTCCTCTGAGAATTTGATAGGGCTTCACTCAGGACATACATGAAAGGACAAGGAAGACTGAGGAATGGCTGTTGTTATTTGCATCACAGTATGGTTAGAAATCCCAGACAGGATCAGGACTCCACTGTGCTGAATGTTGTACTCTCACACAGGGTGGGAAAAACCCTTTTTCAGTAGTCTGAAAAAGGAAGCTGAAGCAGACAAAGTGAGAAGGGAAACAGGTGTGAAGACATGAAATACCATGCCCAGGAGCTTACACCCATTAACTGGACAAGGAATAGAAAATTCTGTTCTGTCAACTTGCTTCTGGCAGAGCTGCTTTAAATAGCTCAGAAGTTGTTAGGTGAGAAAGTCTGTGTGTGTGTTTTTACACCTTGGAAAGGCACTGAGGAGATAACACACAATGTGTTCATAGTTTATTTGTACTGTATAGCTGAAGCAAAGTGGAAATGCAATCTGAATATTTTTTCTATAATTCTTTTCCCTCCACCCTTTCAAAAATAGCACATATTGGAAACACTGGAGCTTTCCATTTCCATTTCCAAGACTGTAACATCAGACTCTAAATGCTAAACTAGCTGCCCTTCACCCTGCTGCTACAATGAGGCCACTTTTGCAGTTTGAGCGTGCCCACTGTTCCCACAGCATACACACAGCAAACAGCAGCTGGAGAAGGGAAGGGGACAGAGAGTGCTGTATGCAGGTGGCTTTAGGATGTCAGAGTAATTTCATCCCCTGAGGGGTTTAGTTTCAGGTATTGTGAAAACTCTTTGTAAGAGCTTCAGAAAGCCTTTAAGCCAGTGCTGTCCCTTCAAATGACCAGTAGCAAACTTGCTCACAATTTTCCCTGGACTTGGCTTTTAGTTACAGCAGGAACTCCTAAAATGACATGCGGGTATCCAGCTGCCATGTCTGCTTCAGTCAGTCCCATGTCTCTGACCATTTTTAATATGATATAGAAGCAAAGCTAACTAAAAAAGATTCTTTATGGACATTATCCTGAATGATGCATAAAAGTTGCAGTAACAAGCTGGTTCCTATAATATTTCATGCCTTTGCATTTTGGCTTAGCTGGCACACAAAAGGTACATTATGAGAAGTGATGAAGTCCTTTTCCTGCATACATCTCTGCACTGCACTCCTCAGGGATCATTTGCCATTTGTGTCAGTCTTGGTTGGCTGAGCTTCCCTCGGGAGCTGCCTGTCCATTAAAAGGAGTGTGAGGGTGTCCACGCAGAGTCAGACAGTCTGGTGAGAGTGCCTTCCCCTTGTGCTTCCATGCTGCCAGACACCATTCCCTGCAGAGGGATTTGCACTGATGATGCAGCAGGTAAGGGGACATTACCCCTTAAAAACACACTTGGAGGGTTGCTGTTCATCTCATTTCCTGGGTTGGCAACATTTACAGCACTGTTGCTCACTGTCCACAGGCAAGGGTAGTGGCTGGGAAAAAAGCAGCACAGATTGAATGACTTATTTCAAAGCATTTAACCCACATAAGACTTGCCACAGTAAAGTCAATTTCATTATCTGTTCAAAGGCAGCTATTCAAATCAGGTTACCAAACTAGATCAGCCTTGAAGGTCTTAAGTGAAAAATCACCAGTAACCATCACACCTGGTGACCTTGAAGGGAGGCATGGAGAGAAATGTACAAGTATATATGAGAATTCAAAATGTAAGGATCATTTTGTGTGCCTCTGTGACTTCTCTTCTTCCCATCTTAGGAGCTGAGTCAGAAGAGTTTCTAGAGAGGGAGGTCACAAAGTCTCAGGATACTGCCTAGCTACCATGGTACAAACATTGAGAAGAAAACCCACTCAATCAGATAACAGTGCATTTGAAATTGCAGCTGATTTTCCTGACACCTAAGTTAGAGAAGAAATTATTGCATTTATTTGGGGAAAATAAGGGAAAATATTTGATAATCAATTGATTCTCTTGGTCTAAATTCCATTTACTCTTGGAAAAGGATCCTCATTTCATGGAGGATAATAGAGAGAAATATAGGAAGAGAAATAATTTGGTTTTAAAATGCTCACAGATTGTAGAGACCAGAATTCTTTGTGGGTGTTCCAAGATCCTGGTTTTCAGCAGTGCTGGGGAAAAATGAAGCTCCCATAGATTTAAGAGCAGAAGATAACTAGCTTGTCAGAAAGATTTGCCCAGCAATCTTGAATTGGGCACTAAGGACACATTTCAAATCCTGGACACTGATTGAAGTTTGGAATGAAGGGCAAATCACCAGGACAGTTCTACCAGCCTCAGTGCTCCTCATACCAGCAGTTTTCCTGTAACCTTACCTGGGTCCAGGGCTGGCACCTCCCTTTGTGTGTGGCACTGAGAGTAAATTAGTGTGTGGAGAGGATGGCAAAGTCCAGCTGTCATGTCCTGAGAATACCTGAAGATTATTGCTGGAGCTCTCCAATAAGTTAACTTTGGGGAGGAAAAAAAAGCAACAAACAAATCCTCAGCGACTATTGCAGACAATATCTAAAGACAGCAAAACACAGACAGGCTTAAGGCAGCAATCTGACCATGAGGTCCCCAATCACAGGTAATAGGACAAAAGTCCCAACCACAGGTAAAAAGGCAAAATTCCCACGTTCATTTAGAGAGTACCAAGGTGCCATTGCAATGCTAGGTGTGATACATGAGAAGGAACAGCATGACAGACATAGGATTTGTATTTCTGCAAGTCTAATAGTTTTTCATAATTGACATATATCAGGCAATGTTTTGATACAGGTTTCCTAATAATTTGATCTAAAATACTAATAAAATTTTATAAATACTGCCCCATTCCTGGAAATTTTCAAGGCCAGGTTGAATGGAGCTTTGGGCAACCTGGTCTAGTGGAAGGTGTCCCGACCCATGGTAGGGAGGTTGGAACAAGATGATCTTTAGGGTCCCTTTCAAGCCAAACCCTTCCATGATAAATACTTCCATTAAACAGGAATTCTTGCTAAATTATAATTAGCAAGCAGATTTCTTTATCCCTACTCTTCATTCCGACCCACTTCTTGTGATCGAAGTAGAATCAATTTCTGGATTTGCACCCAGATGTAGAAAGGGAAGGGGACTCAAAGGATGTTCTGACAATACCAAAATGCCTTCTCCTCACATCAGCTCCTACCTGAGAGCAGCTTTGACTTGAGAACTCAACTGGGTCACGAAAGGACATCAAAAGAAGACCTGAAATGGTCTTTTTGTATGACTGGAAGCTGTAGTGAAAGCAAGACCATACACTCTGGCTTATCACTAAGAGTGCACCCAGCTCTTGGTGCCTCTTGTTCTGCTGCCTCAGCCACCCAGGGTGCACGAAGGGCTCTGTGCACGAAGGGCTCTGTGCACGAAGGGCTCAGTGCACGAGGGGCTCAGTGCACGAGGGGCTCAGTGCATGAAGGGCTCTGTGCACGAAGGGCTCAGTGCACGAAGGGCTCTGTGCAGGCTGTCCCAGACTCGCCAGGCCCTTTCCTAGCCTTGCTCCAGTGCTTGTGCTGACCTAAGGCACGGGGCAGGCAGGCAGGCAGAGGCAGCCAAGCAGTGCTCCAGGAATACCTGTAGGGGAGTGATTCCTCTGCACGTAGGAGGGTGGGTATGGAGCAGCCCGATGGCCTCGCAGGGCTGGGTATCTCTCGCAGCTGTGGGGAGCCTGCGGGGCGGGCAGAGGCAAAGCTCCGCTGTACTGGTAATTGGAGCTTCCCGAGGCACACATCGGATCGGGGTTGGAAATCAACCAGCCACCCACTTCGAGGGAAAAGAGAGAACGAAACTGTTACTATTGCTGCGTTAAAGTGCTATAATACAAATAAGAAATAACCAACCTTCTTGCAGAATCAGCTGTGCCTCAGAAATACCAAGCAGTTTCTAAGATGCTGGTTTGTGAAACAACTGACAAAAAAATAACAACCGTTCACCCCCCTCCCAACCCACCAACGCTGAAAACAAGGCCTGAAAGCAACTAGAAAATGTCACAAACATTAAAGAGCACATGAAAGAAAAACTATCAGTAAAGCAAATGCCACTTCTGCGTCCCCTCATTTTTTTACCTGTTTACCTATGAAGGATAATTTTATAGGTGACAAAATCATTCCCAAATACAAAAACAAAGGGGTAAGAAAACCCTAAAAATGTCATATATCATCTCGATTCTAGATTCCTTTTAATATTGAAAAACTGAATTGTATGGAAAATTGTTTCTCTGCAGGACCTCTAACATTATTTCCTTCTGTGAGGTCTCTTCAATCTTCTTAATTTTTTAAAGGGTCCCTCTCTATGAACACAATTCAGGACTCAGTAAGTGACCAGTATGAACCAGTTAAACAAG
Organism: Urocynchramus pylzowi; assembly: GCA_013397555.1. NCBI lineage: Eukaryota > Metazoa > Chordata > Aves > Passeriformes > Fringillidae > Urocynchramus > Urocynchramus pylzowi. The sequence goes on from VZRH01001423.1 coordinate 87,993, forward strand.
GCCCAGGTTCCCAGCACCCATCATATCTCACAAAACTTGCAGCTGACATAAATAAAAATCTTACAGTGAGAATATGTCATATGTTGACCTTCAGAGACTGTCTCTGGAACATCCTTAGAATGGTTTCTGAAAAGCAAAATACTTACTGGTAAGTGTTCTCATTGAAAGTTACATTACAAAAGTTATAACCAGAACTATTCATTAAAAATTGGAGAAGTGAATAAAAAAGGAGGGAAATCCCTCTTCTTTAACCTTGCTAGGCAGCGAGCAGTAGACCTTCCTACATTCTGCCATAAAGGAAGCAGGAGCTTTTGTTTGATGACATAAACAAAAATGCTTCTAAGTTTGTGCCATATTTGGGAGCTGAACATGGAATTCTAAATCTGCCTGTGGGCACCATTCCTGCTTAGAGGCAAGCTGAAGGCAGCATTCCCTCCTCCCCAGCTGGAAACCCTGACACTGAGACACAGCAGCTCCTTAAGTGGTGAGAGGAATGAAAGGAAATACACATTCTCCTGCAGACACATGGAACACTTCACATGTCAGAAGATAAAAGCAGGTCCAAACAAAATTAATTAGAAATTATGGGCTGGAACGCATAATTTGGATGCCACTGTGTATTAACATGGGTGATGCAAGGAAAATTTTGCAAGATAAACAACAATTAATTTCTGATGGAAGCATCTCTGACATCTTACCTTTAATAAACCCATCATAAATTATCACACAGACTTATAACAGCAGTGTAGTTACATTACAGTTACACTGTAATTTCACTTCAGCTATGCTTTTTGACACTTGGAGTTAACATTTTTTCTCCCTGACCTATCAAATTACAGGATTCACTGGAGTGCAAGTACACTATAGTGAACATATTTGGGGTACAACACTACTGGGAAAGCTCACATCATCTAATTTCAGGCATTCTGTGTAGACAGAGATAAGTGCCAGGATCCCCAAGAGCACATTCACCCACTTCAGCGCCTATTGTAATAATTATATAGTCCCCCCAATAATACCATTGGAGTGACTCTGGATTTAAGACAGAAACAAGATTCAGTTATGTAATTTATCTTTCATATGGTGATATGGTCGCCGTTTCATATGGTCGCCGTTTTAACCATATCAGCAGCAAAAAGCTACTGGATCAAAACAACAAAAGATGAACTCACCTTTCCTTTGCATCCAGGAAGGCTTTGGCAAAGGGATTATACTTGATTTTGAGAGCTGTTATCTTGAGTTTACAGAAAACAAGGCATGTTAGTGAAGGCAGTTTGAAATAGAAACTTGACAAAACATCCTCCAGAATAATCTGAGGGGAACTGTCTGGGTCAGCCTAAAATATATCCCCACACTTGATGTTTTCCAGGGCTGGGTAGGAGACAGCTTGGCTGTGTACTGATCAGTGCCACAAGCAAAACACCAGCTGGGGCAGCCTGGCATGAGCTTGTCTGGTAAACGGGGTGCAATGGTGCACCTTTTCAAGAGGGTTTAAACACTGAATTCTTATCAAGTACAAATAAAATCTGCAGCAACATTAGCTAAGGGATGTGGCACAGGAGTTAGCAATTCTTACAGTACAAAGCATCCCTCAAAGGCAGAAATTTTCCCATGCAGTATTTGGTTGTTCTGCAGTTGTATGTATTATAGGGAACATGGAGAGATAGGGCTATCATTATGACTATCAGTTATTGCTGGAGAAAGATATTGGGCTTGGCGGTAGGGCTGTTTGGTTTTTTTTTTCCAGTAAAGGATTGGGATGCCAGGACAGATGGACCAGTCTGGAATAGCTGTGGCAGGATATTAAGCTAAACCTGGCTTAGTACTGGAGCCAGACACTAGATTAGTCAATGTTCTACTGCAGAGAAAAGACAGAGTATTAGACTGGATGGAGAATTACACTGCATGGGAGTGGTGGGGAAACAAGAAAAAGGCACGCTGGTCTTGGAATCAATCAGCTTCTGACAGATCTGATCAGTGGTGACCAGAGCACAGCGTGGCACCCTCCTACCTCCTCGTTCTGGTAGGCAGTCACGGCTATGAACTGCGTCTCAGGGAAGGAGCAGTTCATCACCATCCGGTGCGGGCCTCCCACGCGAACTATGTGCACCTGGGGCTCGTATTTGTGCAGGGAGTTCAACATTATCTGCAGGAAACAAAACAGAGAGACAGCCCCCAGTGCCACTGGTACTTCACAGCCACCCTCTGGCTCTGTGACAGAGCAGCTGTCGCTGCTGAGCCTCCCCAGCCAGCGACTCCTGAAGCAGGAGGGCAGGTGCCTTCCTCCCCTGCAATAACCATGGGGCTGAACAGAATGAGACTTCACTGGGCTGTATTCAAGGCTTTGGATGCAACAGCAGCAGTGAGTATTTGTGTTAGCAGCTATGGCCCTCAAACCACTGGGCTCCCACTACACTAGAGGCTGCTGAAACAGCTCAGGGGCACTCCCTGTCCTGCTTCTGCTGTCTGGAAGACTCAGAATCACCATCACAGAGAAGCTGCCAGGAAGAAGCTAAGGCAGTCATCCAGTCCCCTCTCTGGGCAAGATGAAGTGCATCTAAACAGGCCTTGGCAGATTGTCTAACCTGGCACTAAAAGGTGTGAATAGCATTGATTCCAGGAAGTCTATTAGGTCCTTTAACTGGCTCTAGTGCAAGAAAAAGATTCTTTTTTTAAATTTGTATTTTGCAAAGTGATGTATACATACGTACATACATACATACCTATATATATATATATAAAAGAAAGAACACAGCTATTAGCATAAAGCACTGATAGTCATCAATTACTTTCTAATACCATCACAGAAGGGGCAGCTGAAGCACTGGGTGGGGACATGGTTTACTTTAACACTGTGGTCATGATTTCGAAAGAAAGCAAAGGAAGCTTCAGTCATTTATTATTTAGTAACTTCTGTTTAGGTTCTGTTTCTCATACAACTTTTCCTCTCCTGGTTTCTACTATTTTCGTCTCCTTCATATATATACAGAGTATTCCCTTGTTTTTTTCCCCAGGGACTCTTTGACCCTCCAAGTTTCCTGTAGTTTTTTTCCCCCCCATGCATATTTTTCTGAGGCTTTTGACTTTTCTGAGATCCCGGACACATGACAACCATCTGCAAATTCAGATCCTGTTCTATGCTCTACAATAATTCTTGTGTGCTGGTTCCACATATGACTAAGGAAAAGTCAGATCATCTTCCTGTTCTCCAACCTGTAAAACCTGAGATAATTTCCTGCCTCATTAGAGCACTAAGCTTCCAGAGGTACCTCACAAACCTAATGGAAATAACAGATTGAGAGCATATAACATTTACATGAAAGAAATTGATTCTGGGCTGACAAGTATCATCCACCGTAGGAGTTTTGTACCAAACAAACAAGCGAACAAAAGGTCTTGTGCAACATTTTGCCTTTAGATGCATCATCAAAAATAAAATATGAAACAAAACTAATTTTCCTGTTTGCATTTTTAAGCGGTTCAAAGAGAAAGTCACTTATTTCTGGTACATGTGGTTTCTTTCCAAAGGCCAAAGCTGATTCAATAGAATATTGATAATTATCATGATGCAGAAGCAGACATAGTAATTATTTCATTTAGGAGCAGCCTTTTATTCTGCCATCTGACTCCTGCCAACATTCCACTTACACCAAACAACATTGGGGAGCACAACAAAAACCTAATACCCGTGGCCATTTTTCCCCCCTTTCTCTGAAGTCCTATGTAAAAATCCCCAGCACACAAGACCAACTCTGAAAAGACCCATGACGATTAAGTAAACCACAGCACTCTGTCTCTCTTAACATCAAGAAGTCCATTAAAATCTGAAAGTGCCAATTAAGGCCTGTTTATCCCTGTTTACATTTGGCCTCCAGAGAATAATTGGCATCTGTGGGTGAAGAGGCCTGTAAGGGCTTCTATAATTACATAAATGCACCCTTGATATTTCTTGATTGGTAGGTGCTTGCAATTGAAGCCAAGAGGTGATGTGGAAACATCAGGCCATACCTGCCCACTCCCATTGAGCTTGTTGGTAAGTTTGACTTTGCTGAAGGAAATGGCAGCTTTCATCCAATGAGCCCCAAAGTTGGGAGAGTCTGGGTGGATGTAGACACAGCTGTGGTTCGGTGGCTCTGGTTTCCCAGCTGGCACCCATTCTCCATTGACGTACTTCCAGCGGTGGCCATCGGTCGGAGCAAAGTCCAGCAGGAAGGAGTACATGGCATTTGGATCCAAGCCTGACACGCTGATCTTCAAAACAGGGAACATCCGCCTGGCCAGGGAAACAAAAAAGGGGGACACCACTGGAAACTGCTCTTGAAAGACTCTCCTCAGTTTCCAGCATGTTTGTTTCCAGATGCTCACTGATTAGCTCAGTATAAAAAAAAATCCTCCCTTCCTTCAATCCACCCTTGCTATCACACCTTGCACTTGGCAGTATCTCCAGTAATTTGGTCCCATACTTCCATATTCCCTGACCTCAGGAGCTTGACTATGTCCTTTTGCTTTTAGTTCCATCTTACATGCAAGCTCTAAACTTCTACCTAGCCTTCCATTATCTCGTGTGTTTAAAACTGAAATTCTGCCTTTGTTTAGTTTTGGGATAATGCTCCTTTTGTGCCCAAAGGTCCAATGCCACCTTTTCTCAATCCCCTTTTATTATTTTTTTTTTTTCTTTTGTAAAGGAGATTAGCAGGAGCTCACAGCTTGACTTTCAGTGGTTTTCTATCTGCCCCAGTGCTTGTGATGGATGCCACACAGCTCTGAATTGGCACTCAGTGCCTGAAATTATGCAGCAACAGAGCTAGTAGGGCTCCAACACTTGCAGGAACTGGGAATAACGTGTGGACATCAGAAGAGATGTGTCTCCCAGATAAAGTATCCTATTCATTAAGCTTCTTAGTTTGTCAAGGAATACATGTAATTGCTGTTACATATCACTCCTACATTCCTCTTCTGTGAGTTACCGGCCTCCCTGCCCCAGACGCCTCCATACTGACCTCTCCTGGCAACTGCCATTTCTCCACGGCACGTTTTCATGGACCAGAAATTTCAATGAAGGCCAAGGAACCTCTGAGGTCCTTTTCTCTATGGGTACAGAGAGAGTACACCAAGGAACCAGAGGAATGGCCTGAGGTCCATAGCCATGGGGCTAAGGTAAGGTAGCTCTAGAGGCTGTGGTAGATAGCCATACGTGACATCCAAAATACACAAGAAGGGAGCTGAAACTCCAGACTGTCTCAAAGGACACTGGAAGTCTCTGCCCCTGCAGTCATACTCTCTAGTGACACCCAAGTGCAAATTGCTAACAATCAGTCTCCCATGACATCCCACTCACCTTTCTGGATACCTTGATATAGTTTTTGCTGCATACATTCAGCACCTTCTGCTGACAGGAAAAGACAGAATTTGAGAAATTCGAGATTTTTCATCTAATATTAATACTTGCTGATACAGGGTCAGTGCAGTATTGAAGAAGATGTCATAGAATGGTTGGGGTTGGAAGGGACCTTAAAGATCATCTTGTCCCAGTCCCTGGATTGGTGTCCCCAACACCTTCCACTGGACCAGGAAGGTTTCTCTGAGTCTCATTCAATCTGGCCTTGAACCACTTCCAGGGATGAGGCATCCACAGCTTCTTGGAGCAGCCTTTTCCAGTGCCTCACCACCCCTTGTGTCACTCCATGTCCTTATAAAAAGCCCCTCCCTAGCTCTCTTGCAGTCCTCTTTAAGTACTGGGAAGCTGCTATAAGGTCTCTCTCCTCTCCAGGCTGAACAACCTCAGCTACCTAAGCTTTTCCTCACAGGAGAGGTTCTCTCCTCCTGACTTGCTCCAGCAGGCCGATGTCCTTCCTGTACTGGAAGCCCCAGAGCTGGATGCAGCACTTCAGGCAGGGTCTCACAGAGTGGAGCAGAGGGTGACAATCCCCTCCCTCACCCTCCTGGCCACGCTGCTTTAGAGGCAGCCCAGGATGCGTTTGGCTTTCCGGGCTGTCAGTGCACATTGCTGGGCCGTGTTGTGCTTCTTGTCACCAACACTCCTGAGTCCTTGTCCTCTGAAAATAGGGCTGCTCTGAACCTATTTTCCACCCATCCTGCATTTTAATGCAGAACCACAAAGTTCACTTTATGAAGTTTGTGCAGGCCCCACTCTCAAGCCTGTCCAGATCCCTCTGGATGACATCCCTTCCCTCCACATGTCAAGCAGAGCACACAGCTGGGGGTTGCTGGCAAGCTTGCTGAGGGTGTGCCCCTGTCACCAACAAAGATAACGAAAAGCTTTAGTCCCAGTACTGACCCCTGAGAAACACCACACTTCACTGGTCTCCAAGGTACTGTGAACCATGACCTTTCTAAAATAGAAGCTTAGTCAAGGATTTACACACTACACATGTCTTTCTGATCAGGATGCACCAGCTACCAAACTGGATGTGATAAAAAGTATGGATGCATTGCTCCTTCTAACGCTTAGATCTCCCCCAGTCAATGTTCAAAGGATACATAGCTGAAATTGAATTAGAGGAGAAAATTAATCCACATGAAAATTTAATTTCGCTAGATTGCGCAGAGCTGTTTGTGTTACACACAGATTGTTAACTCCTCTGCCCACAATGCAGGCAGGCTGCTCTGCCTTTTTATTTGAGAGGTTCAAGTTTATCCCCAAAGGACCTATAGAGCAATCCAGAAGAGAATACTGTCACCTTCCATTTTTACCTCCTGTAGCACTAAGATTAGAGCACTTCCCTGTGTTAACCGGCTTCACTCCCTGTAATTCCCTGCCTCGCTTGGACCAGCATGTTTTGACTGTACAGACTCTAATGATGGAAAACTTAGCACCTAACATGTTCTGCTGATTAAGTGGCTTTACTGTTAAAATCTGTCTTTTATCATGGCAAATTGTGATTTCTTCAAATTTGTTTCAGTCAGAATGTTTGTTTCAATGATCAGGGAGGTGCACACGTGACCTCCATCGCTGAAATAGCCGAGCACTTCAGCCTCTTCAATTTATTTAGAGCAAATCTGCTGCAATTACTCCACAGTACAGACCTTGAGTGGGAAGATGTTTGATATCAAACTTGAATGTGCAGTAACCAGTAAAGTTGCTTTAGCATTCAAGCCTGGAAAGGGCTTCTTTTTCCCCACTCATGGCTGCTTGCACTGATCCCCTACGGATTCTCCCCATACGCAGAGAGGAACAGTAGCAGTTTCCTGTCTCCAGGCAATAACAAGGATTGCAAAGTCTCAGGACACTGCCTAGCTAATATGGTATAAACACTGAGAGAGGAAACCTACTCAGTCAGATAACACTGTATTTGATATCGAAGTGTCAATTGAATACAAATAGGTCTGAGTAAAATAGGAGATGGTTTCCCACTGTATCAGCTGCACCCGTTGGGATGTGTTTTGTGATATAGTACAAGGTTCAGTTTTAATGATGTCTATCCTGTTCAGAATGTATCTATTTCCCCTAGGCATATTGCTAGGGCAGGTGATTATTATAATGAAGTATGATACAGCCACAGAGGCTTATCTGTATATTAACACTGAAGTTGGTTCATCTAACTGTGACATTTTGGGACCCTCAGTACCAATTAGAGATGACTCAGAGCAGATAGAATTGTGCATGCTAGAATTTGACACTTGAGGATCACTAATCAATTAGACTTTCATTCTCTGGGACACTCCTGTATCAGGTTTCTGTTTAATTTCTGAGCTTTGCTGACAATGTGTGTGTCCACACCAACTGTTTAAGTTTTCACACACCAAAGTTCAGGCTGGCTATTCTCTTTCATTTTAGAACACAGTTTTCAAAAGCATTCATCAAGAAAAATTTTCAAGAAGCATTCTTCAGCAAGAATGGTTTAGTTGTACTCATTTAGCAGCAGCAGAATAATATTTTTTCCACTGAGAATCTCTCTGGAGACAGTCACTGAAGAATCCTGAATCTGAGAAAAACCTCAGCAATCATAGGAAATTGTCTCAAGTTTGTCTCCTTTTGAATAGCATGGTTCAGAGTTCTTTGCTGCAGGCCACAGTCTGTATTTTCTTTGTTTTAGTGTGATGCTGTATTTTTTGATGAAAAATACTTTCAGAAATGCAGAGATTCTTTTTCATAGTCTCTGCTACAGTAACTAAATTAAAAGATTAATGCAAATGGCAGTGTGACATACTATTGTAATTTTTAATTTTGCTGTAGTTGGATCATAAAGAATTCTATTCCTGCTCTCCCTGACATTTCTAGAGATGTCACTGGCTATAGGAAAAGAAAAATCAGGGTGGTAAGGTGTGTATAAGTTAAAATAAAAAAATCAGGCAGCTTATACAATGAAATAAAAAAGTAAAAATAAAAAGTAGCCAGGCATATTCAGATAATGAAATATTCCCTTATCAACATTATAAAAAGATTTTATCTACACACTCACCCTGACATTTCAGAAGGAACTAGTATCACCGTGAAGTCATGATTTTCATTAGCTGTGAGGAAAGAAACTGAAAAAACCCTCTTGGTGAGGTGTGATTCTTTGTACCAATTTAATTAATCAGAGGCAAACCCATCTTACCTCATTTTTAGCCACTTACACTTCTAAGGAGACAGTTTAAGCTACTGTACATTAAGTGAAAGTCCACCTAGAAGTTATCTGTAGCCTAAAAGCAGTCTTCAAAGCAATTTAAATGAAGCAAAAGCAGCTTCACGATATAAAAAGAATCTCAGCAGCAGATTTCTATCAGTATAGGTTATTAGGAGGAATCAGAATGGCAACAGTGCTCTTAGACCAAGAGCTGCTACTTTGGGAAGGTAACTTCTCTCTGCAGAATCACCTTGCTGAGCCAACAGACTAGATTTTTTATTTTTACTGCTTTCGCCTATGTTCCTAATCAAGCTACAGTCAACAGTAATTTCATCCACAAATTCTGCTAAATCGGAGTCTGCAAAATTACTGAAAGTCACACCACTTGAGTAAATCTATCTCTCCATCTCTAAATTCCTCTCTCCTATGTGGATCTCCTGAGAGGTCTTGTAAAACATGTGCATGTTGAAGGAACAGCTGGGATGGGGGGCAGCAAAAGGCTGGCGAGGACAAATGAAATTTAAACCTTAGTACCACTGTGCAAATCTTATTCTGGTAGCTGCTTGTCTGTTATAGGCTGGACTCTGCTGTCAGCCCAGTTCAGAGCAGAACCTCTGTGGAGACCCTTCTTCAAGCTAGTGCCTGATTCAAAATTAGCATCCTTCTCACCAGATTTTTCACTCTTTTCCTGTACCTTTCTGTGTTCCCCAAACAGTAAGATATGTGATCCATTTATACCACAAGGTTTTGTCCTTCTAAAACAGTGCATATTGAGCAATATTCCACACTTGTTTCTAAGGGCACCAGCAACAGCTGTGGGACCATGCAATTCAGACTGCACATACACACAGAGTACCTAGGGCAGTTTTAGTGCACCCACTCTGGTACAGGCTGCTCGTACAAGCTGTTAATACCCAGGGCCAGAGGGATGGGAACTGCAGCAGGGTCTAACAACACCAATCTGCCTCTGTGCAGTAATTTGAAGCCTACAGGTGAGGACTTGCTAATATAGACTGATGATTACTAGCATAAGAAGTAATTACAAAGGCTTGGAGAGATATTCCCTTGCAAAAGTTTCCTTTTTGTGTAACCACAAGTTAGTCTATATATTTTTCCAGCATGCTTCATAGGAGGAATGGTTTGGCAGTGACCAAAAAGAAGCTGGGTCACCCCATCTTGTTCACACCCTGGTTCTAGCAGACTGCAAGGCTGCAGTCCCCTATAAACTCTGGTGTGCTCATTGCAGTTTCTCTCGAGTCTGCACACACAGTTTATTATTGTAGAGCTTAACCCCCCTGGCTGTCACCTCCACTGAGCCCGCAGTGCTGAGCAGATCACTCACCTGCCATTCTTGGTCACGATCATCTCATTAGTGACTTCCCTGAATCTCTGCCAGAGCGTCGCATCCTCCAAGACAACCTGGAGCTGTTTCTCCGTGGGGTCGCCTTTGTCTCTCCCAGCCCGGAGTTCACTCTCCACTACGCTGAGGAGCCTGGAGACGGTGCAGTCGCTGGGTTTTCTGCAGCCCAGGTCTGCCATGACGGCTTCGCTGCCAGAAACTTCAGGTAGCTGCTGAAAAGACAAAAATAACAAGCTAAATAAAAAAAGAAGTCAGTTCATTGGGCACCGTCTGACAAACGTGCTCTCCTCACTCTTTTGCCACTGCCTCGCTCTTTCCCCTGGAAGTCCCAATGGGCAGTGACACCAGTGTGTGGAGGTTTACGCACACGCTCCTCACAAAAAGAGGACTATCTCCTAATTACCTGTTAGACAGTCAGGTGGGTGGCTGGCTGATGACTCAATTGGCTGCCTTGAAAGAAGAGTCCTCCATCCAAATTAGCATGCTTTTATCTTTTTTCAACCTGAAGTGGGTCTAATTGTTCTGCTTGAGAACCAGGTTTCCATTAATGAAAATTGTTTCATTTCCAGACTGAAACAATGCATGGAAATTGCATTCACGCTGGTGCGGACTCTAACTGAAGGAGCTGGGAAGAGTCAAGATAGTTACACAGAGAAGGTTGTCTTAAAATATTTTCACCATGAATGTTGCATAAATGCATTAACCTCATTCCTCTACATTCCTGAATCAAAATATAATAGTAAGAGACCTTTCTGCACTGAGGTTTCAATGCACAAGAAGGCAGCATCCCTACCCTCCATTGTTGATGGATGTTGTGTCCATCCCTTGGTGCCACTGTCATTCACAAAACCCCTGCTGCACCTTGCAGGTGACTGAACGCCCCTCTGGCTGCGTTTCCAGGGACAGACCTCACACTTCTGGGGCTGGTATGAGCTCAACTGTCTGAGACCTGGCACTGCTGACCAGCTCAAGGTCCATCTCATGCAAAAGCTCCTTCAGCATCCCACAAAGTCATTCCCTCTCACCTCATCCTGAGACCTTGCCTGACAAGCCTGATCCAACAACACATGCCCTCCACAAAAAAAGCCACCATTTTACTGAGAACTCAAACAATTTCAGCATTCAAGGAGATAAGAGATGTGGGTTCAGTCCCCTGCTGGAGGGTTAAGTGGAAGCCCCACAAATAACAGTGGCCTGTAAACACTGGGCTTTAGTATGCAACAAATGCTGGAGTACCTAACTTCTCCTGATACATCTATCTCTGATAATGTCTTTTAAATTTCTGGTCTGTCGGACATGACATAGTCAGGGGCTTGATTACGAAAATGTACTCCTAGAGGTCATTTTTAGAGAAATACACTTTCTGTCTGCTTATTGAGAACTTTGCATTCTTTCAATTCAATAGTCCCTGTTGAATTTCTGTGCTTCTGCCTCTTTTAGAAAGACGAAATGACTTGGTGGATCACTGTTGGGATTTTTACAGACAAAAAAGAGCATGGCAGGCTTTATAAAAGAGAATTTAAGTTAAATCCATCATTTGACAAGGCTCAACCGATCTTGCCTTTAAAAAAACTGAGAGGTACCATCCACCTAAACAACAATGGCCAGAGCTTGATGGCACCTTATTTGGCACCCTTCCAACCTAAATCATTCTGTGATTCTATGCTGCTTTCAAACTTCACACTCTGACACCTCTTCCCCTCTTATTTTTTTAATTGTCAACTCATAACCAAAATACCTAGATTATTTTATAAGTAAACCCAGGTGAGTTACATTAGCAGGTGTCAGATAGCAACTTCAAGTTGATAAACAGCCCACTTTCACTGCTGAACAACTAAAGAAGGTACTTCAACATCTATAGAATATTTAGGTACCTGAAAGGGTACCTTTGCATTTGGAAAAATAATTGCATCTCAGGTATGGTGATGTAAATGGAATATGTTAATGTTTGGGTTCCCCTTTCCAAATACTCAAAGAGGAGGGAGAAGCTACTACTGTAATTTTTCCCTGCATGTGATCAAATGGCATAGGAAATGCATAGGAGACTATATGAGACAGTTTTAAATTTTATTATACTACAGATGCAAATAGACAGAGAAATTGGAGCTGATGGAAGTGCCATGAATTTTAATTAAACATCTTCAGGTTTTCAGGAACTTCTAAAACAGGTACAAGTTACCTTGGGAATTTTTTTAGCTGAATCCCTATTTCCATACAGCCTTTTTAGATATAGTTGCTCAGAAATCAGGAGATTCAAAGTTAAGGCAGGTAAAGAGACAACAGCTCATAAAGGTGATAATATTCCAGTGGTTACACACAGTTCTTTCTATAGACAAATAAAAAGAGAAGCAACCTGGCTTTCAGAAGTACTCACTGCCCATCTCTCCTGCAGGGCTTCAAGTGGAGTGATACTGGATTAGAGCCTCAAAAAATCAGATCCCATCTACCTTCCTCAAGATGCTTAGAACTTAAGGGAAACCAAAAGCATGCAAAAAAGCAGCAACAGTTCACGTTGGTGGAAGGGTTTCCAAATGAGGAGGTGAAAGTCTCTCACAGCAGACACTGGTGCATCACTACAGGTAAAGGATTTGCTCAGCAAAAATGGATTGGAAATGGAGACTGCCACAAAGCAAAAGAAAGGGAGGTCCTGCTTGGAGGGCACTGCTTGCCCAAAACGCTCCTAGGACTGAGCTGTAGGGAAGGAGGGGTGCATGGAAGGAATGGATAATGGACCTGTTCCAGTAATGGGTTGGGACAAGAGATTTTCATCAATAAGACTGGATTTTTTTACAGCTAGCATCCCTAAGGGGAAAGCATTAATGTTTTTACTTTGGAGTATCATACTAAAACTTACCTTGCACAGTAATAAAATGCACTTCAGATCCCAGAAGTGGGTAATACTTGTGTGCTTATGGTTATCACTCATACAAGGTGTCTGATTCTTGAATGTCCAATGTCCAGAGGAAAAAATAAACCACAAATCTAACAACTTAAAATACCTGACTTTCACACAGTTTGAATTTCAGTAACTTTGTTACCATAGCTCAAGACACCTGAAACCACAACATTTTCCAAAATGAGAGTAGTTCCTGTGGTTGGTTAGTGGGAACAGCCCAATTGCTATTTTCAGCATGGGGAAGGTTGTTTCAGCTCTGAGTTCAGCCTAAGAACAATTTGTGTAGGATGTAGCAGAAGGCACAGTTCACCACTGACATATCTTTCCAACCTAAAATAATTAGCCAAAGAAATAATAAGTTTACATGTATGCAAGCACATGACCAGCTGAATGTACTTGGGCCTGAGATTTTACTTTGAAACACACTTCCAGATTCTGTGAATGAGGCTTCTTTGCATTGTGCACTGTCTCTGTGTCACACAACTGCCATGGGAGAGGGCTGCAGAACAGAAACCAGAGAGATTCAGAGTCACAGTTCTTTGTTTATTGTTGGCTTTTCATTTAACAAAAATATTACATGTGGAAATTTACTTTGAATATTTAGCCTGTTTTAGGAGAAGTGAGAGACATCCTCTAATCTCTTTTCCCTCCATTCACCTAAATAAGAACTTGGAACACTTTCCAAACAACACTTATTTCTCCTACTTTCTTGCAAGATTAATTTTTTCTAAGTCTACAGGTGCCGGAAAAGAGGCCCAAACAGATTAATGTCACTAGCTGTAGGTATTGCCAGGGCACAGAGAACAATCCATTCTCAGGTGTGGGTTATTTCTTGGGCTGGAAGTTAAATTTCCCTGAACCTGACATTTGAAGAAAAGGTAGCTGGACTTACAGAGGAGCACAGTAGATGTTCCTGGTGACTGACAGCCAGTGCCACTGCAAGGGGGGACTGTTTATTGCCCCTCTTGCACTTATCACCCATTTAATTAGACAAGCAAATCAGTAGGGGTGGCAGAAGGAACAGAAAATGCCCCTACAAAACCTGCAAATTTGTAAGCTTTCCCTGAAACCCAGCTGGGAGAGCTGGGCACTTCCAGGCAGGGATCAGATTCTTTGTGGATCATAGACAGGCAGAACTAGCTCAGAATACAAGCACAACACTCACAATCATCTCCAATTTACTAATAAGAATTTAGTAACTCACATTTTAAATGAAGCAATGAGGGCTGGGGAGAGCAGTGAAAGAACAATCAGAACAATCCTGCAATTCTTATTGGACTTCACTTACTAAGTTACAGCAGGAAAAAGCAAGGGGTTATTTTTGACTTTCTAATTAAGCTTGTTCTTAAATGCCCCTGGCCACCAGCTGGTGAGGTTCACAGAAAGGAGGGGGAAAAAAAGCAAACAAGAAAAAAGGTAATTAAAGAGGCCTTTCTTGCCTTGACATTGGATAGCTGTTTTTTGGCCTTTAGCTGCATGTTTCCAAAGAAAAGACAGCCCTTCATCATCAGATGAAATTGAAGAAAATAAGACTCACTCTTTCCAGCTCCAAAGCTCCCACTGCAGCATTCAACTAACCCCCCTCTGAACACTGAGTCCCAACAACACAGGGAAATGTAACCTCCATCACCATGACACTCCCAGGAAATCAACACCTATCAACTACCATGGAATAATTGAGAACGGATAAAAAGACAGCTGCTTTCCTTCTGGTTTTTAATCATGTGTCCAGCCCCTTAAGAGATTGCTAGGCTAGAGGAGACTTAAAGAAGATTAGCCTTTTCATTAATGTCGGGGTGGGGGCACAGTTTCAATAACTTCCCCCAGGTATGTTTTTAGCAGAAAGGCAGGCAGCTTGTTCAAGTGATACCTCCCTGTCTGGTGTTATAACTGAGGTTATACTGAGATTAATTCTGAGCCCAGAGAACAGGGAAGTCTTTCCATGCCTTTTAAAAAGAGAAGGAAGGAAAAAAAAAAAAAAAACCCAAAGAAAACAACTAATGTAGTGTGATGGGTTGACCCTGGATGGGTGTCAGGTACCTGCTGAAGGATGGGTACTGCTCTGTCTCTCCCATTCTCTGCTCTCCTCAGCAGTGACAGAGAAAATATTACAAAAGCTTCATGGGATGAAATAAGGACAGGGAGAGATCCCTCACTAGTTACCATCATGGGCAAAGCAGGCTTGACTTGGGGAAATAAGTTTAATTTTATTACCAATCAAAACTGAATAAGCTAATAAGAAATAAAACCAAATGTTCAAATACCTTCCCTCCACCCCTCATTTCTTCCCAGGCCTAACTTTCCTCCTGATTTTCTCATCCTCCTCCCTGCCAGTGACCTTCTCAGAGGAAGGGCTCCTCACACTCTTCCCCTGCTCCAGCACAGGAATCCTCCTATGGAAAATAGTCCTTCATGGACTTCTCCATCAGTCCTTCCCAAAGCCTTCAGTTTTTCACATAGTGCTCTAGTATGGGTCACTTCCATGGGTGCAATCCTTCAGGAACAGGCTGCTGCAGTGTGGGTCTTCTGCAGGGTCACAAGTCCTGCCAGCAATCCTGCTCCAGTGTGGACTTCTCTGTCCAGGAGTCTGCTCCAACTTGGGCTGCACAAACTGCAGCCTCCTATGGGAGGGCAGATGGGCATCCATCTGCTCTGGCAGGAGGGTCTTTGCATCCCCATGGACCTCCATGGGCTGTGGGGGCACATTCTGCCTCACCATGGTCAGCACCATGGGCTGCAGGGGAATCTCTGCTCTGCTGCCTGGAGCACCTCCTGCCCCTCCTTCTCCACTGACCTTGGTGTCTACAGGGCTTTTTCTCTCACAAATACTCTCCCATCTCTTTGGCTGCATTAGTGCAAGTGTTGTTTCTCCTCAGATAGGCTACCCCAGAGGTGCTACCACTGTTTCTGGTGGGCTCAGCCTGAGCCAGCAGTGGGCTCATCTTGGAATCAGTTGGCCTTGGCTCTGTCAATGTATGGGAAGCTTCTGGCAGCTTCCCAGGAAAGCCACCCCTGTAGACCCCTCACCAAAACATTGACAGCAAACCAAATATATGTAATCAGGCTAGTGATAAATGTAACTTAGTTTGTTTTAAACAATAATTATACTTTTCCCTAATTTGTTTTTTTTTGACTTGAAGATCTTCAGTGATGTCTTCAGACATGAATTATCACCTAGAGGAAGAAACTATTACTGTTCCCATCTTTAAGATCAGAAAAGAACTTAAAAAGTAAGAGATTCTAAGCAAAGCTTTAAGTTCTACTTACAACACCTCAGAACAAAAGTAATACATTCAGTGTTTATTGGGCAAACCAAACACACACTTTTGACCCGTCAGTTAAAGCTTTCTGCTAATGATGAGAGTTAACACGTTGCAATTACAACTCCGTAGAGGCAGTTGATTCTCTAAAAAGCGATGAGCCTGACACATCCTGTTACACACAAACAGAAACCACAGGAACACATGCCCATCTTAAAATATTTTCTTTTCACACCACATATTGCATCATAGAATGGTTGGGTTCAAAGGGACTTCAAAGGTCATCTCATTCCAGCCCCCCTGCCATGGGCAGGAACACCTTCTGCTAGACCAGGTTGCTCAGATCCCCATCCAGCCTGGCCTTGAACACTTCCAGGGATGGGGCATCAAGAGCATCTCTGGGCAATCTGTTGCTGTGCCTCACTACTCTCACAGCAAAGGATTTCTTCCTAATCCTTAACCTAAACCTCTCCTCTCTCGGTATGAAGCCGTTCACCCTTGTCCTGTCACTATGTACAAAGTTCCTGTCACTATGTACAAAGCCCTGTACAAAGCTCCCCTCCAGCTTTCAGAACTTCCACAGCTTTTAGGGCATGACAGCCCATCAAAGCTGCAATAAAATCATGCTGACCAGGTGATACTTTGATTTTACCATTTTTACATTACACCCATGTTACTCCACACTTATTCCCACAGAGGTTTTGAAGCACGAATTCTCGGGAATAACTTCTCTTAGAGATGCCACAAGGGAACGCAAGAGGAACTTAAAAGGGTTTCAACCAGCCTAACTTAAAATAGCAATCCCAAAGATTGGCAGCTTAGATAGACTATTCCATCTCTAATTCACCATCAGCTTTCTTCTGAAAAGTGAGAAAAACAGAATTTTTTTTCCCTTTAGGAATCTCCAGCACTTCATGGCTGGGCAGTTACAAGCCTATACCCCCACACATATTGCAACCAAGGCTGAGCTCAACAGGAAAAGTACAAGCAAGGATGGAAATAACTATCAACCCCCACCTTTGAATGGCTCACATCCTTGACATACCTTCTCTTGCAAATCAGACCTTGAGGAAAAAGAAGGGAAAGGGCAGACATTACAGCAGCTTTCCAAGAGCCTTGTCATTGAATTTGAATGCTGGTGACATTGCAAGGGATTCAGGGACTTGATGCTGTAGCACAACTGACAAACCCTTTCAGAGCATTTCTAAGGTGCAAATTCATTAATCAATAGAATGCACTTTAGGGGAGCTGATCACTGTTTAGGGATTTCAAATGAATATTTCACTTTTTTTTTTTTTTTAAATCATTCAAGTATTAAGACTTCAGCATGAGAATGAAGTGGCAAAGTTCAACAGCTTTGTTGTTATGCAGGAGGCTGAGTTAGGNTTTTTCCTTTTTTTTTTTTTTTAAATCATTCAAGTATTAAGACTTCAGCATGAGAATGAAGTGGCAAAGTTCAACAGCTTTGTTGTTATGCAGGAGGCTGAGTTAGGCAAGCAAAATACCTCTAAGCTATTAGACATGGAAAGGATTTATTGCCCTTTGAGG
Organism: Urocynchramus pylzowi; assembly: GCA_013397555.1. Classification (NCBI taxonomy): domain Eukaryota; kingdom Metazoa; phylum Chordata; class Aves; order Passeriformes; family Fringillidae; genus Urocynchramus; species Urocynchramus pylzowi. The sequence continues at coordinate 105,627 of VZRH01001423.1, forward strand.
AATCGCAGTTGCCTTCATATGACACAGCTGTATCCAGCTTTCCTGTCATTCCTGGGACACTCTAACCTTTTCAAAAAGATAAAATGCAAACCCCTAGGTTTCTGTACTACAGAAGACAGGCTGTTGTTTGTATTCCAAATGCAACTTTGGAGTTTCCTGTAGGACAGAAATTTCAGTTCAGTCAGCTGCGAAACAGATCTTGCTTAGAAGAACAACCAAAAAAACAAGAAAAAAAAGATAATTGAAAACTTAACACAGCCTCCTACAGCACACAAGTCTCACCACCACCCTTGCAGACAGGGAAAAACCCACCTGCTTGTTAGGAGAAAGTATAACATACCCTGAACAGCCTGATGGACACAAAGCCTTGATACACTGCCAAAGAATATTAAACCTCGGCAGGTCTTTGGATGCATAGTAGGCACACACTTAAACAGACCAGCTCTTTGAAAGCTAAGAAAAATAAAATAATTGCCTCTAATTATTCTTAACTCAACTTCATAAATCATTGATATTTTACTTCATTTACATTTTATTGAGTGTACATCAGCACTCAGGACATATTTATTTCAGAGGCATGTTGCTTCCTGTTGTCTTTGCTGACAGAATAGCACCAGGTAATATTTCCTCTGTAGCATGGACTAAGGATAGCTTGTTGGCATACCTAGGTTGACTCTTGAGGTAAATAAATAAGAAGTAATAAAAATATGATCCTCACCTTAACAACTCCACTCATGCCAACCAGTTGTCTAGGTGCCTGCAACTGCTGGGTGAAGCTGCTGCAAAACATTGGTGACACAAAAACTCCCCCCAGCAGTACAAGTTGTGTGCACAGCAAAGGAAGTGAGAACAGGACAATAATTTTAAAAAAACCAAACACAAGAACAAATGGAAACAAACTACCCACAGCAATTTCAGCATCATCTGGAGAATCAGCATTGTTTAAAAAGCCATAAGAACATTATGAACATTAATCATAAGAACAATTAATTTAATGCAATGATAACTTTATTGGAGGAAATAAACAGCACTTGTAAGGGTTTCACTTCATTACACAGAAAGTTGTAAGTCAGAAAAAAAGATGCTTATCAAAGTAGAAATCAAACAGTGTAAATACATAGAAAAAGCACATCAGCAAACACAACCAGTAACAGTATAAAACATTGCAGAGAATTTCTGAGTTTGGTTTTTATTTTACAAAATAATTCCACAGCTAAATTTAGCCACATTACAGTGAGGCACATGGTTGTAAGACAATAAACTATTTGTGTGCTTTCCCTCCAAAATGGTCAGTGTTTGCTATGGTTGTAAACATCAGTATTTAAGACAAACGTGTTTAAACATCCTCCTCAGTTTACAATAGCACAGCGATCTCACTTTCATGAACATGATTAAGTACCAAAATGAAGGAAGAACTATTCTCAGGAAGTCAGAGGCACACATAGAGCCCAACACACTTTCCTTTTAAAAACATGGTTTCTGAAAAGAATTTCAACTTGTGGCAGAAAATTCTTCCTTGGTTTTTGCAACAGCTCATGAATAATCTTATTACTATAAATACTAAATGACATGAAATTGTTCACATCATCAGTGTTGAACCATTTCAGATAGTACCAGTATTCATAATGGACTTCATCACATGAAACAGAGCAAAACATTGAAGTTGTGAAAATAAAATCCCATATTTCAATGTATAGAGTCGAAGTATTTTGGGAACAGATGACTACCACCCTCCCTATTTCCCTTTCTAATGTAGCTGGAAAGTCAGCTGATCCAGGATACACAAATTTCCTGCTGGAACTGTACGCTAAGGCTGCTTGGTTGAGGTTATGTTATCTGTACAGCAAAAAGTGAAAAAAAAGTAGACAAATTGGTCAACAGGCTGAGTAAAAAGCACTTTCTTAGTTAGTTAGAACACCAAATCCTACTGAGATGGGCACCCAACATCAAAGAAATTTCCTTAGGGAAGTCAGCTTTGAGTTAAGTGCTGTAGGCAACTGAGCAAGGACTTTGGGAAGGAAGGAGCTTTGGGATTCCAACCACAAACTCTCTATTAGCAGTAGAGTGCACACAACAAACATTCCTATCCTCAGGGACAGTGAGATGGAAAGCTTCAGAAATACCCACCATGCTTCCTGCCAAGCAGACAGCCAAAGCTGATGATATCAAAATGTAACATGAAGTAAGTTTAATGACCAAAAAAAAGGTATAATGATATCATCTAATTCAGATTGAAAACTACTCAAGAGGGAATATTCATATAGTTTACTCCCCAGTTATGTAAAAATCATATAAAATCAAGTACTTCAGTAAAGTGGAAATTTCTTTTGCTGATAAACTTGTTAACTACAAGCCTCACTACAACTATTTAGAAGTGAGTAAGAATCTAAAGAGTTTTGTTCTGGGAGAGCTGTTTTAAATAAAACTGCTTGTAGATGAAGTGACAAACCCTGAGTATGTTTCACATATTGGCAAGAATATGGCAAGTCTCTCCTACTGTCTGATGTCCCCAGGAACAGAATTCAACACCAAAGGGCAACATAAACCCCAGTGGCACTCTTGTGATCCTTGTGTCCTTGCCATCCCCCCTTTGGTTCCCTTCCTGTAAGGGCACAATTGCTTAGCTTCATGTGTTGTGCAGTCAAATGAAGATTTGTTCTCTCTTCCTGAATAAAATGCTATGAAGCTGGAATTACATTTTTAAACTGGAGAAATACAGTTTTAAACTGAGAGGGGGGAAGGACAAAAATCCATTTATGTGCTATCTACTGGTATTTTCATAAATTTCCTACTTCTAATTGGCTGTGTTCACAAGAGCCAGCAAAAAGGTTCTAGTTAGCTAGAACTAGTGCACATTGAAAAACTAACATTCACCATACCCAACTGTACTGTTCTTCCAGAAGAGCTGCCAGAGAGTTAGGCTACCAGAACCCTGCCCAAGCTAGCCAAGGAATAAGCAAAAGGCATGTACTGCTCCTAATCTGAAGTAATCAAAAAAAGAATCCCAAAAGTCAAATTCCGTTATCGTGGCTGCTGAACCTGGAATGATGATTGGAGTTAATGTAACTTAGCTGGAGAGGGGAAGGAAGAACAATGGATACTGTGCTTGTAGCTTTTTCCAGGGATATTCAGAGATGCTAAAATTAAAGGAATATTGGAATGAAAAAGGCATTAGGGCTGCATTTCAATTTCCCTTATACAAAAGGAATTCTGTAAACATTATCAAAGTCCTAAGAAAAGACTGGCATAGGTCCTTTGATGTAAATTAGGTTTTGAACTTAGTCCCTGATAAAAAAAGACACACATCAGTTTAGACACTTGTCTTAGGTCAGCCAGGGCAAACAAGGATCAGTTTTCTTTCATTCCCAGTCTCTCTTGGGAATTTAACCAAATCATCTTTTCAAGAAGAGTAATAGTCAAACATATTTATTTCAAGACTAACTTCTAAATCCTGGGAGATAAAGAAAGCACCAGGACACAGTACTTCAATCTGCATAACTGTTTCATCCCAATATCAGTGCCATCTTTCCAAGGTGGCATTTTCCATTCAAATGCCTTTGCAACAGTAATTCTGGCCACCTGGAATCCATAGAATGCTTGTCAAAATCTCCCTTTCATACCATCTGCAAAAGGGAATCTTTAATTTATTTTTTTAGAGGATCCTTACAGGTGGGTGGTACTGAGCCTTATAAATTATCAGAAGGACACTTAAATTTAAGATTTTGGATTAATTAATTTCTTAGTAATTTTCTGGAAGCCATAGAACTATTTGTCTTCACTGTGAGCTTATACTTCACAGCCAAGAAGATTCATATTTTTCCTGCACTAAAGTCTTTGTGGTACAAATCAGGGATACACTTGCCATGCAAACACAATCCTCTTAAACAAATAAACTCTTGGTAGATTGAGGAAACTAGAACTGAGGAATTTCAGTTCCCACTAGAGTGCACTGGAAAACCATCATCTTAAACACTGGCTTCAGCAAGACAGTTTGTAAGAGGAAAGGGGAAAGTAGTTAAACATTATCTCACACAGCAGAAGCAGGAGTCAGTGCTCAGATATTAAACTGACCACTGCAATGCCGTGGGAGTAAATGATTATACACAGCTCAGAAGATAAAGAGAACACAGAGTGGCCTTGGATACAGACTGATCAGCACCTGCTTGGAGCTGGCAGTGGGATTGTTTCACGCTTTCCTTCCTACCACAGGCAACAGAATATTGTGCTTTCTCCTCCATGCACAGAAGTTCACTGGTGTGTGCAAGAGTTTTAGCAGAGAGAAAACTGATTCCACTTACAAAGAAAGAAAGAGAAATGTTGGAGTCGTAACTTCTTTATAAGTTCAGAAGAAAATGTCTTCTCCCTGACCCAGTCTGCTTAAAAACAATAGCCCACTTCTACCTTATGACAATATGTCCTTTGAGAAAGGACATACATAAATTCTTTGATTGCTTGCCTACCATGCCCTTTGCATTGCTCTTATGCTACAGCTGGAGGAGAAGAGAAGCACCTCACTTCATGTGAAAAATGTCAGCTTCCTACCTTGCAACCATGAGCAAGGAAAAGAACTCAGGTTCCTGGTAGCTGAAAACATAAATGGACCTTATTTTACAAGTGCTTTTCCAACAGGAGCAAGATTTTTCAGATTAAAATGTCCCTTCATATATTTTAAGGAAAGACTATCAGTATGGACTGAGAATTAAATATTTCATTAAAGATGCAAACATTTCATGGTTAGTTCACAACCATGTTTGCTTTTAGAATTACATCTTTTGGAAGTCTCATAAACCTAAAATTTTGCAAGAGAGACAGGAAAAGAAAGAATACCAACATTACATTATCCAAGACAAACAGTGCAAAGATTAAGTGACATAAGGCCATTTAAAAAAATCCCAAGTGGTTGGTAAGAAATCAGTTTTCAACTCTAGAACTGGCAGAGTCCCACCAGAGCCAAGGTCTTCCCTTTACAGACCTCACACATTACTTTGAAACTTTTGCAAAACCAAATGCATGAATTTATGCAAGAATTGCCATAACAAATTGTGGATCTCTGCCCAGTTCTTCTGCCAGACTGAATTTCATTTGATCACAAGCCCCCTGTCCCACAGACACCATTGCTTACAAACCCAACTGCAGAGGCTGGGTGTAACACAAGGAGCTTCTAAAAAGCAGCTGAGAGGCACATGTTCAAAACAGAAGTAGGAAACTACACAACACAGTGATCCCAACACAGTTCTACCCAGAACTTCCTAGAACTTTGTGAGGCATCCAGTATTCCTGTTAGGACAGACAGACTGAAACACATTTCTTCACAGCATCCCTACAGGCAGGAGAAAGAAAAAAACACAAGAGAGTCAGAGTCACCTCAGTTACATGATTTGATAAGAGTCATTCCCTGCTGCTATCCCATGAGGACTATAGAGATCAGCTGACCATGTATTAATTGCATTAACATGATTTGCATGACTACACAAATGCCTTAGAGACAAGCAGGTCTGCTCAGTGCCCACCTGCTGTGGAAGTGACACCTGCGAGACTGCACTGAGGCAGGGCACTGCAGAAGGGAGACACAACTCAGCTCACACAGAACAGTGCTCATGGGGGAGAACAGGACAAAAGGGACACAGAAGAATACACTTGTCCAGTAGCAGATTGGACCAACATTCAGGCATTCCAAAGGCAAGCCTTATGCCCAGTATTTGGTCAGCAGGCTTACATATTTCTGTGGGAAGCCCTCTCATTTTCTCCATTTGTGCTCTCCCACTAGAGAAGATGCTTATTTTCATTTTTCAGATGTAACTACTTGTATTTCTGGCACCATGGAAAACCTTCTAAAGCCACACAGACAATGATTCTCTAAACTAATCTTCTGTATGTTTAAACCTCAAAATGACAAAGAGTAAGAGAGTAGGGAAACTTACCTTGCATAAGGTATGAAGGAAATGCTGTACCTAAGAAGAAAGATTTTGAAAGTTACTTTTCATGTCAGATTTTATTAGAATCACAAACAAGAACAACTCCTCTGATATTCTAAACTGCAAGTTACATAACCAAAATGAAGCTTTGAGTTTGTGAGTAACAGGAAGGAACATCCTTGCAAGCCATCTTAGCCCAGCCAGGGTATGAAACACTATGGCAAAATAGAGGGGGATGTTGTGAAAGCATGTGAAACACAGCTCTCCTGCATCCAGTATTCTTCATGCTCCAACACCTACAGGTAGGCAAGATTAGAGCTGAGGGCTGGCTAGGTGTCTATATCAGTTTGTGCACTCCTTTGGTGACCTTGCACAGACCATATGTTAACATGAAGAACGCTGACAGTTTGATCGGCAGAACTGGGTCTCTGAACGAGACAAATTCAGGAGAGTGTAAAAGAGGAATACCAGACAGCAGGCAACAAATTGATTTAAAAGGGAAAGAAAAAAACCAAGCTCAGTTCAAGTTCAGAGAAATCAAAGGAACTTCCTCTAGAAATGGAGCCCTGAGCTCTGTCTCCACAGCCTCTGTAGTGGTGTGAGAGATCAAGTGGGAACAGGTCAGCTCCTCAGTGATGCATTGTCTTGAATCTAAGGGATTGAGACAAGGAAAAAAATTTCCTTCCACCTAACTCAATGTCAAAATCCACTCACAATTCAGCTACTGGTGTCAGGTGCAACAGAAAGTGGAGTGTGGAGGGAGGAAATCACTCACCATGCCATGGCAAAAAACTGTAAGATGCAGAAAAGCAGCGCGAGTCCTGCCTTACGCCACTGGAGGGGAGAGGAGAGGGGAGGGGGGAAGAAACACAGCAGAGACAACAGTGTAAGAATCTTACTTTTAAAATATACTCCAGTTATATTAACTCCAGTTATATATACATACAGGACTCCAGTACTCACCCAGAAAGCGGAGCACAGTGTTAGTATGAGGCACAACTAGAAGAAAACAAATTATTTTAATTAAAAATAGAAACAACTCCAGTTTCTATAAATATTGCAACACTGTAATGGGGCCCTTCACAGAGACAGAAATTAATTGCATCATTTCACAATTTTATTCAATTCTGCATCATAAGAATTCCTTGTATTTAAAAGTTCCTTGTACTTAAAATGCTCTCGCTATTACATTTCTGAAGTGAATTAAAGCAATCAGGAAATATCAGCCTGGTATCTCCAGAAAATGATTTTATGGCTGCAAAGGAGCAAAAGGGAGAGGTTCCTGGAGCTCTTTTGCAGGTCCCTACTCCATCCCACACACTTCTTGGTGTCACAGGCACACACCACATTTCATCATTTTGCATAAGTAAGACTTTTCAAATACTTTTCAGTTACCACTCTTAGTCTTTCTGCTTCTGCACAGTTCCTGATGATTACATGGTTACCACAGCATTGAAGTTATGTCATTACTTAAGAGCTCACCAATTAAAACCATGCTACACTTTCAAGAATTTTGGGCTATTGCTCTCCTGTATATATATTGAAGTAAGGCACAGTCATTCAAACCAGCATTGTTTCTGTTTTCAGAGTTGCACTGTGTCTTTCTTTACTACAGGTAAGATCTTGGGGGGTAGTGGGATCATTTTCTGCTTTAACCCTCAGTTTTAACAGAAGCCTCCTATTAGTTTTCAGTTTCAATTTAAGATATGACAGCTCATTTATCTATGATAGATGCTGATAATTCATCTCCCTTCATCAGCATCTAACAGCCTTTAGATACACATGCACCACTGTGCTACTAGAGATTATAACGTGCATCTTTCTGCTAGAATGAAAAAATCCCCATAAAGTACTGCATATTCAGACACTAAGACATGCATTGCCAATGAAATCATACACTTGAGCTCAACCAGTACTGACAATAAATGCAGTTCTTCCATTAGTTTTAAGGTGGTGATTTGTATATTGGTCTAAATACTGCATCATACATCTAATGACTGGCTTTATCCCAGTGAACAACATTCCAGGAATTCTTCTGACTCCAGGCATCCTGAATGTATACAAAACACACACACACACCACACAGTAGCTTCTTGCTTGGATCTGCAACCATACACAGTCAATTTCTCAAACTCTGCAGCATCTCTGGATGTGTAAAGAGAAATTGGGAAGTGCTGATGCAAGCAAGCACTCTGAAGACATTCAGACTGAAAATGGGAGTTTCATGCAAGTTAAACCACCTTTCCACTTTTTGACTTGCCATGAACAAGGAACAAACAGGAAAGTTGCAGAGACAAAAAAAACTGTGTTTAAAGAAGAGTCAGTCTGAAACTTATCAGCAACTTTCAGACACAGAAACACACACAACACAAGGTTTGCTGTAACTTCCATCTTCTGAAAATAAAATAATTCCAAGGGTGACTCCACTGAATGTTGAATTTGCAATTTCATTCTGTCATACAAGTTTCAAAACCTGAAGCTATCAGCCAGCTGGGAAGATCCCTAATGCAAGGTACAGCTTCCCCAGCTCCTTTGTCACGTAGAGATTATTTTATCAAGGTAGAAATATCTACACAGCTCCTTCAAGGCAATCAGACAGAATATAAAAAGACAAAATTATACAAAATAAAATATCTAGCAACATCCATAGGACAACTTTAAAAAAATCAGTTTCCCATCATTCACTTCTTAGGCAACACCTAAATATGATGTTGTGGCCTCAAGCACCCTAAAAAAGCACATGCATGGTTTAAACACACACCAGCCACAGACCCTTAATGCTCATTTAGCAAAACAAGCTGGCTTCAGCTTCTTGCCTAACAGAGAGGTGCTTTTCTGGTTCTATACTTATCTTTCCACTACAGAAGATGTGCAGTGTTTGACAATTTAAGAAAAGACAAAAAAATACGAACCAAAAAACCACCCCCAGACACATCCTGAGCCGTAGCTAGATCGAGGGATACCAAAGGACTTCACAATGAAATTTGTTGCCAGGTTTGTATGAGTTAAAAGCGACTCCTTGGATACTTACTAGCATAACAATAGTAGCAATCAAACGTGTGGGCTCAAACATCCGCTTCAGTTGTTTCATCGGTCCCATAAGAAACATGGTGCTGGGAAAAACAAGCCCAGATGAACACGGAAATGAGAAAGTCGGTGAGATTAACCTGTCTGCTGCCATAGGGACATCAGTACACTGTGCTGTTATGGCAATCAGTGCAGCACAAGAAAAGAAATGGGATTACATAACAAGACAAAATCCATTCTCCCTTTTCTTTGTGCAAGGTATTTACAATTTTATTCACACTTGTTCTGTTAAAATTAACAGAAGCAGAGTAGAACTATCAAGTTAAAAGCACAGGCCAAGGTCAGCTCCAATCAGATCATCCTTGACAGATGCTTTTCTAACCTGCTTTTCAAAAATGCTTTTTAAATCTGCTTTTCAAGAACACCATCCACAGAGGCTCGGCATGGATTGCCAGGTAATCCAGCTCAATTCCTCTACATAAAAGGCTGTTTTCATGCCTGGATCCATTGTCTGATCCTTTACCAGATCTGCAGCCTCATTTAGGGCCCTGGTGATGGATACTGGATGAATTATACAAGGTGAAAGCTTTATCTAAAGTGATATTTCTGCCTCATATACTGTATTATTCTGCCTCATTAGCATATTACTTCCAATTCCATTGGAAGCATTATTTATGCTCTCTTGCATCACACTAAGTTTCCACAATCACAGAAAGCTGGGCCTGTCACAGAGGATGTAGGCTTTGCTTCAGGAACCTAAATGGCCATGAAGTCTTACTACATATATTTACCCTGACAGACAGACTGCCCCAAACATAATCACCAAAACACACAGAACACTTCCAAATGCAAAATGGCAAAGAATTATTTTTGTCTGGGGGAGGAAGAACCAACAAAGTCAAAAAACCTCAGTGCTCACAGCATGAGTGTGATTCCTGTTTACTGATGAGCAACTTTTACCTTGAATGCACTACTAATAACAATAAACAAAATTAAAATTTTCTTTACCATTTCAGGGCACTACTAGGAAAATGCTCTTCTGTAGAATTCAACAAGAAAACTATCTACAAAAGCAATTCTTCTCTCGCAAATGCAACAGCTTCTACCACTTGTGCACTATTATTCTGCTTTTGTTTCTCATCTGTATTAGGCAAATGATATATAAAGATTGTTACCTCCCAATGGATGCAATATTCCCCAGGGTATAAAACACTGCAAAGAGTACCAGCCCTTTCTTTGGTATCCATAGCAGACAACTACCCTAAAAAGGAACATTTAGAGAAAGGGGGTGGGGAGAAATTAACAGGTTTTAAATTGAAACAAATATATATATCCAATAAGTGTCACATCACAAAAGAAATCTTAAGAAAACTTCAAGCCAAACTGAAAAATTACACATAGGAAAGTAAATCTCGTGTATTGGCATTCTTATTAAGAGTCAGTGTATTGCATCTAACTGGACCCGCGTCAAACGTCTCCGCAGAGACTCGGAAAAATCAAGGAGCAGCACAGGGGGAGGCTGTGATTAGCTGGGCTCCCGAAACTCAAACACTGGGGAGATCTGGCAAAAAGTCCTTACCAAGATCGAGCACAGGCATCCGATCGCAAAACACGCAATGAAACCTTTCACTCGGGTGCCCCAACCTAAGGAAGTCGAATCGATAACCTGGAAACGAGGAGAAAAACAAAAGCGAAACTTGTTTACTCGGAGCTCTTGCCTCCTACCGAGCGCGAAAGCTTCCTCTCGGGCGGGGCCGCGCCGTGTCCCGTTCAGGCAGCCTCCGAGCGTCCCGCGGGGAGCGGGCCACGCCGCGGCCCCGGGAACGGCGGGGGCAGCGCTGNTACCTCGGCCAGGCCGCTCGGCTCCTCCGCGTCGCGGCCGCTCAGCACCCGCTTCAGCTTGTCCATGGCTCCGCACCGCGCCCGCCCGCCCGGCCGGCCGGAATGCCCTGCCCTGCCCTTCCCTCCCCAGGGACTACCAGCCCCGGCAGCCACCGCGCCCACCTGCACGCCGCAGGTAGGGGAAGGCCGGCGGGGCGGCGCGCAGGCTGCCGGGGGATGTAGTCCAGATGTGATGGATCCGATCTCCTCCCAGCACTTTCCAATCCAACACTTGGCAGTAGCAAAACTCATTTTATAGTCAGTGAGGTTTCATCTTAATCCCACGACTGTGGCTCTTCTCCCGCTCACTTTATTTTCATAACGAGCCTAGCAGGCTCCTGCCAGACAAAGGTACGTGGATGCAACGTCCCACTAGCAGCCAAAATTCAGCATCACAAGCAGTTATTTCAGTTTATTTTGCTCAGTTAAAAACAGAACTGTAAAATGTTTGGTACGTTTTATTTAGCAACATACAAGGAACAATATAAACTGCCACATAAAACTCGACACAAAACAGCTGGAGAATCTCCCCCCTCCCTCCCCCCTAAAGTTATTTATTCAAAGTGGTACTTTTCTGTGGAAATTTTGTGTCAGAGCACAGAGTATATAAACTGCTGTACGCCAGTTTATACCGCTGCTTCTTGGTAATCTGCGTGGTGTAAGAAAGTCACAAAGTGCTCCAATTTTGAACTTGTCGTAACTTCCTAAAGATGTTCTTGTGATTTCCCAACACGTGTGTTCCACTGAAATGCACGGCACCCTTCAGAAAAGATGGAGAGCATGTATCTATAGAGTCAGGATACAAGTCCATTCCATAAAACTTTACCAACGGGTCACAAATTAGGATGTATGATAGACAAGAGAAAACACACAGTATAAGCTAAACATGCAGAGTACCCTTTCCACCGCTCCCTCCCCACTCTGTGGTTTTCCCCCCACACTCTATTTCAGACCAAAGTTTAATGTTAGCATCACTGACCAAGCTCAAATCACAGTTTGAATTAACAAATGCAGATATAGTTTCCTTCATGCCAGCACTACGTAAGCTCTGCTCCCAGTCATACCAGCTGTAAAGTGTGTTTTTATAAGCTCTAAGGCATGTATACTAATATATGCTTAGAGTAAGTGCCATGATTTACTTCTACCAGAAAAATATATCTTCACACCCATTTGTTGTTCCCTTCCTTTTCACTCTTTCCTCATTTCCCTCTATCACTGGAGTGGACCCAAATAATCTATTACTAAATGGATTTTAATCTCTTCGGTGCTGCATTCATTTGCAGTCCCCTTCTTCATCCTGACACTAAAATAGGAAACAAAGGCAGGAAGATGAAAAAAAGCCAACAGAATTTAGGACTGTAATTGGGAACATAGAGGACCTTGCTTCTATTTCAAAGTGGCCATAAATTCCTTCACCCAGATCATGTCTGATAATTATCACAGCTGACAACTTCTTTCAGAAACTGTTTGTTCTCTCCACTCATCCTATGAATCATTTTTTTGTAGTAATCCTTTCCAAAGGATTCCAAAGATAAGGCTGAAGGTGTATTCAGAAAAAAAAATATATTCTAATCAATAACTTTGTACAAACAAGTCCTCACAGTCTCTCTATGAGGTAGGCATATATTAACTCTCATTTTTACATACAGGGAATGGAGGCACAGGAAAATGTCTTCCCCATGGTTAGAGTAAATCAGTGACACAGGAAAAATTGCAGTTAGTTCCTACCTTTCCACCTGCTGTAGAATTCACTAGACCAGCCTGCCTCAAATAAAAGTGAAATTACTGTGTTATTTGTTTTTACTAAGGAAACAGTAACTTAGATGGCAGTACACTTTTTCCTCCCCTAAAAACCTCAGGGTCTTCTCTACATGAAAACCACTTTACAAAAGATATGGTTAAATACTAGGTTTTGTGGTGGGTTGCTTCTAGTAAGCCATGCAGTGTAGAATACGAAGATTTTTCAACAAAAACCCCAAGACATCAGAATGTGTCCATGTTCTTATCTGCAAGCACTGTGCACCACAAGGCCTGCTTTTCACTGCAGTTACTTGCTTCCTGTACTTAGTGTCAGCAGCAAACCCAGACAAGCCTGCTTAGCTGCCCCATTCTTAGGCCAAACCAGTAACATATTGCAGGATTTCCACAAGCAATGCAAGTATTGAAACCATATGAGTGACTATACAAGTGATCACACTTCTATCAATATTATAACTTAGAAGAATTTTTAAATAAACCAAAATTATGTATCTGGAATACATGTTAGCATCCTTCTAAGGCCATACAGGATCTCATTTCTCAAACTGCAAATACCAGCATCCTTTAGGGATCAGACTTCCCCAGCCTTAAGCCCCATGGTAGTTTTGCAATTTGGCCATCAGGGCAGTAGAACCATCCCATGTGGGCACATCCAAAAGAAGGCCAGTGCAGGGCAATGCCTTTCCAGCACTGTACATGACTGGAACTGCACAGGGACTTCAAATGAGAGTCCCAGAACTGCCCAGAGAGTCCCAAAACTGCCCAGAGTACTCCAGCTGACACCAGATTAAACCAGCATTTGGGAAGAGACTTAACAATGTCTCTCTGTTAACCTCCAGCTCTCCTCCTGCTCTGGAGTTAATGCCCCACAAATAATTATACCTTTATATAGTGTCAAACAAATGTACTTTTTTCCCTACACTTAAACCTATCCTCAGATGAAATGAATATTCTTAGGTGAGATTCTGGATCAGAAACTGCAAGAAGTAACTTTGTTGGTTATCAGCAGGGGAAGCCGAGAAAAATGGGTAGTTTAGGACGGACAGATCAAAATAAATGCAGAGGAATTTTTTTTTACTGTGGATTATTTCTCAATAAAAATAAAATCATACCAGTTTTACAACTCTGGTAGTTTCATAGTATCTGAAGCAGCAATAACAAAATCTTCATAGAATTGTTAGTGGATGGGGGTCCAGACAATACTCCTGCCAGCTTGGTGAAATAAACAGAACCCAGACTCCCAATAGTCATTTCTCCAATGCTGTTGAAAACTGTAACTTACCACCAGTCTATCATCAACTCCAGACACAGGTTAAAAAAAAATCCAAACAAAAAACACCATTAGCAAAACCTGCTTGAAATATTTTCTCTCAAGGCTACAGAAAAATTAGCCAAATTCTTCATTCCACTAGGAGTGAAACGCCCCCATGTCAACAACTGCGATCACATCATCTCCAGTATACTTCAAGTCCTTATAAAGTCACATTTATTTAGACTTAGCACATGTGGTTTCCAGTGATGTTTCTGGTTTAGGCTCCAGCTTCTCTGGGAATTCTAGTTTTTCACAGATTGTCTCCTTTATGGGTAGGTACTGAGAGATCTCATTAGGTTCTGTGAACAGGGAAGGTGGAACGTTCTAAAAAGCAAAAATTTTACATGAAATGAGTGAAAGAAAAGAGGGGATAAGGAAAAGTATTCCAACCCCAAACTGTTACAGTAAATTTATAATTTACTGGATGTAAACACCACTACAGGCAAACTTTTTATAGGCAAAGGAAAAGTAAGGGAGGAGGAAAGGTACAAGGAAATGAAAGTTCAGGCGTTTGTCACGAATAAAAGTCAACAGCTGCAACTCCAAATGTACCACAAATTATTCTGAGCCATTACTAGAGTTTTAAGGTGGCCTATTAACCTCAAATATTTGAGAAAAACTGAAAGAGTCTATTACCAAACAGATCTTAACCCCTAATACGGCTTGGAAGCACACAACCAGCCATGAAATTCAACATCGTGGGACATGGAGTACCTGATTTTGCAGCTGAACAGTTCTTTAAAAAAATAAAATAACAAAAACATTTTATTAACTCAATAGTAGAAAAAGTGACCTAATCCCATACTCTGTCATGGGATCTGAGCATTTACAAAATGTAAATCTGCTCTAAAATCACCAAAACAAAAGCTGCATAAGCAGAAAGAACTTTCTTCTGTATTAATTCCACACCGAACAAAGAAGGACTTAGAGAGACAGTATTTTCTATGCTTACCATAAAACTAAAAAGCAAACAGAAGGAAAAGAATCAAAGTTTTAAAAATTCAATACCTTTAGACTTGATATTTTGCTTTCCCTGGATGTGTATTCTCGCAACATGTAGGTCTTGTCAGCCTAATGGAAAAAAGCAATCATCTGGTATCAGTACAAACAAGCATTTTAAATACATGGAATTTGGGAAGCATTGGAATTTGGTTGACCACAAATTTTCACCTAGGAGAAGAAATGCACATTCAAATTCATGAAGACAGATGACAACAATGTTGTTTTTTTTCAAAAATTACCTGCGTGTGTGCTTCAAAAAAAATTCTACAACTGAATATGCTTGTTAATTTTTACTCAGCTAGAACTCCTACACATCTACACAGAATTACCAAGCCCCAAATCTTAACATCCTGTATTATTTGTGAGATACCAGAACTCAATGTACTATGGTTGTTTGCAAGTTATGCTTGCAGTCTAATTCTATTAGGTAAGACAAAAATAATGTACTTGGAGACAAGACAGTATTGAACTCTTTACTGCTGCCTATTTCTCCTCTTTTACTTCCTTCTCTAATCTGTGTCTGTCAAATGTATTTAAATGATTACATCACATGAGGGGTAGCCTACTCTGCTCATACACCATGGCACCCAGCACTTGGTTACTAGCTCAGCACCACCACAATAATAAAATACACTTGGAAGCTTTTGTGCCCCCAAACATCAGTATTAAATTAGAGGAATATCACCATGTCACTGGAAGTAAAATGGCAAGGGAGCCTCTGTAAAATAACTCATAATGGAAAGTAAAGGTTTACCTCATGATGAAGCCTTGTGTCATTCATCCTGATGAGAACCCCATCCACTCGCAAGAAGAACCTCAGCAGCACAAAAAAGCTGGAAGGCATAACTCTCTGCAAAAACAATGATGGCCCATTCAGCCTTACAAAGGCTTACTTTAAGGATGTACTTGTCTACATCAGATATTCACAATGGAAGACAATATGAGAAGTTTTCAAGAATGAAGTCAAAATTTGGGCTGTTGATCTGCTACAGCTATGACTAGCCAGCAGGGCAGACAGTGTCTCAAAGGACCATTAGGTAGGATGCAGGAGCAAATGAGAGATGATAAAGGTTTCAAGATAACATTGTTTCCAGTAAGATCTTATTTCCAAGAGCAAGGATGAAGAACTTTGTGCTTTGAAGTTTAAATTCCAGAAGGAATAACATGCACAAGGAGTGTTTTGCATTAATTAGCCAAATGAGTCCCCAGGTATCTTTTATACACCACCCAATACTCACTACTTTCACACTCAAGCTTGATACTCCATGATCATGGAGTTCATCTTCAAACAGGAGTACTTCTTCAAAAAACATAATTTGTTCCCTGGCTTTCAATTTCTCTGTATTTATGTGTTCTGTTGTAGGAACAACCTAGAGAAAAACATTAAGAACAGTTAGCATATTAATTTTTTGCCAAACTACATAAAGTTTGTCCTGATAATTTGAATTCCAGAGTTTTAAAAAGAAAAAAATTTCTAGGGCACTAAGCTTAAGACACCCCAAATTTCTAAGAGAAAAAGTTAAAATCAAAGTTTCCAAGAGTTTCTTCTTGGAGATAACATCCTGCAAAACCAAAAACTAAGAGTGGAAAATTCTGACTAAACTTCTCTCTGAGTACCAGGCTCAGCAGGGTTTCAGCTGCAAACAATTCTGCTCACTTTCTTTCAAAACATTTGAAGATGTCTTGTGTTTAACATACGTATGAGAAGTTCAGGTTTATAAATAGATTTCTATGCATTCAGCACCCCTAGCCCACTGCACACCTTGAAAAGGATTCCAGTAAAGCCTTTCCATGGAAATCAAGTACCTCTATGTTTCCATCTCATAGACACTTCATAGACACTTCTGGTGTCCAAAGACTATGGACCAACATTGTTTATTTCTATGCTGTACTTTTAATTCCAGCACAACTCAAATGATCTCTAACTAAAGCAATTCTAGTGAATTAATACAGATTATCTGCTTAGTAGCAAGCAACCTGTATGCAGTAAACAGAAGCTAGGAACTTCAGTCTTATTTTCACAAAAACAAAGACATGGGAGGGCCTGTGAGTTTAAATATGAGGAGTTACTGAGCTGCTGTTGCAGAAAAACATCAGGCCATTGAAAGCAGCCAGGTCAGAAAGCAGACAAACACGCAAGCAGCAGACCATGAAGGCACTACAGAATGACACAGCTGATAGTTCTGCTGTACATGAGCAGCTCAGGGCTCCAGAGCAGTCCCCAGCAAGAGCTGAAGCCTCCCATGTGCTTCAATCTTAAAATGCTTTAAGACACCAACCACCCTCATTATTAAAATAAGCCACGATTTGATTAGGATAAAATCATGAGCTGAGAGACATGAGAAGCCCAAATTACACTTTGAAATCAGAAATCACAAAGTACAAAAGATTTTACAGAAGCCTATTGAAAGGTAAATGACAGCTTTAAAATAAAACTTTGACCGAAGCAAGATGCAGTTAGCAATTAACAAGAAGGAAATTATTACCTTTAATGTTGCAGTATCTCCCAGCAAAGTTCCTTTGTAATCTGTGGTATAAGTCCAGTCATATGGCTTGACAACTTCCTTACTGTGCTCAGTCTCACTCCTCAACAGTGAAAGAGAAAACAGCTTTGTAGTAATTGCTTTGTAGCAATTCTCAAAAAATTACAACCTCCCATAAGACTGTGCATTAGAATTCCCACACTGTTCCTAAAGAAAAACAGCAGCACTGTCTGAGCTGCAATCACAATGTCCAGACTTAATCATGGTTTCACATCTGTTTCCATAATAACTTTGAAAACAACTATGAGAATTCTCAATCTATCTCAGTTCTATGACTCAAAATAAAGATTCTCATGCAATATTGCTGAAAAAATTGTATTTCAAGATCAATGTTTCTTTAAGTAGGCAGAATCTCTTGACAACACACAGCAATCATTAACACTGCAATTTAGCTTAGTTTTCATGATAACTTTGCTTTGTTTCTGTGCTTTATTTCCAGATGCTCTACAACGAAATCCAATTTGGTAAATACTAAGCATCATAATTAGTTCTCATGCACGGTAACTGTTCTGCTTTATTCCTAAGGCTAAGAATTTGAACATGCACAGCACTTTGCAACACCAGACAATACAGTCCTCTAATGCTCAAGGCTCTATGAGTTCGAATAAACAGAAACAGCATTAAGTCATGTTAAATTTGACATTTACTTTAAGAAAGCCATGACACAGCTGAAAAATACAGCTGACCAAATTTAACAGAAAGGATGATGACAGCAAAAAAAAAAGTGAAGCGACTTCTGTGATCACATTCTGTATCTAGGGTAGAACCAAATGCAATGTGGTCCTCAAGAGGTCAGTTTGCTCCTTTAACTACTGTATGACAGTTTCATATAGAACACATCAGTACTTGCCCACTGGTGATAAAATACTGTACCTGCTCTCTTGCCACTCCTCTGCACAAGCGACTTTGATCATACCTTGACAATTACTGACACATTTTAAAGCATCTGTAGCATTGAACTCAATTCCAAAACCATGGTCATGCTGTATTCTTAGGACATTGTCTCCAAACATCATCTCTGGCAGGGAAGGCATGTGTAATTCATCAGCCAGCCTGCAGAGAAAAATAAAAGAGGCATCAGTCAGCTGATCACAGCTCAGTGAAAGCAGTCCTTGTTTTGGAATAAGGATTCTTTAAACCATGATAACTTAGAAGACACATCATCAATATGTTCTGCGAGACTTTGTTGTTTTCCCAGGTTAATCATTTCACCTGAAATGCAGAGTCATTGATCTCAAGTGCCTTTTCCTCCAAAAAAGTACTCCTAAAACGTTCCTTCGCCATCAGGCTCGGACGCACATCGTGAATTCTCACACATGAGGAATGAAGAGTATCTGAGAAGCATGTAGAAGCAATTTTCCACCTGTGCTAGCAAATCCCTGGATGGTCAATGGATCAACTTCAGTAGGTGCTCAAAGAAACTTTCAGGAACAAGGACTCATCATAAGCAAGTTTGAATTCACTGCACAATGGTCCATACATCCAAATTTAGAAGCCTACAAAAAAGATGCTTAAGACAACCCTGGCAGAGTATGTAAAAAGTGCAGAAGACACTACTGTACTCTGCTGGTAGAAGACACGTACTGGCTTCCTAAACTTTTTCTCCTCACCTACCTGACCTCCCAAGATCAAAAAGGAATACCTGACATCTGGAGAGAAGAAAGCTTTAGGAACAACACCTATTTGAGTGAGGGGAGGGAAAAGAGTGTCCTAATCATAATGCTCACGTTGATAACAAAGCATTCCTGAACAAAAGTGGTTATTTCTGTAACCCTGAATACAAAAGAGCAGTGTTAACCTAACTAAAATAAAAATAGTCAATTCACAGACCTGGAAAATAAGATCCTATGTTTTTCCCAAAGAAGGCAGAATAATATTATGAACTTTTCCATTTCATCAAGTGTAGGAACCCTTGACCTGCAAAAACCCATGCATAGAAAAGAGTTCTTGGCTATGGAACATTTAATCCTTCACCTTCCCACACAGGTTGCTGAGGGATTTCTGCAATATATATTTGCCAGAAATAAAATTCCTTTAGATACTAATAATGTTCCCCAAGCAATAAAAAAGACAAAATGGGTCACTGTGATCTTGTTGCTGGCCTGAGCTCATTGATCCAGCCTGTCCAGATCTCTCTGCTGAGCCTTCCTATCCTCCAGCAAATCAACACTTCCACCTGGCTTGGGGTTATCTGCGAACTTACTGAGGGTGCACTCAATCACCTTGTCCAGACCATTGATAAAGATACTGAACAGGACTGGCCCCAGTACTGAGCCCTGGGGAACACCACTGTTGATGGGCCACCAGCAGGGTGTAACTCCATTCACCATCACTCTTTGAGCTCAGCCATCCAGACAATGTTTTACCCAGCAAACAGTGCACCCATCCCAGCCATGAGCAGCCAGTTCCTCCCACAGAATGCCTTACTAGCCTCAGAAAAGTTTAAAGCAAGATAAATGAAAGTACACTTAACAAGACTAATGAGATTCCCATGTATACTGAAATTTATTCCAGAAAATAAAACCAAGAAATATCTGCCAAATACAGCTGCCATTAAGGTCAGTTATGGCACAGCTGAACTCTTCAGTTCCACATTAGCAAATCTGATTTAAGTACTTGATGCTGATACAGGAACATTTCCTCCAATGATTTCACTGGATTGGAAATTCCTACAAGAAGAGAGCAAATTATAAATTTTTAATGAAAACTACTATTTTAAAATAGCTATTACCAAGACACAGTATGAGACATTAAAAATATTCTTTTTCAGAAGTAATTAAAAAAAACAGGCTTCTATTTAGCAGGTCTCAGTTCACAGAGATCCAGAGATCCAAAACCATTATAATCATACAATCACAATTGTTTGAGTTAGAAAAAACCTTAAAGGTCAAGTTCCAGCCTCTCTGCCATGGGCAAGGACACCTTGCCAGTAGAACCAGGTTGCCAAAAGCTCCATCCAACCTGGCCTTGGAAATCTCCAGGGATGGGGCATTTACAGCTCCTCTGGGCAGCCAGTTCCAGTGACTCACCACCCTCCCAGGCAGGAATTTCTTCCCTAGGGTCCAACCTAAATCTTCTCTCTTCCAGTTCGAATCCATTCCCCCTTGCCCTCGTACTATATGCCCTTGTAAAACATCCCTCTTCATGTTCTTGTAGGCTGTCTTCTCCAGCCATTAAAACGAAAATTTGGAAATTACCTGTAAACCAAATCGCCCGAGTTCTCCGCCAGAGAATCAAGCTTAAAGAGAAGCAACAACCCCGGGGCCCGAACAGCGTCCCCCCCCCGCCCTGGGAACTCTCCGTGTTTCCTTCGCAAGGCCACCCAACGCCCCAGCCCCTCGCTGTGCCGGCCGAGGCCGCAGCCCCGCGGGGCTCCCCGAGCAGCGGGGACACCGTGCTGAGCTGTGCTGTGCTGAGCTGAGCTGTGCTGAGCTGTGCTGAGCTGAGCTGTGCTGAGCTGTGCTGTGCTGAGCTGTGCCCCCTGCACCCCCCAGCCCGGAGCCCGCCCCACCTCTCGGCCTGCGCCGACTTCATGATGTGCGTCCGGGCGGCGCTCAGCTTCCACGGCCCGAAGGTGAAGTCGCGCCGGCTGCTCTGGAAAACGGGGTGCATGGCGGCCTCCTCTCCGCCGAGCAGAAGGCAGGAGGCGGCGGAAGGGGCGGAGGCGGCGGAGCCCCTCTCCTCCCGTCTCCTCCCGTCTCCTCCCGCACAGCACTCACGGCAGCGCCGGCGCCCCCGGAACCGCCGCCCCGTGGCGTTTCCGCTTCCCGGGCCCGGAGCCCCGGCAGCGGCGGAATCCTGGGATGCATCGGGAAGAGCGTTGGCAGCGGGGAGAGGTGGAGGATCCTGCCCTTCTGCTGAGCTCTAGTGAGCCCACATCTGCAGTGTTCTGTCCAGGACAGGAGAGACATGGAGATCCTGGAGCGGGTCCAGCGGAGGGCAACGAAAATGATTAAGTGACTGATCTTCGTCGGATGGAAGGGCTAAGGAAGCTGGGCCTGTTCAGCCTCGAGAAGAGGTGGCTGAGAGGAGCCCTCATCAGTGTGTACAAATATCTAAAGAGGGGATTCCAAGAGTGTGGATCCAGACTCTTCTCAGTGGTGCCAAGCAATGGGTCAAGAGGCAACGGGCAGAAACTGATGCACAGAAGTTCCACCTGAGCGTGAGGAAGAATTTCCTTACTGTGCAGGTGACTGAGCACTGGAACAGGTTGTCCAGAGAGGTTTTGATGCCTCCACCTGGCGATATTCCAGACCTGTCTAGACACACTCCTGTACTATGTGCTCTGGGATGACCCTGCTTGAGCAGGGCGGTTGGAGCAGATGACTCCTTTGTGGCCCTTTCCAGCTTACCCAGTCTGTGATTCTGTGAGGTGATATGGCGGGCAGGTGGGTGAGGCGTGGGATCCACACTTCTCTGTGCTGCTGGAGCCACCGTGGGGAGAGTGGGCTCTCTAATCTCCTCTTCCCAGGATGAAGAGCCAGCAAGCTCACCCAAGCCCCTGTTCCAGTGAAGCTGGGCTGCAGAAGCCAGCAGAGAGTGTTTGTGTGCCCCACAAGTGCTTGTCCCTCTGGCCGCTTCCCCATGGGTACTTTGCCAAGAGCAGTGGGACAGCTGGGTAGGAGCAGTTTTGGGGCGCTCTGAAGCCTCTGGTGGCCCTGGGCCATCTCCATGGCCACACTCACAGTTGCAGCAAGCATTACCTGGCTCCATCACACAGGTGCCCTGTGCTGTGTTAGTACACACACATGTGTGCACACAGAATCACATCTAGGCAAGGTTAGAATGGGGCACAGTGGATCATCTGGTCCAACTTCCCTGTTGAAGCAGGGTCATCCCAGAGCACGTGGCATAGGATTGTGTCCAGACAGGTCTGGAATATCTTCAGTGAGGGAGACTCCACAACCTCTCTAGGGAACCAGTGCACAGTCACTTGCAGAGAAATAAGTTCTTCCTTACATTCAGGTGGAACTTTTTGCTCATCAATTTTTGCTCATTGTGGAATCTCTTGTGGTGGTTTGATACATTTTTGAATGCTGTCCAAAGACGGTCTTTTTAAAATATCGAAGTGCAATGGCGTGGTAAGCTTGAAAAAGTCCTGTAGAAAAGTATCAGTAGAACTGGTTAAAAATGATACATCAGCTTAGTATTCTAGCACTGATCGGTGGGTGCTTGTCTTGCTTTTCTGCATCATCAAAAGGGCAGACTAACTCCCTATGGACTTCCCCTGGCACAGGAGCAAGACACACAGTCCAGCTCCTGCTGTTGGAGCATTGGAGCGAACTGAGGCAGCAGCCACAGGAAACTGATGTCCACAGCATTAAAAACTCTACAGAGCAATAAAAACATAGCACAGTTCACATAAGGGCAGTCACCCTCTGCACTCAAGGGCATTGCCAGGGAAAGGCAGGAACTAGGGATGCACAAGCGTGGCATTTAATTATTGTTCACCCTTTATACTGTGCCCGTTTTACCGACACGTATANCCGCCGGCGGGTGGGGGGAGGCGATGGATGCCCGGGGCGGAGGACCCTGTTCCAGCCCTTTGTTCGCTGCCGGAGGGAGCGCGGGGGCAAAATGGCGAAACCCCCCTTCCCCACCGTTTCTACAACTCGGTCCCACCCGCTTCGTGGGTGTGCGGGAAGCCTGACCGCGCTGCCCGCGGCCGGGATGGGATGGGATGGGATGGGATGGGATGGGATGGGATGGGATGCTGTCCCCGCCCCGGGTAGCCCTGGCCCGGGAGGGCCACCTCTGCCAGAGGTCGCTTTCCCCCTCAGGGTGCAGCAGGGCCGAGAGGGAACGGGGAGCGCNGAATATCTTCAGTGAGGGAGACTCCACAACCTCTCTAGGGAACCAGTGCACAGTCACTTGCAGAGAAATAAGTTCTTCCTTACATTCAGGTGGAACTTTTTGCTCATCAATTTTTGCTCATTGTGGAATCTCTTGTGGTGGTTTGATACATTTTTGAATGCTGTCCAAAGACGGTCTTTTTAAAATATCGAAGTGCAATGGCGTGGTAAGCTTGAAAAAGTCCTGTAGAAAAGTATCAGTAGAACTGGTTAAAAATGATACATCAGCTTAGTATTCTAGCACTGATCGGTGGGTGCTTGTCTTGCTTTTCTGCATCATCAAAAGGGCAGACTAACTCCCTATGGACTTCCCCTGGCACAGGAGCAAGACACACAGTCCAGCTCCTGCTGTTGGAGCATTGGAGCGAACTGAGGCAGCAGCCACAGGAAACTGATGTCCACAGCATTAAAAACTCTACAGAGCAATAAAAACATAGCACAGTTCACATAAGGGCAGTCACCCTCTGCACTCAAGGGCATTGCCAGGGAAAGGCAGGAACTAGGGATGCACAAGCGTGGCATTTAATTATTGTTCACCCTTTATACTGTGCCCGTTTTACCGACACGTATATCCCATGTCTTGCTTCAGATGTTCGGGGAAAAACGCTTCCCCGAATCTTCTTTGTGTTACTTTTAATAGTGTTTTGGGGTCTAGGAAGTCTAGCACTTAGGCTCTACGACTGCCTGGCACTACGAGCCGGGGCAATTGATTTTACCTTATCCATGAAAAGTACTTTTCCCCTGCCTTTTAACTGAGTTCCCGGGAAGTGCGCGGACCGCCCCGGGGCGGCCGCGGAGAACATGGCGGGCGGGGAGG
>VZRH01001423.1:129826-174121 GCA_013397555.1 Urocynchramus pylzowi
CCGCCGGCGGGTGGGGGGAGGCGATGGATGCCCGGGGCGGAGGACCCTGTTCCAGCCCTTTGTTCGCTGCCGGAGGGAGCGCGGGGGCAAAATGGCGAAACCCCCCTTCCCCACCGTTTCTACAACTCGGTCCCACCCGCTTCGTGGGTGTGCGGGAAGCCTGACCGCGCTGCCCGCGGCCGGGATGGGATGGGATGGGATGGGATGGGATGGGATGGGATGGGATGCTGTCCCCGCCCCGGGTAGCCCTGGCCCGGGAGGGCCACCTCTGCCAGAGGTCGCTTTCCCCCTCAGGGTGCAGCAGGGCCGAGAGGGAACGGGGAGCGCCAGGTGCCCCGGGCATCGCTATCGCAGGGAGCGGCCGCGGGGGAAGCCGCCTTTCCAGAAAGTGTTGGAAAGGCACACAGGGGTGGTGCAGGCATGCTGAGAGAGAAAGAAACTCGAGGGGAAGTGTTTTTGCACACATCCTCAGTCAGAGACTAGGGAAGAGCTAAGTTATGTTTTTTCAAAGCGTGGCCCAGTAATGTCTTTAATTATGTTCTTAGGAAAGTTCAGATAAAAATGGAAAAAAGGCGTCTTTCCAGACTGACAGTGCTGCCTAATGCCGCAGCAGCCACGCAGATGGAAGCATTTCTGTGAGTACTGTCTGGGACCCGTGTCTGGCACAGTTGCAGAATTAGCTAAGATAACTTTCCTGAGTCCCCTACTTCCCAGAAATGCTAAGGTCAACTTTATTTTCATTGGTGGACTCTTTTACTTTTTTTGGTCTGCATATTTGCATTTTTTTGTTTGTTCGTTCATTATGCTGTCCTGCATATGGGTGGAGGACTGAATGAAGTAGGTAGCGAATGCCATATGAAGGCAACAGGGAAAAGAGGAATTGCTAAGGAATTGGAAGAAATAACAAGGTTTTACTAAATGATGCTGTGAATCAATGGGATGTATGCTAACACTGAGAAGTCAAGGATTAAAGGTTCTCAAGCATTTCTGTAGTATGAACCTCATCTTAATGCAAGGAAGTGTCCTTCAAACCTCACGTACAGAAAGCCAATTCCTCCAGTCCTTTGATGTTGGCAGTGAAATACAATCAGCAGTGTAGCTAAGGTGATTATGAACACGCAGAAATGCTGTTGGGAAAGTACCTGCAGTGGTCCCTGAGTCTTTGAATGTTACTTAGCAACTTAGTTAAGGAAGAGTCAGCAGGGTATGACTAGCCAGGCATCCATAGACCACCAGCAAATGCTGTATAGGCAGAATACAAGGTAACTATCAGGATAGGCAGAATTTTTTTTAAAAGTGACTTTCTTTAAAGTAAGAGAAACAAAGATTTTTTATATTTGTCTGTTTCTTGAAGAAACAAGTGACATTCTTGTTTCTTCACAGCCTAAATGAAGGGGCTGGTAAGTAGGACTCAGAAACAAGTAAGATCTGTAGAAAATTTTGAAGTAAAATGTGCCTAATTTTTTTCTTATTTCTCCCCCTTCACCTTTTCTTGTCTTCCCTGTTCTAGGCTTGATGTTGTCCTCTTTGGTGTGCCCACAGGCAATTTACTGCCCCTTCACTTGCCCATCTAAAATATGCAGTTTCCTGCATGCCACAGGTAAATTTTAACAAAGGCAAAAGGGCCTCCAGTCTTTGGAAAGAGTTTGAAGAACTATAACCTGAATGTTTCTGAGCATTGTTCTGCTTCTAGCTGCTCAGCATGTCTTGGCTGCTCCAGGTCTGCACGCTCTGACCATGAGCAGCAATTCCTCCCTCAGCAATGGGAAGGGCCTGAGGAACCTGACCACGGAGGAAGATGGGGCAGTCAGAGTCACCGAGTCCATTGCTATAATTGTCATTGCCATCTTCATCTGTTTGGGCAACCTGGTGATTGTTGTCACTCTGTATCGCAAGTCGTACCTTCTCACCTTGAGCAACAAGTTTGTGTTCAGCCTGACCCTCTCCAACTTTCTGCTCTCCGTGCTGGTGCTGCCTTTTGTTGTGACCAGCTCCATCAGGCGAGAATGGATCTTCGGCGTTGTTTGGTGCAATTTCTCAGCCCTGCTCTACATGCTGATCAGCTCAGCCAGCATGCTCACTCTGGGACTCATAGCTATAGACCGGTAAGCTGCTCTTCCCGAATGAATTGTAACAAATTGTCTGCTCCTCTCATAGAGTAACTACTGCTTGTTCAGAGAGTTGAGAAGCACTGCAGAGGGTTACACGGTGTACTGCTGGAGTGCCATTTTTACTTCACCGCCTCATGACATTTTGATGTGGAGCAAGAGAAAGTGATGTCATCAATAATGGAAAATGCAGACATTCATCTAGAGTTTTTTAAAGCTCTTGATGGTATAATAACATACTATTTGATAAACATGA
The DNA here is from genome assembly GCA_013397555.1 of Urocynchramus pylzowi. NCBI lineage: Eukaryota > Metazoa > Chordata > Aves > Passeriformes > Fringillidae > Urocynchramus > Urocynchramus pylzowi. The sequence continues at coordinate 132,191 of VZRH01001423.1, forward strand.
AATAATGACTTAAAATTCCAGATTATACCCTAAGCATACACCCACAGATAGGAACAGATTTAATGGTTGCATGTGTGCCTTCAGCCAAGTTTGACAGTCTTGACTGCAGTGATACCTATTTTTACATGTAACTGTTTCTAGAAACAGGGTTTCTGAGCCTGTTTTAAGAAAAAAGAACTGGATATCAGCATCATTAAGGCATGTTCTTTTCTTTATTGTATGTCTTTTATGTTCCTGTGGACTACTTCTTTTCTTGCCCCGCAGGTACTACGCTGTGCTGTACCCGATGGTTTATCCGATGAAGATAACGGGCAACAGAGCCGTGGTAGCTCTTGTGTACGTGTGGCTGCATTCCCTTATTGGCTGCCTCCCTCCCCTTTTTGGCTGGTCCTCTTTGGAGTTTGACCAATTCAAGTGGATGTGTGTGGCAGCCTGGCACAAGGAGGCTGCCTACACGGCCTTTTGGCAGATCTGGTGCGCGCTGCTGCCGCTCGTGGTCATGATGATCTGCTACGGATTCATATTCCGTGTGGCAAGGATTAAGGCCCGCAAAATCCACTGTGGGAGTGTTGTCATTGTGGAGGAGGACTCGCAGAGGAACGGGAGGAAGAACTCCAGCACCTCCACGTCCTCCTCTGGCAGCCGAAGGAACGCTTTCCAAGGGGTTGTTTACTCGGCCAACCAGTGCAAAGCTTTCATAACCATCTTGGTTGTCATCGGGGCTTTCGTCATTACGTGGGGACCTTACATGGTAGTAATAACATCAGAGGCACTTTGGGGTAAAAACAGTATTTCCCCTGCTTTGGAGACGTTGGCCACATGGCTGTCCTTCTCCAGTGCCATTTGCCATCCGCTGATTTATGGGCTCTGGAACAAGACAGTGCGCAAAGAGCTCCTGGGAATGTGCTTTGGGGATCGGTATTACCGCAGGTCCTTTGTCCAGCGGCACAGGACGTCGAGGCTCTTCAGCATTTCCAACAGGATCACAGGTAAGATGTGGCTGCAAAAGACACTTTCTTAATACCACCAAGAGCAAGGCTTCCTGTCTGCCTGTGTTTGGCACATTTCAGGGCTCTGTAAAGAGAGTTGGATGTTTCTGGAATTTTCAGCAGTCTTTTATCAGTCAGGTTACATTTGAAAGGAGAATTTTGCTCTTTTTTATGGTTAACATCGTTCTCCTACTATAGTAAAACTTTCTCAGGCCGAAAAGACATAGTGATGAGGTTAATAAAAATAATTTATTTTCTTCTTTCTCAAGCATTTCCTTTTGTGTGCCTTCCTTTTTGTGTTGCCCAGATTTGAGCTCTACCAACAGTGCTTTTTACTACACTTTTTCTTTGATTAATGGCCTTATGCTACAACTCTCTAAAATCCACTAAGGTTCCACTGGCGTAACTGTTTCTGCAAGTTCAGCTTTTAGGCTTAATGGTTGGAAAGAAAAGATCATAAACAAGGTTAAACTGTGTAAAACCATAGAACTATTTGGTGTGTTCTCAAGTTGCAGACTGAGACCTCCAGTTGCTCAGTTTGGTGTCTTGTTTTTTGGGGTTTTTTTTAAGTAGCAATGCAGTGACATTCAGATTTTTAATAATTTCCCTGGTCATGTTAAGAAGCTTCCAAAAATAGAACATCTTCAAGGGATATTTCATGCAGAGGCAGGAACTGAAATTAATTAATTGGGAAGGATGATCTAAAATGCAGAAGGAAGATGAGAGCAGCAAGGTGTCCGTTATCTTTTCTGCAACCTGGGAACACTGGGAGAGACTGTCATGTAAATGAAAGAGTTATGGAGCTGTAGCCACATCACAACCTCCAGGAGCTTTGGCAAGTCTGCATGCAGAAAATGCTATGGATTAATACGTTGGAAACTGAGGTGGGGAGAGAAAAGAGGAAATTTTTCTTTTTCCAAGCAATAAACTTGAAGCTGTCAGCTTCTTATCAGATGTCTTAGCTGGAGGCTGATAGGGAGGGGAAAAAGACCCCCAGTAAACTCAAAACAGAATCTCAAGGTGGGATCCAAAGCAGCATCTTTGTAAAAATCCCACAATCTCCTCCCTTCTTGTTTTGGAGATTTGAAAGAAGTTGGGCATCTCTGTGCCCCAACCATGCCCCTAAGCTTCTTCCCACACTAATGGCCTGTCCCAGCTGCTGGTGGCCACCAGGTTATTCTCTGTCTAGAAGATGCCTGGCCAATCTCCCCATCTATGTGAGAGCATATGCTTGGTGCTCAGCCTGTCTGGCTGATAAAACACACACAGTTGCAGCAAGAGTGGGAGGGAGATGGTGTGGAGAGAAAGGAGACTTGCCTTTCCAAACCTGAGAACTGTTGACTGGATTTCTAAGATGGGAAGTCTAGAAGCTGTGCTCTCTGCTTCAGCAAGGTAAGTTCTATATGCAGAATAATAAATAAGGCGGTAGAGTGGGTATTACTGGAAGAGGGTTTTACCTTTGCAAACTCCTTAATCATTCACTGTATAACAAAAACAAAACTTTTTTGCAGATTTGGGACTATCTCCTCACCTTACTGCCCTCATGGCAGGTGGGAGGCCACTGGGAAACAGCAGCAGCACAGGAGACACAGGTTTCAGCTGCTCACAGGATTCAGGTAACTGCAAGTCTCTTGCTCCCTACTTTGGCAGAAGTTTGCACTTGGCAGCAGCCTTGTGGACAGTCAATATTTACACCCACAGATGTCTCCTGGTGGACTAATGACATGAAGCATCTGTTCCAGCTGTTCCAACAAAACTGCTGCAGTTGCTTTTTTCCCCCTTGCCCTCGACAGATTTACTTGCAAAATGCTGCTTGCAGAATGGTGACCCTCCCTTGGTGATGTGTCCTGGGAACAAGACTCACTTCTTTTGTGCCCTTCTCCTCCAGTTTCTGTTGTTCTTTGGAGACTCTCTCTGTATCCACAAGGAACAGAGCAACAAAGTGCTGTGAACAATGTGCTTCTCTGTTTCCTATTTTGTAAGAGACCTTGTCTTGTTCATCCTGAAGTGTAAGCATAAACACTTAGGATGGTTTCAGTTTATGATTTCATTACTACTTAAGATCTCTCAATTGAAGATGGTTTGGAAAAGGGAAAAAGAGTTCTGATGGTAATTTTCTATATAGATCTGTTCCTAGATTTTTCTGGCAGTTAACTCAGTTACTAGTCCTTAACTGCAGTAGTTATTTTAGAGAGTATTTCTACTCTAGAGACACCAGAGGGTGATCTTTTAAAGGTTGCTTGGTGTAAGGGATTTGTTTCCTACTTTTGTAAAGGAAGCCTGTAGAGCTGGGATTTATTTTTGGTAGTTGTTTTGTGCTGATAGTTTTCTGTCTGTTGTGGATATTCTGCAGCTGTATGTGATGAAGGGGAGCAGCCTCCTGGTAAACCTGCCTCAGTTAAGAGGATGTGCTGTTACCATCTTGTTACAGCAGTTTAAACAAATGAACAAAATTAAAGCGATACCAAAATGCTGTTAGAAGTGCCACTGCTGGTTAAGGAGGGAGCACAGTCCATAGCCTGGGAATGGATATACAGTGGTCCACTGTGAAATACTGTTTCACTTTGTATGCTTTTACTGTGAGTTACTAAAGAGCAGAAGGAAGCCTTAGTCCCTCTGCCATGTTGCTTGCTGCATGTAGTACATGATCCTGGGGCTTGCATCTCTTAAGGAGATTTCCCAATCCTTTCAATGAAAACTGACCTCATTCTTTTCCTGTGCAGTGTTTAATTTGAGCTGAAATTTACTCACAAAACCTGGGTGTAGACATCTTTTGAAGGAACTGCTGGAAATAGGCTGAAAACTTTTTGCCACCATATTGTATCTCAGTGTTACTGTTTTACTTGAGGGTTCTTGCTCTTTTCAGGAACAGATACAATGCTTCTTGAAGATTATAGCTCAGATGGCCCTCATGCCCCACACTGCATCTGTCCCCCTCGAAGGAGGAGTTCAGTGACATTTGAAGATGAAGTGGAGCAAATTAAAGGTGAGTGTAGGGTTAAGTATGAAAATGCTCAGAGTCAACTATAGTGAATGCTCAGGAAGCCTCCCAGGACCTTGAGAATTGTCTTGAAAATTATCTGACCACTGTTTTCCTTGACAGACCTGCTCATTCATGCAGGTACAACAGAAAGCAAAACCAGTTCTTTCTTCCAGATCTCAAGTAGCAGCAGGCAAGGACAAGAGTTAGAAGCTGGGATTCCCTGCATATATATAAATTGAATTGCACAGCATATCCTTTCTGCAATTCCACACATCTTAGTGGCTGTTAGAAGTTTTGTCTGTTTTGTGTTTCTTGGGGAATATGTTATCCTGCCTTCTTATTCTGATTGTATCAAACTTGCTTGTTGATTCTGGGCTAACAGAACATTGCTATGATCATCTGTAAAGTGTCAGAACATTAATTTATGCTAATAGTTTCAATAATTTCAATAGAAGACTTGATAATAACAACTGAATTTTCTAAACAATGCATGATTGTAGACAGGATGAAAATGAGCAGAATGCCCTTAAGAATCAAGTAATAATAAAACCTGAAATAATGAGAATACTCTTTCTATGGAATTTTTAAACATCTTGGCAAAATTCCCTTTTGTCGTCTTCCCAGCATGAGATTAATATTTCCTTGTACAAACACATTAGCATACATTTCCCTCTATCTTTCTGAGTGATTGCATAGGAGCAGACATCTAATTTCTTGTGAGACTGAAAGAGAAAAGTCTCAGTGCACAATTCCCCACAGGTTTGGCAATTCTCCCTGGTGAGTCTCAGGGTTTTCAGCATCCCTGAGGCTTTAAATTATTTCAGCAGCCTCACTGAAGAGTTACATTTAGGATGAACTCTTGTATTGCTCAACATGTTGGTGGGTAGAGAGGTGTACAGATGCTACAAAAATAGCTGCACTAACACAGATTATCCCAGATCTGAAGCTCTGGAAGCTTTGTGTTCATAGAATGGTGTAGGAAGCCTGAGTATTGTTGGTAAATGTGTAGTTATTTTGCAGAGGGCATGACCATGCCTTTACAACAGGATCTATATTAGCTTTCAAGCATTTGCACAGCCATGCTTACCAACTGTTAACTATTTTTTTTTTTTCAGAAGCTGCAAAGAATTCTGTTCTTCATGTAAAAGCTGAAGTCCATAAATCTCTGGACAGTTATGCAGCCAGTCTGGCCCGAGCTATAGAAGCTGATGTGAAACTCAGCCTGTTTGGGGAAGATGCTTTAGCAGGAGGCCTGTTCCCCTCGTGGACTCTGGCAGGAAGCAGTGGGAACACCCGGCGTGGTGCCAGGCCCCATGCCAGCCAAAGACTGAAGCTGCAGAGCATCGATGAAGGGAACATTTGACACGAGCACTGGAGTAGGAAAGCAGAATGAAACCACTAAGCAGGGCCTACTGCAGCTGGTAGTGTTTCACCAGAACCAGCACACCTTGTCGGGATGTTTCCAGTGTTTTTTCAACACCTGGAAACAGCTGGGTTCTGGTACTTGCATTAGCATTTTACAGCAGTGTTTGTTTACTGGTTGAGGTGCTACTGACTCTTCTGCCACGTCATTATCACACAGTGCATAGGAGTGCAGGGCTTGGTTTCACTGACCACATCATTAGTCAGTTGAATCCTGGGCCCATTGGCCAAAGCTGATACAGGAACAAAACAGAAAAGGTATGTGCAGTGTTTAATTCATTGTTACATCCATCCTACTCTGACCACCAGGATAATCAGTTGATACTTGATAGCTGGAGTGCTCTGATAGGAGCTTGTGCATTGGATAAGACATAAAGCCTTACTCCCAGCTGGGCAGCCTGGACTTCACTAAGGACAAAACCTGAACTTTTCAGAGAGCTCATGCAGATTATGGTCCTACTTACCTTTGCTGGGGGATATTTCTGTCTGTTCAGCCATCAGAATGCCAGATCTGACATTGGACTGTGCTTTGCTTCAGCAGCATGGGACATCAGCTCCTCTGGATGTAGTGAATGGGAGTAAACATGTGCTGGGAACAGCACAGAGATGGGATTTGAGGAAATCATTAGTGCGGAATTCTTAGTTCCTCTGAGAACTTCAGCTCATGTTTTGCTGTTATTAAAAGGGCACTCTGTGGCTGTGCTAAACTTGACAGAATATAAATAAGATATTACCACTTCATATTCAGTATTCATCTTCTAGAGAGAAGAGAGCTGGGGTTTTTTTTAAATCATGAGGGAATGTAGTATTTAAGCTGTAGTTATCTCAGTGCTTCTATTTCTTGGAGTATTAATTCATTAATCTCAAAAATAAGAACATTTGGCACTTATACTGCACTTTGCATGTTCTTAAGCACTGTACAGACATTACCTTGTTAGGCCTTTGTGAGAGGGTTGATCAGCCCTGCTTGCCAAAGAAGGGGAACTCGGCACAGCCAAGCTGCTGGCAATGAAACAAGCTGCAAAGGTGGCAAGTTTTGTCAGGAGAAGAGGGATGAGGTGGATCATTCAAGTATATCCAGCTTGAGGAACCTTTCTGTGCCTTTGTGGGCTACCCCCTTACTTTGTGGGGTTGAAGCCCTGCCTTACAGTGTATTTCAGAGAGGAGACATAAATGAGCAGGATAATTCCTTGGGGGTGGGTGTCAGTAGCAAATGGACTTAAGGACCAAGGGTTTGCATTTGTTCACTCTGTGTCTGCTCCCCTGTGCCTCTGCCTTTCCCCAGAAGTGCTTTGTATGAGGTTTTGCTGCAGATTGTTTGGAAACCAGGAGCAGGATCTTTCCATCTGGGCAAGAACGGAGAGTGCACTCAATGGGTTTTGTCTTTGTGTGGCTTACGGAGAGGCACGGAAGCAAAGTGTTGTGAGGCAGAGCCTCGGTCCAGTACTGTATTTAGACATCCCATTTGTCTTTGTTCCTGACTCAGAGATGTATTTCAGCACAAGCTTATGTCCATCTCTGGACAAAGCAACTTGACTTTCTGAACTAGCCTGAAACCCATAGCGTTCCCATGAAAAATATAACTGCATGCTTAAAATTCAGTACATGGTTTGCTGGTTTAAGAACAGGCTGTTAGAACAAGAACACTTAAGCTCCAGAAAGATGGATCCTAGCATAATGCAGGAATAAATCAGTTAATAACAGGGAGGTTCTAACTCCTGCATTTTTTACTTCTAATGTGTTAGAGAGATTGCACCTGTGGGCACTCATTAGGGAAAAAAGAACCAAAAATCCCAGTATTTGCCGGGAAAGGCCCTGCAGCGAGGTCATTATTGCTGTGGTTACCATTACAATCGCAGTCGCTGGTAGTACTCAACACTCCCTAAGCTGTTCACTTGCCTGGAAGTGTTTTGTGTTCGTCCTTTTTATTCCGCGCTCCTGTTTGGAACGAGCTGAGCAGAGCCGTAGCTGAATGTGGGAAGGGCACACACGAGGAGTATGAGTGCAGTGTGGAGGAGCAGGTGCTGGCCCAAAACGCTGTGTTTAGGAGAAAAAAATCCAAGGTGCGTGTGGAAGCACAAAATCGATAGTATTGTGTAAAAAGCACGTTTTTCACACAGGTACTGAGACAAATGCAGCCTTCAAGCTAGTCAGGGGGGTTGCAAGAGTTCACACCACGGCTAAATTCGGCTGCCAGTGTTAATGTCACTAATCTGTTATTTAGTGTAAATGTTGTTCATATTTTTGTACACACGTTATAACCCTTCCATAACTCTGTTATTACCAGAGCCGTTCTCTCACTTGAGTTATCATTAACAAAAGCAGTAATTGAGAAATGCACACGTTTTGTAAAACCGTATTTCCCATCTTAAATACAGAAGAGAAAAAACCCCAACTTATTTCCCATTCCTGATGGTCTGTGGTTTTTATTTCAACTTACACTCATCTTTAAGTATTTTACTTTTAAACGTGTGTCCAGCTGGCAGGATGAGCCTACCAGGCGCGGCGGCTGGAGCGGTTCCCGGGCCAGGGAGGCGTCCCGGCTGGAGCCCGCTTCCCCCCGCGCCGGGCGGGCTTTGGGGGCGCCACCGGGGCGGGGCCCGAGGCCACGCCCACTAGGCCACGCCCCTTCGTCCGCATGACCACGCCCCCTTAGGATCTCCCCTCCCGCCCGGGGGGCGCGAGGGCTGTGCGCGAGGGGAACGTAGCGCGGCGTCGATTGGCTGCCCCGCCCTTGCCCCGCGCTGATTGGTGGGAGCGCGGGCGCGGCGGGATTGGCTGGTTCGAAGGGCGGGCGCGGCCGGGCCATGGAGGCCGTGCCGTGCTCCGAGCACGGTGAGGGGTGGTCCGGGCTCCCCGTGAGGGACGGTGTGCGGGGGCTCGGCCTGACCCGTTCCGCTCTTCTCCGCCCCGCAGGGTCCCTCTGCTTCCTGAAAACGGGCGTCCGCGACGGCCCAAACAAGGGGAAGAGCTTCTACGTGTGCGGGACGCAGGGCCCCGCTGCCTGCGGCTTCGTCCTCCCAGCGCCGTAGGTGCAGGGCGGGGGCGGCAGGAGGGGGACAAGGGGACACGGGACACACTTGGCTGTCCTGAGGGCAGCTCACTGCTGTGTCAGCAGTCGCAAACTTGTTTTCTTAAGTAGCCTTTGTTTTGTCGCAAGTGATTGTTCTGCGGTGGCAGTTTCCTGGGCAGTTCGTGTTGTGTGCATTCTTCCGCTTCTCCTTTCCTCCCTTCAGGGTTCCTGCTTCTCACTGCCTGATCCATGAGGGGTGCGTGGTGGAGCTGCAAGTCCTGGTTCAGCAGCCAGACAGAGATGAATACCAGTAAGTTCTTCAGTTTTTTAAAACACGCGTGTCTGCCTTCAAACGGGTAAAACCTGTGTTCCTTCTTTATCCTATGTTCAATGCTTAAAATAATGTTCTGAAACTGATTCTGACAAATGGGCGTTTCGGTTTTGCAGTTTTACGTCAGAAAAACTTGAATCCTGTGATTAAGTAGTTTTGCTGTAATGAGGATTTAAGATCCACCTAAGCTGTACCTGTGATCTGTGGGGAAGGAGAGCTCTTATTTAGAGTATCTCATTTTTATGGCATCTTTAAAGACTTACTTTATAGGATGCTGCCTCTTAAAATTAAAGATTGTTATTCTTAGGATCAGGAGGATCTTAGCTCTATTTATTATTTATGAACAAGTGAGAGAGTTGAACTACCAGTCATTCAAAGCGGAAACAGGGGTTTATTGCACATCTTGGAACAAATGGTGATGGAGAACCAGGGAGAACTTGAAGTATCCTTCTAAAACTGAAGAGTCATTGAGCCCTGAGGCCTTCACTTACCCTGTTTCCAAACGTTTGCCACTTTTATTAGCAGTTACATCCAATAGTATAAACCTGGGTCATCAGATAATGTTTGTTTTTAACAGAATTGAACACGGCTCTGTGGTTGGGTTCATCCAAACTCAGCGTCAGATTCCCCAGTGTTAGTTCTGATAAAGTACTTGCAGCAGTCCTGGTTGGCTGCTAGTTTAAAAAAGAAACCATTTTCTGTCCCTGAGTTGCTATAAAGATGAGGTGGCCTGTGCAGTGTAACTAAAAGAAGAGCTGTTTCCTTGCACCTTGAAACCATAAGATGCTTCTAAGGCTCTAAACATAGACAGTATTTTTGCCTGAGCAGTTACTCTTTTATTGCTAGAATTTACAAAACCGCAAATCCTAGGAATCTTTATCAGAGAACACTACTCTTGTTAAAAGCTCTGTTGCCAGTGTTCACGGCCTTTTGTTATGCAAAGGTCTGAGTGTAAAGTGCAGATTAGTAGAACTTGTCTGTGATGGTTTTTGGTGCAAAGTACTTTTAAAAGGATGCTTAGAGCTTCTTTACTGGCTCCCGGCATTGAAATCTTGTTTTAACCCTTTGCAGGTTGTTTTACCGGTGCCTTAAGAGTAAGTTGAATGGGAAGAAATGGTGTGGAAGCGTCCCATGGCAGGTAAGAGTGTTTTGTTTGTGCTACAGTATCGCCTTATTCCAGCGTGACTTTTCATTCCATATACCATAATCACCTCTGAAACTACTTATTGGGAGATTTTATGTTTTCCAGCTGAGAAGTGTGTCAGGCCTGCTGTCCTCTAGAAGAGATTTCTCTTTCCCCTAAGTTGTGTGAAGTACTCACTGTTCTTCAATCTTAGAAGAGGCTTGAATTTGATTCCTGGCTGTCCTCTATTCTAGAGATTGTGCTATTGGGACTTGATTCCCAAAAAACAATGGGAGTGGCAAAGAAAGTAGAAAACCAGCTTTTGTTTTGGAAATGTTATGAAATGTTTATCCTGATTTTGTTTAAATGATAGGAAAGATGATCTTGGTAGAGGATGAAGCCTTACTTGAGGTGATCAGGTTGTGTGTGTTATTAACAGGCTTTAATAATTTGTACATTAGCATTTACTCCCATGTCCATATTGCAGGATCCAAAAGCTACCAAAGTGTCAAAACCCTTGGAATCCCAGCCAAGAACAGCACCTTCCTTCAATCCCACTAGCCAAAGAAATCCATTCAAAGTGCTAGACAAGAATCGTGCACCATCATCCTGGAAACAAATGATGCAAGTCAATGGAGAGGAAAGTAAAGCAAAAGGAGCTAAAGCAGAGAATGAGAGTGTGCTGGTGTCACATAAAGAAAAGAAATCCATCTCTGATTCTTTCATAGAGACAGTACCTCTGGAAGAGCTCAAAAATAAAAAAAAATCATCCACAGGAAGTAAAAGTAACCCAGAACTTCAGGAGACTACAGTGTCTGAATCTAAACTTTGCCTTTCTGAGACCAGGAAAGGGGAAAATACACTTTCAGAGGAAGAGAAATACGGTGGCAGTGGCAGGGAATCCAAGAAGCCTTCTGATTGTGTGGACAAGGAGCCAGGCACAAGATCAAAACTCTTGCCACTAAGTCTTGGACAGCAAAGTACCAAGCCTCCAGGAGAGAAGCAGCTTGGAGAAAAAAGCTTAAAAAGTTGTAGGGATAAAGAAACAAGAGAGAAAGCTTGCACTGGTCAGAAGAATGGTGAAATGGCACCGGTGTCTAAGGAAGACGCCCCTTCCCCAGCAGGAGCACAGTCGGCATCGCAGTGTGCTGCCCTGAGGGGAGGGGCAGAGGCAGAGCTGCCCAAGGCCCAGCTCGGGCCGGGGCTGCCAGAGCCTCCTGGTGAAGCCTCTGGCAGTGACAGTGATGAAGAACAATTTGTTTGTTCCTCATCAGGTGAAAGTAAACCTGAGAAATCAGTTGAGATTCCTTCAGGAAAATCAGGAAAGGGGACAACTTTGCCAGGAGCAGCAGCATCCCATCACATGGAAGGACCCCAGGACCCTAAAGTGCTTCATAATCATCTTCTAGTCCAGCTGAAACAGAAAAAGGTCATTTATTGTATCTGTTATTTGAGGGGTTTATTGTTCTGTTTTCAAGGTGACTTCCCTTATTTGTGACAGGCATCAGAATATGGTGTGTCCTCACAGCAGAAACTCAAAACGGGCTTTAGGAAGATGTGGCATGGGAGGGAATTCAGCCTTTGTACAGACCGGTTGTATTAAGCAGATACAAACCAATTACTTCTAAGGAAGTACAATCTTCTGTCTTTGGGGATGCTCAGTTTTGACCACCTGAAGTTGTGTCTTGTCTTTTACCCTGAAGATAATTTGCATAAAATGGAATAGTGCACAGTCAGTTTAACCTTTGTAAATAACATGGCTGTGTCTGGTAGTCTGTCTTGGCCTTGTGCAGTAGGAGTGGTCTAGCTATGAAAGCTTACACTAGGGTGAAATAAACTACCTGCCTGTTTGCTTTTTTTTTTTTTTTTCCTAAATAATTGCCAATCACTGTTTTACAGTTTTCATTATGAACCTCTTTGTCTGGAGTTCAGAACAGAACCTTGAAATAAAGTCACAACTGTTGTTTGTGCAAGCATAGAAAGAAAGGTGCAAGTAGGTTAAATATTGTGGATGTTTTGAGAGATGTTAAGATTGTCTGACTCACCTGACTGCTTGTTTCATAAAAAGGAGGAGTCCCTGTGTCCTTCCATATTTGCTGATGAAACACTAATGGATAGTTTTCTAAAGAACACTAATGGTTAGTTTATTTTCTGCTAAAAGACTGTTTAATTGCTCTGAATAGCAATTGAAAGCTTTTGGAGACTACAGAACAGTACCAAAATCCAAATTAAAATGGAACAGGATTAGTTCTTTTTAGACTTCTGACCTGATTGTTCTGTGTTGACAGAGAGCTTGGTGGCCCCACTCAAGTTTTGGTTTCTTTCTTTTTTGCAGAGTACATTGGCTACAGTGAACGTTCAGTTGCTGCCAGATAAAGGGGAGCGGTTATTAAAGCAAGTGCAGGATCTGGAAGCTGCACTCAGTGCTCTTAACATTTCAACACCAGATACTAGTGAAAAAGGTAATTTTTTTTTTTTTTGGGTCGAGAAGTTTACAAAACAGTTTGTTTTAAAATAGTTGTTAATATGGAGGAAGTATAGCATATACTTATATATGGCCTGTGGTCTATAAAACATTTGTCTGTTGAGATTTACTGAAGATGAAAAGTGTTAATTGCAAAATATGTGTATGGGAGCAGATGAATGAAACAACTCAAATGTTTCCTCCATAATGTAGTGGCTTCCCAAGGGAGTTTCCTCCCACTGTTAGGATCTAGGTTTCCAGCTTTGCTACATGACTGAGACAGGTATCTCTATGAGAACATGTCAATGAAGTATTCACTCTCTCTGTGGCATTGTGGAATTGTGCTGTTGGTGCATCTTGTTGTCACTGAATATCCCAGTTACCAGATTCAAAATGAGCAGCTTCCAGTGTGCCATTCCTGAGAGAGAAAAGCTCATGAGCTCTCTTGGCCCATTTGTTTTTGGATGTTTCGATAGTTTTTGCGTCCAAAATACTGGCAAGAGACATGCCTTCAAAATTAATACATCATGTAGGAACAGGGTACAAAACTGACCTTGTCTGCACTACTCTGATCCCAGTTGCAGAGTTCCCTGTGTTGCTGTAAATCACATACTGAGGCTGCAGCTGGACACATTGCCTGTCACACAGCAGGCCAGGAACACGTGTTGGTAGTTGCAGTGGCTCAGGTGATGTGGTAAGCTGCTATTAAACTGGTGTCACCACTTCACAGTATTTTGCAAGCAGGCTATTGGGCAAAATGAAGGCTCTTCTCTGGGCTGTAGAGCAAGGCTCTGAGGTTCTCTGTGCAACCTTTTCAGCCTATGATTCCTTTCTCCTTAAGGGCAGGATAGCACAAGCAGCAGCTGCCATGAAGAGTCTTTGTCGAACCCAGTTGGCAGGCCAGGTGGTACGAAGTTGATAACACCTCTCCCGCTCCAGGATCCTACAGCAAAGGCCTCTGCAGGCTCACACAGTCACCCCTTGGCTGCTGCTGCTTTGGGTTCCAGTGGCCAGAGTTTTGGAAGTAAGTATAAAAAGACTTTGCCATTACAGAGAACCCTGTTGAGTACTATTTCTGAAATAATCCTGCAACTCGTGGATACATGTGAGAGTACTAAGCCTGTTTTGTTGCTGCATGCTGTCCCTCGGGCATCTGTAGCTACTGAAGTCCATCTCTGAGGTGAAAGATCTGTTTGGGAAAGTTAGCTTTGTAAACACATCTCTGGTACTGTATCTTTGCAGTGAGTGTTGGTGTGCAGAATCTGTATGGGGGAAGAATGACAGAAGACCGAATCAGGGCTGTACACAGTGCCACATTTGAGGCTATTAATCATCTTCACAAATCTCTAGAATCCTGTCCAACAGAGGAGACAGCAGCTGAAGATCCCTCTGGACTGAAGGTGGGTTGGCAAGGATGGAAGCTGGCATGCTGATGAATGAATCATAACCTCTGTGTGGTACCCTAGAGCATTCCTTCCTTCCCACTTTGACATACTTTGCATCCTGCTGGAAGGAGATACTCTAATTACATTCCATCCGTGTTGTTGTACGTGACTGGCAGAACAGAGGTGTGAGGAACAGGCTGAGAACCCATTGTTCATGCTTCCTGGTGAGCTATAAGAAATAATCTTTCAAAAATGGTTTGCAGGTGATTGCATTCATGGAATGTGATGGTCTCCAGAGTAGTTCTGATCTGTTTGAGGTTATAATGCGAGGTTTAGGAACAAAGGCACATGCCTCTACTTACAGTGTAGGTACATATATGCTGTGTCACTTGTCACACTGTCTTGAGAGCTTTGCAGTGGTGGGGAAGGCCACTGAATGTCCTGTGATGGTAGTGTGTAGTACCTCTTTTGTTTCAAGAGTCTGTAGGGGTCTTAGACTTGGTGAGAAAAGGGGAAGTGTTCTCAATCCCTTTCCTTGACAGTGGTAGCTGTTGTAAGCAAGGCAGTGTGGGGTGGATTTTCCAGCTGAACAAGCCATTGTTATCTGCTCTCTGAGAGCACTCTGAGGCACTGGGCTGGTTAGTGCAGGAAACATTAGGAAGACTCATCTATGGTACTGCTGACCTCCTGTCTGCAGAAGTTGCTTACCTTAGGTATCCCAGCCCATGTGGAAAAAGATCAGGAAGGTAAACTCCTTTTAGTAGGATTGCAGTAAAACAGTTGAACATGACAATTGGTACAAGAAGTAGAAGTGTCTAAATTTTGCCAGGTGTTTCCTTCAAATCCTCTGTCTCTCTCACCCCCTTAGGTCCCACTGCTGCAGCACCAGAAACAGGCGCTTGCATGGCTCCTCTGGAGAGAGAGTCAGAGGCCGTGTGGAGGAATTTTGGGTGAGCAACAGAATGGCAAAGTGGATTTTGTGGGGCAGATCTATGGCAGCAAAGTTTTGCATGTAACTTAGTTGGAGGCCAATAACTGGTTATTTTGTAGACATGTCAAAAGGGCTTGTTTTCTGTGCCCTATTACCAAGTACAGGTATTAACCAATTGCTAAATCATACGCTGACATTTTCATCTGTGTATTTTTGATTTTCTGGGTTGCCCAGGGCACTTTCTGTTGTGGTATTTCCCTCAGGGTAGATCCCAGGGGGCTCATTTCTGCAGGTGATAACTTGTGTGCATCTTTCTGCAGCGGATGACATGGGCTTGGGGAAGACTCTGACAATGATTGCTCTTATTCTGGCCCAGAAGCAGCTGAAGACAGAGAAGAGAAAGGAGACATTAGAAATATGGCTATCCAAAAATGGTACAGAATTGCTTCCATCCTACAGCACATATATTATGATGAAGTGCCATTTGAAATGCTTAAAGCATTACACGTTAAGGAGGTTGTAGAATAGCACAGTGTATCTGTGCTCACTTTCCTTCTGCAGGAAACTTGCATTTGGCTAAATTGTACTGTGCTTCCATGCATGGCCTTTCTCTGATCAGAGTAATTTTTGTCTCCCATTGGATGTGTAAGATTTTCCAACTCATTACTTTATATTGTTTGGGGATTTTTTTTTCTGTTTTCCTGAAATAGTTAAAGCCAGCATATGCTGGGTTTGCAAAAGATTTCATAGCTTTTTAAACATATGCATAGTTTTCATAGGGACTTCAAATAGTTACTACTCAATTTTCTGTAACTGATCTTTTTTCTTTCCAACTCTCCCCCAAAGATTATTTTTATCTTCTCCACAGACACTGGGGATGTTAGTGCTTTTTTTAAAGAGTATTGCTTCTGTGTCCACAGTCTGTACTGTCTATATCCCCATGGAATTGGTTGGACATTCTTCTCAATTGCGAATTTCCAAAAATTCTGTCTTTGTTATGGTCTAATGTGAAGACATTGAAACCTGTCTGCAATATTTTCTTTTAGACTACACTGTTATCCCTTCCCATGGCACTTTAGTCATTTGTCCTGCATCCTTGATCCATCACTGGAAGAAAGAGATTGAGAGACGCGTGGCCTTTGGCAAACTGAGGGTCTATCTGTACCATGGGGCAAATAGAGATAAACATGCAGAGGTGTAAGTGCTGAACCATAAATATGACCAAGTAAAGCAAAATACTATGTAGCAAGAGACTGTGTTTATCAAAGTTGAAATGAAAGTAGATGTAGAATGATGGGAGAATGTGAAGTATTGCAATGTGGAAGGTCCAGAAAGTCAGGCTGATGTGTGCTGTCAAGGTGTACTTAGTAAAACATTCATGGCCTGTGCCCATGCTCAGTGGTTCTGGTGGAGGCTGATAGCAAAAAAAAAAAGGTGTATATTCTCCAAAATATCTCTTGCTTGTAAAGATTGTCGGTGGCAGTTTCTTCCATGGTTGTGTTTTGCAGTTGTATTTTTCATCATCAGTATGTATAATTCAGTGTATTTTCTAGACCTCTTCAGGCCATGCTGAGCAGTATTCCTGAGTGCCAGGCTCTAAGCAGGGCTCATGCCATGTAGTGTGCATTCTGGTCAATGGACTTCTACATCATCTTGAGCTTGATGTGTCTACTTCCAGTATCCATAAAATGGGGACAATGTGTTTTCCCTGTTTAACTGCAATGAAGCTCAGTTTTCTGTCAAACTCAGGGTTTCAGCTCCTATAGTACTGTGTTGTTCTTCAATGCATTCTTCAGCATGCATTTAGTCTCTCATGCAAAATGAATTCCTTATTGGTTCTTGCTCCTGATCACTACTTTCTTTGCATTCAGGCTTTCTGGATATGATGTTGTTGTCACAACCTACAGCCTTCTCTCCAAGGAGGTTCCCACAACCAAAGAGGAGGGGGAAGTCCCTGCTCAGGACCATGATGTGGGGGTGAGAAGCCATAATATCAATAAGGAATTGCCTTAAAGTTTTGTTCTGAGGTGTTACAAACCGTTGTTGTTTCAAGTAGCACCTTGTATTTGCTACAGTGAGCAGCAGCTTGTTTTTTGGCTTTTTTTCATAAGCCCCTGTTGATTATTTTTGTAAAAGCAAAGTGATGAGAGGAAATGCTGTGAAGTGGAGCAAGAACAGATATATTCACAGTATTATAGAATATGCTACATTGAATATAGTTGAAATATCTTAAGAAGTAATTTTAAGAATGCAATAGTGAATCTCATTCTCCTTTTGAGGTGAAGGAGTGGTAGAATCTCCTGTTTGATGTTCTTTGTTGTTTGAAGCACTAATATCACCCCAAACTACCAGAAACCTCAGGCTCTGGGTCAGTCTGAACTGAGACTGAGGCAGCTTCCATGCTGCCTTGAAGAAACAGCAGTGTGCTGGCTGGGCTGTGAAAATAATGATGTGATTGCTGAGTGCTGACTGAAATGACTGCACAGTGTAGAGGGAGTCCCTTGCTGTCTCCTACCTCTCTGCCCAGCTCTAGATGTAACTCTTGAAGAAAACAGGACTTGGAATTTCCTGAAATTTCTAGGTGGCATCTGTAAAACTTTGAGAGATCAGAATAATTATATATGGTCCTTCATTTCAGCATAGCAAAACTCTACTGATGTGAAACACGTCTTGAAGCAATAAGATAAAATAAATTATAAGATAAAATGTTAAAAGCAAGAACATGAACAAAATACTAGAAGTTATTGAGATCAGGCAAATAAGTTTGGTTTTGGCTTATGAACTTTAAACATGGAAGCTTTAAAGAGATGATTTTTGGAAACCATTTCTTACATGACAGTAAGAGCACAAACTGCTGCTGACTAACATCAGGAAAGTAGTTTGTGCTGGAAAAATGTGTTCACTTGTGTCTCCTTAGAGAACCTAGGTTTTACTTCAGATTATAGTCTGCTTTTTCTTTCAGAGTGGATCATCTCCCTGTTCCCCTCTGCTCAGGGTAGCTTGGGCTCGAATTATATTGGATGAAGCTCACAATATTAAAAACCCACGGGTTCAAACCTCTATAGCTGTGTGCAAACTGAGAGCCAGTGCCAGATGGGCTGTCACTGGGACGCCGATACAGAACAACTTGCTGGACATGTACTCTCTCCTGAGGTGAGCTGGCTGCATGTCACCACATGGACAGGGATCCAGTCTTGGTAATTCTTCTCTGATGAAGTGCTGAAGTTGTTTCTAAGTTTGAGATGTCTGTAAGATATGTGGAGTAGTAGGATTAGTTATATTAATGCTTAGCACTGGATTGCAGAGGCTGTGGTTGAGGTGTTGCACAAGGCTGACCATGTGTCTGCTGTTGCATGTAGCTTTTGTGCCTCCATGCAGAACAAAGGGGAAATTACCTTGGATCAGGTAATACCTTACCTTACCAGGATAAGTATGCACAAAACCAATTTTAATGAACAGAGGTTTTATGAGTTAATCCCTGTTGTTACCAGGGCAGCCTTGGAGGACCTTCTTGGCATGTTGTGCTACAAGGGCATTGAAGGAAAGGGTGAAAACTTTGGATTTTCTGATCAATGATAAACAAGTGCTCCTAATTGCTGAGCAGGAAAAGGTTACAAATAGCATTGGAGAACCAGAGAGAACTTGCATTTGAAATTAATTTTGGATAATTTAAATTAACTGTCAAATAAGAAGTTTGCTATTTTGAAATAACAGATGAATATGCTTTTTGGCAAGTGCCTCTGCATCTGGATGTCCTTTGTTTGCTGGTGATGCTTGAAACATAATGGGCTAAGAGGAAGTGATAGGTACAGCATCAGAAACAGGTGCTTATGGTATTAGTGATAGTAGGACATCTAAGAAAACAAATTATCACCACCATTACACTGGAAATGTTTTACTACTCCTTGGTCATGCAGTTAGGGCATTTGGAAATTGTTTGTTTTGGTAGCAAGGAATAGCAAGAAATTTGGTTCTGGTCACTCCAGAGTAAGTGAAGAACCCTTCTTCCCTTGGTATGAAGTCTCTTTCCTTCCTGTCACAGGTTTCTACGTTGCTCTCCTTTTGATGAATACAAAGTGTGGAAGTACCAGGTAGATAACAACACAAGGAAGGGAGGGGAGAGGCTAAGCCTCTTAACCAGGAGCCTCCTACTGCAGAGAACTAAGGATCAGCTGGATTCAGCTGGCAAGCCCCTGGTAAGAACTTTACCCTCCAAAACTCTACCATCATTCCATTGTTTTCCTTGCAGCAGACAGTTAGTTATTTACATGCACACATTTGTTAATGGGTGGGGTTTCCTATCTGCTGCAGCCTCTTAAGCAAGTGAAGCAAATGTCTGTGAGATGATTTGATTGCTTACCCAGAAAGCAGAATTAAAGAAAATAATGAAACCTTTCAGTTATAAATCACATGCAGACAAAAATACGCCAAGTAATTGCATATAGATGGCCACTTAGTGGAAAGTTAGTCTAGATCACTGGGTAGCCTAGATATGAGAGCCCAAGCTGCCACATGTCAAATGGACCTGGTGTGTGCTGGAGCACTGGCTTTCTGCATTGCTTTTTACAAACAGTCTGTTGAATGGAGTATTAGTCATAGGTGTGTCTTAAACCTTTAAAAGGTATAGTTTTGCTGTACTGGCTGATTTTGAATGGGGAAATAAGGTACTTTAACAACACAAAAATTAATCCCTCTGTGGTAGTTGTTGAGCAGTTCATACATAGTATGAACTTGTTATTGGGTGAGCTGGAATAAAGATTTTATCGTGCGTGTTAACCAGGTTCCTTGGAGTTCTGCGATTGTCTGTTTTGTCATAACTGCATTAATACATACAGCTTTAGTGAACAAACAGCTGTCTTCTGAGACTTAGAATATTGTGTTAAATCTTGGGTTGCTGCTCTTTGTGATGCTCTCTAAGACTTTTGCACTACATACGTCTGATCCTGTGAATTTTCACTTCAGGTATCTCTGCCCCAGCGTAGGACACAGTTGCATCAGTTAAAACTTACAGCAGAGGAGCAATCTGTGTACAATGTGCTCTTTGCAAGATCCAGGTATGAATGTGGGTAGAGACTTTGTGGGTTTGTTTCTTATTGATATGGAAATCAGAGGAGAGATTCACTTCAGATGAGGAGAGCTTTTGGACAAACTCATGTTAATTTTTTCCCCTTCCAATGTATCTGTCTAGTGTGTTTGAAAATACACTGCTTGTTTGGGTAGTCGGCAAAACTGATTAATTTATTTTCTCCCATATTTTCATGCCTCATATGAGCTTTGTATTCTAGTCTTACACTTAATCTCACACTGAATTTAAGAGTCCAAAGACTTGGAATTACAGCAAGTAGTTCTTAAATGATGATGTGTGAGCACCTGTAAAGGAAAGAATTACCATCTTTGCTCTGTGATTCTTGTACAATTAGAAATTACGCTGGCCTCTCCAAATAGTTGTAATGCAAGCCAGCATCACTGTGTTCTCCTAGGCTCTTTCAGCAGTCTCACTGTAAAGAATTTTCCTTCCTTTTGAATATACATTTGAAAGTGTTCTCATACTCAAAAAGCAGACTTGCTTTCTCTTGTGATTTCCAAAATGCATCTTTGGTTTTGATCATACTCAGGTTAAACAAGACTGGGTTTTTCTTGTGATCGTTTTGTGACTGAATGATTAATGAAACCTTCCTTACCTTAGTGCCTTATCAGCTTGCTAAGCTCAGGTCCCTCTTGCCTTTTTTCTTGCTGTGAATCCCAGTGTCTTTGTCTTGTTTTTACAGGTCAACACTACAGTCATACCTAAAGAGACAAGAGCAGAAAAATGAAGACAGAGAGTATGATGGTGGTAACCCCTTTGAGAAAGGTTTGAGCATGCCCTCCCCTGAAAACATTTTCAGAAGTGGCTCTTAAGTGCATAGCTCAGAAGGGGGAGCAGACCTGGTGTCAGGACTTAGAAATTCTTTGGAAAATGCTCCCCTCATGTTACAAAAACTTATACTTTAGTATTCTAAGTGTGTTCTCATTGTTGTGGCTCTGGGAAAATTTCTTAACCCTTCTGGGCCTAAAGTTTCCTTTGAAATAAAGGTCTAGTTGCTCAGATAACATATGTCAACATCAGTGTGATATGGGATATCATAGTCTAACTTGTGTTGTTGCCTTTTTTCCATCTTTCTTACTTAAATTGGGGGTTGATGGGTTCCTATGTTAAATCAGGTATTTGCTTGCCTGTTTATTCTTGACTCTTCTTTGTGAACCTCTTCCTGGAGGTGGATGGGCAGTGCTTGGAAATGCCTCCAAGAGCTCTTGATTGTTTGTCTTCCTTCCTTGACAGTTGCACAGGAGTTTGGAGTCAGTCAAAAGGAATTTCTAGCAGGCTCACAAAGTGCCTCCCAGGTCTCAAGTACTGTCCATGTCTTGTCCATGCTCTTGAGACTCCGTCAGTGCTGCTGTCATCTCTCCTTACTGAAAGTGGTAATTGCCTTGCAGTGGTGTGGGGGGTTTTGTGGGGTTTTTTAAGTGTTTATGCAAGTTAACAGACTTGGTAACACCTCTGTTTCTCCTAGCTATGAGAGTATGAACAGAGTCAATTTTAGGACTGTGTTTTGAAGCTCAAGATGTTTTAGATGGGTTTACCTTCTACTGAAGGCACTGCATGCTAAAATACCCAGCATGACTTATGTGGGCAGCTGTGTCTTTGGAAATACCTTTATTCAGATAAAAAGGGAACTAAAATTTTAATGGTAAAGAGGTCTTAATCTTAATGTAGCCTTGAAAAGTGCACAAGTGTAGCGTGTTTCAAGGGCTTGTGTGTTGGAGAGCTCTGTCAGTGCTTTGAGGTTGCCTTGCATGAAGTAGACTAATCTTTCAGGAGTTCTTGGCTCTGAACTATATATATAGCAGCTGTAGAGGAAGTTCAGCTATTAGGGGAACAGGAAGGAATTTATGTTCTGTGTAATTCTGCAATTGTTAAATGCTGTGGGGGTGGGGGGTCTGAAGAGACTGGACCACAGGAAATGGCTAAGCTCACATGCTTTCCATACACTGCCCCTTTTGGGGCAGAATAAAGGTCCAAAGGGACTGTTTGTTCCAGTAGTGTTTCTTAGTTGTTCTGTCTTTATACTACATAACATCCCTCAAACCCAGGTTCCTCAGCAGATACTGTGCTGACTGGATCAGTACTGAATTTGATCTCAGGCTTGACTGTGATCCCTTATTATTTTACTTTCTTCCCACAGGCTCTGGATCAAGATAACTTGAACAGTGAAGGTCTTGCACTCTCCATTGAGGAACAGCTTGGTGCTTTGACACTGTCTGAGCTCCAGACTCCTGATTCCAAATCAACAGTCTACCTCAATGGCACAGCTTTTCAAACAGATATCTTTGACATCACCAGGGAGAGCACCAAGGTATTGTGGTTGTGGCATTCTTACCCTCCTTAAGAAGCTTGGATTTCAGCACTTTGCCTCTTAAATGGTAATTGCAGATTGGGCTAAGTTGCCAATTGAGATGAAATCAGATGAGTAGGTTGATAGCCTGCTGAACCCCTTCTGGGAATGCTCCAACTTCTCTCACAGGGGAGAAGTAAAGCTTCTAGTAAAGCTGTGAGAATGTGACTGCTGAAAAACTTTGAAAATCTTGAGCACTGGATTCCCAGAAGCTCAGAAGAGCTTGCATGTGAGAGCATGGTGCTTGTGATGAGCTAGAAAAAAGGGATGGCAGCAAAAGGAGAGGTTGCGATAACTTCCCACAGGAAGGTTGGAATCTGTGAGACAGGCATTTATGATTTGATTTCCTGGCCCTGTTTTCTGTGGGGGGAGAGTTCTTACCAATGACTATTAAAATCTCTTCAAACTCTAAGCACAGGAGAAGTTTCAGTTGAAAAGCTATTTTGATCACTTTCTACTTTTAATAAAGAATATCCAAGGATGAGCTGGATATATGAGATATATGAGAGCAAGCAGACTAATGTTTTGGATTTTTTTCCTGCAGATAGCTCAACTCTTGGCTGAATTGAAAACTATTCAGAGTCACTCAGAGCCTCAGAAAAGGTTAGCAAGCATGTCCTTTTCTTTAGTCTTAGTGATTGAGAGAAACACACTGTTTCTTATCAACAGCAGAAATAGCTTAAAATAATTGAATACAAAACTCAGGATATGATAAAATGGTGATAGTACTGCAGTAGTTGAACACAAGTCTTGAAGAAAAAAAAGATCTAAGACAAAAGAGGGGAGTTTAAGATAGAGATAAGTGTAAACATAAGGAAATGTGTGAGAAATCTCAGGCCTTGAGGCCCAGGAAGACTGTTCACCAGAAATAGGATTGGGAATAATTTGGTTGTGATGAGAAGTATTTGCCCACCCCACAACTCAAAAGAAGTGGAGGACTAAAGTAGAGATTAAAACTGAACCTGTTAGAGATAAAGGAATGCATTGATCAGAGGACCTATAGAAAGCTTTTTTCCAGTCTTTTCCAAAAAGCATTCCCCTTATAAGAATGGGAGCACCAACATAGCTTTTGTTCCCTTTCCAGAAACTATTAAACAAATTACTGCCTCACAAATTATTTAGTCCAAGAAACTGGGGAGTGAGAGGCTATAGTGAATTTATATTTGGTGTTGGTATTGATTTTTATGATTTTCAGAAAAAGCTGTGCTGTGACTCAGGTTTGTGGTTGAGAGGTGAATATGTAAAAACGAAAAATAGAGGTGGAAGTTACAGACTTAATTTATGTGAAGTTTATTGGGTATTAGTCTTCCACAGTAAGTTCTACCACTACACCTCTACTTCTGAATTCTGGAAGGGGCTTGCCTCCAGTTTGCAGTGGGGAAGGGTGCCTGAATTGTTGTAGCCCCTTGGGTGAGACACTGCAATGGCCAGACTGTTCCAGTGCAGAGTGCTGTTGTGAACTGCCTGCTCTCTCTCCAGCGTGGTTGTCTCTCAGTGGACGAGCATGCTCAGAGTTGTGGCTGTGCACCTGCAGCGCCTGGGGCTGAAGTACGCCACAGTGGATGGCTCTGTCAATCCCAAACAGAGGATGGATGTGGTGGAAGAGTTCAATAACAATCCCAAAGGGCCTCAGGTATGCATTCAGGGCAGGGAAGCCGTCCCTAGCCCTGCTGTGAGCAGCTGTAATGTCTGACTCTGTGACTGTAAACAGGTTCCTTAACGCTCTTTTGGCCTTTGAAGGTAATGTTGGTCTCGTTGCTGGCTGGAGGCGTTGGCCTGAACTTGACTGGAGGAAACCATCTCTTTCTCCTTGACATGCACTGGTAAAGAGAAATACAAATTCCATCTTGGAGAGGATATGTAGGGCATGCTGCTTGCTTTCTTAATGCATGTAGTGTCTGATGCAACTGGGTTAGGAGGGAGGTGTTCGGCTTATAGTCGGGGTTAGTGGTTAGTTGGGGAAAAGGGTTTTTACTGCGGCCTTCATCCAAGATACTGATTTGTCAATCCAGCGCTCACTGCCCTGAAAAACAGTTCTGTAGGGGCAAGAAAAAATAGAGGAATATAACAGCAATCCAGGTATGCAGCTCTGTATCACAAAATGCTGCTGGGTACTTGGCAGTCCCTGGCTTAATTTCTTGCAGTAATGGAAATGGTGCAGTAATGCCTACAGGCATTTTGGCTTGAAACAAATCAATGGTGTTGAGCATAGTCAGTAACTGGACACAGCTAGAGTACCTTTGGGTTTTACATATGAGAAGAGTGTGTGCAAGCTCCTGATATGTGTGTTGTCTCATCAAAGTCAGAATTGCAGGTTTTTTAAACTAAACGTTACTCATGAGAACTTACATGTATGTGCCTCATACAAAACCAGCTGCTGAGTAGTAGCATTAAGGAGATGCTTCTAAAATATGGAAGTTCCACCAACAAGTATTCCCTGTAACTTTATCAGATGGACCCACCTCTTATGTAAATATTCCTGAGTGGTGGCCTTTTTCACTGGGGTTTGCCTTTTTGCTTCACACTCTTTCCTCACTACCTACTCAGCTTTCTCTGAGCAGCAGCTGTTAGCCAGGGCTGGGGCTACATGGACCAGTGGTCTCAGTCACACAGTTGGCTTTGTGTGGAACCCAGGGCAAAGGGGAATACAGTCAGGATGAAGGCTGGCCATCAAGCTGGTAAACCTAAGGTAGCCTGGGAGCAGTTTAAGTTCTACAGAGGAAAAAAACAGGATTCCCTGGAGGCAGGAAAATGAGGCAAGTTTTTTTGTTTGGTTTTTTTTTTTTAATTACCTTGTAGGAATCCTGCTCTGGAGGACCAGGCATGCGACCGCATTTACCGTGTGGGGCAGAAGAAGGATGTTGTGATACACAGGTCAGCATTTTACTTAGCAGAACAAGGAGCTGCTGCTTATTTACTGTCTGGCTTTAGTCAGTGAGATGAGCCCTTGATTTCTCTACTTAGAGCTAGACACAAGGTCTTACAGTGGCGTTGAGATTTGGCAGTGAGATAAAAATGTTTTCATGTGTTCTGTGTGGCACTTGCATGCATGGTGCTGTCCTGACAGGTAGCAGGGGTCTCTTGTTTTTCAGCCTGTGGATTATTGGGAATGTCCTGTTCATACCTGAGAACAGTTTGGGTGCCAAACCATTTCTCTTAATCGAGTGGAGATTTTTTCACTGTGATCCATAAGCCTGAATCTTTCTAGTATCACTAATAAAAAAGACATAAAGCACTTCTAATAAGGGGCAAAGTTGTCTTTTAGAAAAAGCATCTGTAACTAAGTACTGAAGATTAACTTAGTTATTATAAATACACAGTACATTCAAAGACTGGAATCTAAAATGCTGTTTTGGTACAATGTTCTTTGTATAATGATTGCCATCAGTTATCATGCAATAATTACAGGATTTTGTAACAGAATTGCTGTTACTTCAGATGACCAAAGTTTAGACCTGAAGTGCATCAGACTTAAATTTGAAACACTGTTGTGGCTGGATATAAGGATAGCTGTTTGCTCTTCAGAGGTTGTCTTGGTTTGAGACAAAATAGGAGGAAAAGTATTTTGTCAGTCACATAATTGGCTAATTATTAATTTCTAAGTAAGATGAATCCTTTGAAATGTACTGGGGAAGTGTTTATATAACACTGACACTTTTTTGTAGCACTTGAGATGGTATGGCTTTGTTTTGTCTTTTTTTAAATTTTTTTTTAGGTTTGTCTGTGAAGGAACGGTAGAAGAAAAGATCCTGCAACTCCAGAAGAGGAAGAAAGGTCTTGCGCAGCAGGTTCTGTCAGGCAAAGGAGAGACCTTCACTAAGCTCACTCTGGCTGACCTCAAAATTCTCTTTGGCATCTAATTATCATTTGCAATACCAAACAGAAAGTAATTTATACCTATGAGTAACTTCTGTTCTGAGTAACAAGTATACCTACTAAGACTTCTGTTCTGAGATGGTCATTTATTTTGAACAAACAACTACATTTTTGTAACTGTTGTGGAAAGTTACCAACTTCAATAACGGGTTTCAATATTGATCATTTATACAAAGGTTAATAAAGTTTTGAGTTAAGCTGTTGTTTTGAAACAAAAATGGTTCTTGTTTTCTCTGAATGCCTTCTAGTTAGAACACTTTTCTTTCAGGACAAGAGATGCACAGGCATGAGTGAAACAAGAACAAGGGAGACAAACATGAGGTAGGAAGTTCAGAGGTTGCGTGGTGAGGTTGTGTGGCATAAAGAAAGGGAAAAAGAGCACAATTCTATAAGAAGACTATATATATTTTAGAATTGTAAGTAACAAAATTAAGGAAGGGCTTAGAAGAATACTGTTGCTGTTGAGCTTGTTAAAGAAAGAGAGGGGATGCACTTTTCATGGAGCAAGGTGTCGGTTTGAGTTTTAAAGAACACCCCGTGTCTGTCCCCTTGTCTACAATAACAAGTTGTTACCCTGTACTGATTGGTCACTCAATCCCCCGGTGTGTATGTGCAGAAAGAATTGTTTGTGGCATACTGTTTTCATTTTTCTACCTAATGGTTGCAAAAGCAGTTCATCCAGGTGGCTAGTGTTTCTCACAGTCCTGGAGTTCTTTCTCAGGGAAAGCAAGTTGTTTTCCACTGCTGCAGGACTCTCTTCTTACAAAGAGCTGTCAGCTCAAGTCAGGGTTCAGTGTGTAAGGCCTCTGGCCTGCTGTTCCACCCCCACAAATACTTCACTTTCTCCTTTGTTCTTGAGGAGGACTTTTTCTACCCTGCTCTAAATATTTACTGAAGCAGGGACTTAGATTTCTGTTATGTTTCTATGAATCAGAACCTGAGTTTCTAATTGTTGTGGGGATTTTTTTTCTGACTATTAGTTTTGAGGAAATTCTGAAGTTGAAGGTCTAGCACCTACCTTTACCTGCCACCTCATGAACTGGCAAATTTCTGCTGCAAAGTGATGTGAAAGTGTGGTTTTGGTATTCAAAGTCAAATTATTTTAAAGTAATAATCAATAAGTGACTTTGGTATGCACATTTATCTGCAGAACTGAGCAAAACTGTATCTCTAAGGTTAGTCCAGGTCTCTGGACTGCTCTAATGTAAGCAGGTCTTTGTAACCCAAAAATCTTTGGTCTTTTGTGGAGGGCTGAGAGCAGCCTTCACCTGAGGTCACTGAGGGGGTGACAGAACAGCGGTTCCTGCTGCCGAGTGGTGTTTCAGGGTGGTCTGTCGGGGGCGCTTATACAGTGTCTGGAGGCTGCAAGGGGCAGCTGGGGTGCCTTGCTACCCTGGCATCGCTCTGCCGCTGCCCCGTACATTCAGGTGCCATCAACAATACACACTTATTTCATACATACTCAGGAAAACAACGGGACGTGCCGGCACCGAATTGGGCCGACCGGGAGTGCCGCTGAGCGGTCAGGATGGCCGAGCGGTCTAAGGCGCTGCGTTCAGGTCGCAGTCTCCCCTGGAGGCGTGGGTTCGAATCCCACTCCTGACATCTTTTCCTCCCTTTTCTGTCTGTGCCCCGTGCGGTGCTGTTTTGATGCGTGGTCCCGCCAAACGCGGGTGGCCGCGGACAGGGCGCTATCCCTGCGCAGCCGCGGGTGGGCGAGCGGAGGAAGGAAGCGCGCCCGGGACACGCGTGGTGCCCAGGCATTTGCGCCTCCCTTCGGGTTCGGCGATGCCGTCGCGGAGCGGCTCGGTCGGGATCAGCGCCGCGGCGGCCGTGCAGATGGCGGTCAGCGCCGCCCTGGCTGCAGTCCGACATGTACAATGCTGGTACATAACCTTGCGGCCGGGCCGGTTAGCTCAGTTGGTTAGAGCGTGGTGCTAATAACGCCAAGGTCGCGGGTTCGATCCCCGTACGGGCCACTTCGCTTTTGGGCCCCCTCCCGTTTGAGGAGCCGCTGGTGCGGGCTCTTCCCGGACTCCTGGGGCCCATCAGTAGAGTCGGGAGAGAGCTCCGCCCTTTTGGAGGCGCCCACAGCCTGCCGTGGTGGCCAGCAGGGCCGGGTAGAAGCTGCCGCCGCCGCCGGGGCTCTGATTAGATTGAGCGGGGCTGATTCTCGGCCGAGGACGGTGCGCAGCCGGACGTGAGGAAGCGAGGGGCTGAAGGAAAGGGCTGCCCTGTCACCGGCGGTCCCCGCAGCAGGGCACAGCCCCATTTCCCGTAGGACACGACAGGGGCTCGAGACCCCAGTCCGCGCTAGAGAACGCCCCCCGAGGGGGCGGCAGCTGGATACACGGGGAGCCCTCCGTCTCTGCGGGTGAAGTGATGAAAACGATCAGCGCCCTGCCCAGCTTATCAGACAGGAGCTCCTCGGGCCGCGCCGGGCGGCTGCGGGCACGGGAAGAACGGGAAGACGCCCGGCCAGGGGACAGCGGCGACTCCCCCAAAATAAACCTGCGGGGAATAGTCCAGGCACCGCTGGGATTCGAACCCAGGATCTCCTGTTTACTAGACAGGCGCTTTAACCAGCTAAGCCACGGCGCCGGGCGGGCCGCGGGAAGCCCCGCCTCGCCCTGCCCAAAAGGGCGGGGGCGCTCTCGGGGGCATCCCCTCCCTGCTGGAGGGTCCCCGCGACGAGCTGGGGCTCTCGGGAAGTGGCTCCAAATTCCCTCGTTTTTTTTATTTTTATAGTGAAAATTTTTATCGTATCCAAAATAAAAAAAAAAATAAAAGCAAACAGCGAGCGGATTTGGGACACCGGAGAGAGAAAAACATTCAGAAGGAGGAAAAGAAGCTCCTCGTAGTCGGCAGGATTCGAACCNAGGTTTTTTGGTTGGGTAGGGTTTTTATTTTTTTTTTTTTGCCTTTATTTTTTCTTGCCGTTTCAGCGTTCTCGGTATCAAACCACTCCCGCCCAGGGACGGGTCCCGGGCGCACCCACCCCGTAGCCAGGGTCGGGAGGACCAAAGTCACCTCGCCCTGTCCCGGATAAGGCGCTCGCAGACAGCGACGGCGGCAGGGAGAAGAAAAATAAATTTAAAAAAAAANCGGATGTGGAATTGTTTTGGTTTTCCGCATTTCCCCGCCCGGGCGACGGCTCCGCCCCTTCACCTTTTCCAGCGCTTCCCCATGGCGCGTTCCCGACCCNCGATCACGGCCGCCCTACGCCCGGCGCCACCGCCGCGGACGCCCGTTACTTTCCGCCACATTTCTCCAGCTATGATCCAAGTGATAAAGGATACATGGGAGTGTCACCGGCGAAAAGTAAAGCGGCGGTGGCGCGGCAAAACGACACATCCGCCTCCCCGTCGGGGAATCGAACCCCGGTCTCCCGCGTGACAGGCGGGGATACTCACCACTATACTAACGAGGAACGCGCTAAAGAATCATGGCGCGGTGTCGGCCCCGAAGGCGGGAAGCGCCTGAGGGGACATGGCGGCGGCCAGCGCGCCCTCAGGGATCCGTCCGCGCTGCCGTGCCCGAGCGGGCACGGAGGAAAACCCCACCGAGGCTTTCATAATTACCTGCGGCCCGCGACCTCCTGCGTTTGCCTTGCTCTGAGCTTGAACGCGTGGTTTACGGTGAGTCCCGCCTCGCGGAGCGGATTTGAAGGGGATGGCTGACAGGGAATCCCACCCCCAGGCCCCAAATCCATCAACCCGCCGTGTGCCATCAGGAGAGGCGAGGCTTGCTGGGCGGTTTACATTCTGAACTTTCAGATCTTCTCCCAAGGGTAGTTTGTCTTTCCTTGCTAAAATAGCGGCAAAGTCGGCAGTGTGTAACTGGTTTCAGTAACAAAAAAACCGGGGCGGGTGGGGGGGTGGTAGGGCGGAACAATTTAAAAGTACCTTTCCTGTAGCGCTACACAGTCTGGGGGGATCAGGAGCCCGCCGAATGCTGTCGTCAGGAGGTGGCGTTTTTAAGGCACGTTTGTAAACAGTTTCTGCCGTGCACATGCGTCGTTTTGCTCCACCTGTCACCGAAAGCGTCGGGATCAATCAAACACTGTTTTAGTATTAGAAAATAGGCATTGCTTTATTCACAGCGCCGGCGTGCGTGGATATAACTCTGCCTAGATGCAGGGCTACTTTCAAAACTTTTCACTTATTTATACATTTTTATCAAACGAAGAAATTGATGTCCACTGGTTATAAACTATATAATTCTTTTCATTAAACAGTATTCTATGTCCTGCTGGTCATTGATTTCTCATTATGCACATTTTCAGTCTTTTTACTATCTTTTTCCCTGATAAGGCATTTCCAGCACAAATGCTAAATTGTGTTTGTTAGTTTCTTCTTTAACTTCTGGTTCCTGCAATATGTCCTAGGAAGCTATAAATTCTGCATTCCAGGTGTAGCAATACCTCTCTCCCCTAGGCTTTGTTCACTGAAGCTCATCACGGTTAGTTTAGCAAAACTTTAAAAGTTTCAGTGATTTTCCCAATCTATTCCAATGATAGCAGTCTGTAAAACAAAACTTTGCTGCTTCAAGGTTAAAGTGGAAAATCACACTGTTTATGAGCAGTACATTGCTTATGATCGATTAAAAAATTAATTAGAAAGCTAATTAAAACCATTATATGGTAGAAGAGTTCCTGGCTAAACTGAAGTTCAAAAATTAGTTTTATGAACTTATCTGCAATGTACCATAATTAAGAGGGGGAAAGTAAATGCCATCCCTTACTTTCTCATTCCTGGACCAGTTCTGCTTATATGATATTTCAAAATTAGGTAGTTTTTCCTGGGAAAGGAAAGATGTTGAAAGTACTAAATTTATTAAATCTGACTCCTTGGGGAAGGGAAAAGGAAACAGGGGTTTCAAACATGTGGTTTTAAGTATTGCATCTAGACAAACATCTGTCATCAAAGATTCACCATCTTTCACCTGCACATTCCTGATGCAACAATAAGACAATTACTTATTTCTTACTCCAGAAAGAAAAAAAATAATGTAAACCTCTCCCTAGGCATCCTTCTTATCCTGAAAGACTGGGAAATGTATTTGGAAATGTATTTTGAACTCTAATGACACAATAGCTGTATATTATAGGAGCAAAACAAACTGTGCTTCTTGCCTTTTTAAGATAGTGCAACAGTTATATCATGATTTTCTTAGAAAATTGTATTTTAAAGGAATGAGTGATCAATAAATTAAAGATAACCTAATAAAAAAGGATCAGGGTTGGTAATAATATGAATTAGGGCTGCAATCCCTTCTCTTGCAGAAAGGCACCATGTTTCATTGCAGTTGCATTGTAGCTTCTGGCTCCTGGCACACAAATTCACAGTTCTTTCTTTACTGAGCAATCTCCTGCTCTGGAAAAGGTCTTATCCCAGTGGCTCTGAAATTATTTTGCAGTGAGATGAGGTCTTCTCACAACAGCACAAACACAAAGTGACCATACAGCCTGTCTCCTTCTCTGACTGTTGTCTTTGTCATGATGCTTCTTGAGCTTGAAATTCTAACAAAATCCATTAGAATTGTGTTTTTGAGAAAGCATGAGACAGAGTTTAAAATCCATATTCTGCTTACAACACGCACTCTCCATCTCGCTTCTGCAGTGATTCTATTGCTTCAGTTTTGTTTCCTAAAATTTTTTCATCAACTTCCTGAGGACTGTGCTTTCTGATTGAGGAAAACCTACAGTTTTGGAGTCCCACAATATTAGTGATTGAATGCTGCTGCTTAAGGAAAAAAAAACAGTACCTGTTGAATTTAGACCACATCGGGGTTGCTTTTTTAGCTATGTAACTTTTTGTAGATTCTTCCAGTTCTACAGCTAATCAAATAATTTTTTTTTTTTTTTTTTGTGGACTGCCCACTTGTTTTTTTTAAGGCCCACCCAGCATGTCACTGGTAAATGATGCCTTTTCAATTCAGAAGTTTTTATTCTAAAAAGCCCCCTTAATGTGTGGCTTTCTGCTTCTTTCTTCTTCATGCACATCTGGAGTTTTCTGCCCTTTTTTCAAATGGATGTCTCCTGTCCTGTTCCTTCCTTACTCCATATTTTCTTACACGTGATCTGTGACCCTCTCCTCACACCATGTACTTTGCTTCAGTGGCAGCTTTGGGATGTTTTTCTGCAGCGTGTGGGAACGTCTCTGTTAACTGTTGCCCAGGGTTTGAGGGGGCTCTTGTGTTGTCCACGATACCTTTATATATGCTTCTCTATGCAGATATTACCTTCTAATGATAGGTAGTGTTAGTGGCAAATGAAACAACCAAGGAGGAGAGCTCAACTTAACACTCATACTGATGGTTTGTGAAGGGAAGGGCTGGGAATTTGATTATGTCTTCTTCCTCTACAACTTTTTCACTGACTCAGAGGTATTTAATTCTGAGACATTTTCTGCATTTTTCTAATCAATGCCTTGATTTCACAAGTGATGCAAATGACCGATCACTCTTCCCATCGCCTCCCCCTCCGCGGCGTGGCCAAAAGGAGGGAGAGCGGGAAGGGTCGGGAATGGCTCCTGCAAAGCGCGGTGGTGCTGCTGCCCCGCCGGGAGGTGCGCGTCCGTGTGCGGGGAGCCGAGCCGAGCCGAGCCGCTCCGTGCCGCCGGTAATTGCCCCCCACGCCCCGGAGGAGGGAGCAGGCAGAGAAAAACGAAAGGTGTGAAAGTCTCATTTTTTTTAGGAATGCTCGTCACCCCGGTTAGTGCCCTTGCTGTTCTACCACGGCTCCGTGAAACAACTCGCTGAGGCGGTGTCTGGCAAGAGCGATGGCGGCAATGCTGCAATACTGCAGAGCGGCGCTCGGCAGCGGCTGCGCCCACGGCACGTCCCTGGGAGCGCTTCGGGTTCTGGTCCTCAAGGTTTTCAGCGTGGGTCGGCCGGTTAGCTCAGTTGGTTAGAGCGTGGTGCTAATAACGCCAAGGTCGCGGGTTCGATCCCCGTACGGGCCACTTTCCTTTTTCTTTTTTTCCTGGACGTGAGAAGATCGCTGACGTGGCAGACGATCACTTTATTTTGTGTCAGGGGCGGAGGGGTAACACGGAAAGGAGCCCCCAGGAGGAAGCTGGACTTGGGCGGTCACGGGGGGACAGTGAGTGCGAGCCGGGCCGGCGACTCTCCCCACCCACGGGCCCGGGGCCAGGCCAGGTGCCACCCGCACGCCAGGAGCCCGTGGCAGCTGAGGCGGTAGGAGGTGGCGGTGGGGACACGACATCTGTGTGTCCAACTCCTCGTTAGTATAGTGGTTAGTATCCCCGCCTGTCACGCGGGAGACCGGGGTTCGATTCCCCGACGGGGAGACGGAGCAATCTATTTTGCCTCGAACGGGAGGAAATGCAACCCGCCCCCCACTTGCTTTTCCCCAACCGGGTCGTCAACGAAGTTTAGGCTGGGAGACAAGACAATCAGGCCAAAGCTGGGAGGAGCGTGAAGGCAAAGGCGCAACGTCCCTGGCAATGGAGCTGGCCCGAGCAGCATTTTCTGCTGTGTGATCGCAGGACAGATGTTCAATGCTGATTTTCTCAAACAATCAGCCATCCTTCTGTTCTCATGAGGTAACACTGAGACCTCAACCCACATCAGCCAAGTTATGCTGCTGGAGCACATCTTAAACCATTTCCACCCCTCTACAATCAACAAGACTTCATCAAAATACACGTGATGAAGAACAACCTTTTCCACAGCTTCCTGAAAGCACAGTTTAAAGTTTAATATAATACCAAATATTCCCTTTATTCTTTAAAAAAATGTTTTTAAGCGTACCAACATTTTATAAGGGTAAGCAGTGCTATTTAGGCACAGATAATGCTTTCATTTCCCTGAAGACACCACAGTAGTTTGTCATTTGCAGTCATCTAAAGCATGCAGAGTAGCCTTGTGAGGCCTTCACCAGTCCTTCACAAGGCAACAGCAACAGGGGACGACAACGTTAGCCCATCAATCTAAAAGAATGAGTTCACACACTGGCAAGTTCTAACAAGTCTACAGCATAATTAAGGCACGAGGTAAGAGGATAAATAGACACACTGAAACACCACGCAACAGCAGTTTGAATGGGCTGGTTTGCAGGCATTCCTGTTCTCTCAGAATGGCTCAGTGGAAGCAATCCATCTTCTTCATGATCCGTGTCAGTGCACCCAGTCTTTGGGATTTCGCAGAACCTCCAGGATTTCTGCTTCTTTCGAGCTCTCTGGTGGGTTGTGCATGTACTCCCACCTGCAAGGAGAGGGGAAACTCACTCAGCCCAGCTGGCAGCCACTTCTCCTGCACCACACTGTGTTTGGACTGCAGTTGCCTTTTCTAAGGATGCAAAGCTGTATAGACAGTTGATAGTCTTGGCTGAGGTGACAGATATGGTTGCAAATCACAGTTCAGTAAAAACAAATAATAATGCCACCACGGTAGATGGGAGAAATGTTAGCTTCTCCGTTTACCAACTTTTGAAAAAGCTGGAAGGACAAGGAAAAAGGAAAGAGCAGTACCCCATTCCCCACAAAGCACACAGGTTTATTTGCAAAAATCTTGTAACAGTCTCTTGTGACACAATAGTATCACAAGGAAGATGAACAAAAAAAGGAACACACAGAATTCTGACAGTGACACAAGACCTTTTTCCAGAATCTGGACTGGAAGCTCTACAAGTCTTTGCTGAATCTTGGTTTTAAGAACAAAAGTGGTGAAAGATCCCTTTTTTTCATTGAAAAGGCAATTGAAAGAGGCACAACAGAGAAAGGAAAGTGTCAGCAGCCACAAAGAGATGCGTACATCCTCCTTCCATTTTCCCCCCAAGGAATGAGCCATTCATGCTGTGAAGTGAGCTAGTTACATTGATGAAAAAGAGCAAACCCAGACAATCACAGAAATTAAATCAAAACATAGGACATGCTACACCACCAGGTCAGGGACACATCAGGTGTTGTCAGTGGGATGAAGATACTTGGAGAGAACAGCACTGCCTTCACAGTTACAAGGCAGCAGGCAGTTTTCCTAGCAGAGGGAGGTCACTAGCGAGCTTTATGGAATTCAAGACAGGATACCCAAAAGCAACCTGAAAGTGGGAATAAATAGTAAATGACCAAATTTGCTGGTGTGACAAGTGTAAGGAAGATGGGTTAAAACCTAAAAGGACAGTTAAAAACAGTATTTAGCCAAGCAACTGAGCAGTAAAATGACAGGTGAAATTCACTGCTGATTGATGTGATGGACACAGAACAAAGCTGCATACAGATTGAGTTAAATTTTATTGCCCAGAAAAGACCTTGGCATTGTAACAGTTCTATGAAAAAGGCACATCAGTGCTGAACAGCAGTCAAAACCAGCAAACAGAATATGAGGATTATGGAAAGAATAATGAATTAAAACATCGCTATGCCACTATGAGTCAGGAGCACACTGCATCTTGTATCCAGATATGTAGCTTACATTGTCTGTTCCTTGTCCCCAGTTCAGAATGAGCACAGAAAATTTAAGCCTAGGAAACGTGGCAAAAGTATGAAACATCAACTGTACAAAAGACTAAAAAGAGCAGGAAAAAAACCTGTCAGCCTGGAAAACAAACAATGAAAAACCCCCAGAAGCCTGTAAAATAAAAAACTGAACAGGAAGAAAATCATGTTACTCAGTGAAAAGTCAGATGAAGTCATCAGGTTTAAGAGGTACTTTCTCATACAACACACAGTTGGTTAAACTGTGGAGCTCCTTGCCAGACATTTGGCAGGACTGCCAGAAGCTCTCATGGTTTCTAAGGGCTACTAAACAAAAACCCATGAAGCAAGAACAATAAATCTATCAAGAGGAACTAAACACAAAAACAAACAAATTTTTTTTTTTTGACAGAAAATCTCTATGCCACATGCTAATGGCAACTAATGAATACAAGGTAGAAGCATCTGCATTTGCAGAATAGAGAACTGTACTTGTCCAGTTCTTGTACCAGTCATGAACTCATCACTGTTAAGAGACTGGAGACCAGGAGAGACCTTTGATTTAATCCTATGAAGTATTTTACTAAGAACAATGCCTGCTGCAACCCCACATATCCACACCCTTACCTTGCAGTCAGTGGGAGAGACATAAGAATGCTTTCGATTCTTGATCCTGGTGTCAGGAGGCCAAACTTTGTGCCTCTGTCATAAACCAAGTTGAACTCTACATACCTACAGGAATGAAGAGATGCAACAGAAAAAAACCTAGTTTATTAGCAGAAGTTGCTTGTGCTTTCTTCAACTGGCAAACATCAAATAAAACCAGTCAGTCTTTCTGCTGAGTTGGTGTCAACTGTTCTTTAGCATCTTCTGCATAGGAATGCAGGTATGACCTTGCCACTCCATAGAGCACAGGGAGAAGTGGCCTCAGCTAAGAGACTAGAGCAGACCAGCTGTTAAAGGAGAGCAGTCTGCAGGCTCCTGTGCTGTACTGTGCTCCTCCCAGGCCTCAGCCCTGCTGGCAAGCTCAACACTACATTTACCTTGGTTCTTCTTTGTGGGGGTGTCAGACATAAAAAGGGGCCTCAAAGGTACTGAAAATAACCAGGGAAAAAATTTACTGTGCAGTCCTCCATGCTGAAGGACACATAAGCAGCAAGGTCAGAACAGTATTTCCTGGTTCCTGGAAACATCTGGAAAGCAGCAGAAATCAGATAGCTTCAGACTGCTGGCTGGGACTTGTAAGTAATGAAATAGACCATTTTCTGCTCCCAGCATAGGAACAGAGCTGTGACAATTTATCAGGGATTATCTGGAGAGCCAGTACAGGCTGTTTGTACTTAAAGATACAGGAAGGGAGAAGCTCTTACCTATCTGCATAAATGGAAAGCTTTCCATAGCCCCACAAACTGCAAACAGACCCAGGAAAATAGACAGGCCTCAAGAGTTGGTTCTGGCTGCAACTTAGAAAAGCTACTCCCTCTTTTAAACTTTGCAGGTTTGCTAAACCTATCCACAGACTGGATCCTGAAAGCCCAATGTTCCCAAGAACAGTCCCACCAAATTAAGGATGCTTGCTTAAGTGACCAACAGCTGCAGGCCAGTGATCTGAACATGAATGCTTACTCTCTTTCCATGCCAGTCTCACATTTCTTTGTAGAACAGGCAGAAACTAAAGACTCTAGTTAAGCACAAAGCACGTATAGCTTCATTTCTCCATACACTCACACAGTCACAGGACATGGAGAACTGAGTACAACTGTATTGACCAATGCACATAAGCTTTTGCAGCATTAACAGTTGGTGACATTAACAAGCATCCTCCTGAGTCTGTAACCTTGGACCATGCCAGAATAAAAAAAATCCAACCCTCTGTATTCTTTTACAGGAATCCTCAAATCCTTTACAGGAATTTCAATGCCAAGATCAGATGGAATAAATATGTATGTAAGGAGCTGAAAGTACTCAAGTACAGTTACTTCCTGACTTTCTGGGGTTTTTCCTGCATTACTTAATAGGAAGCCACCATTCCTTCACCCTTAGCTCCTCCTGTGACAGGCAGCCCTTTATCCAGTACCTCTGGGCTGCAGGAGAGGGCAGGATTCAGAACACTAAGCACACCCACACCCTTTTGCCTGATACACAGCAGAAGCTCCTCTTGCTTTTTGAAGGAGTTGGAAAGAAATGGTGCCATTTTGTTTGGGCTGCTTGTGTTGCAACATGGGAGAGTGGGAAATGCCTTCTTTGCACCCTTTTTAGCAATCTAGCATTGGATTTCAGAATTAGTTCTATGCACAAAAATGCTGAAATTCTTGGTGAGCTTTTTTGGCCCACACAACCTGTAACCATAAAGAACCAGCTCATATGTTTTTCTTGCCAGCCCAGTCCCCCTCCTGTGCATACTTCTGTTCCTCCAGTACTCACCGTCCTCTCCGAAGCTGTTGCCATTGCTTCTCCTCTGGTGTGAAGGAGTCATGGCAGTGCTTTTTCACAATGGGAATGTAACAAGGCACGACAGCTTTGGCACAACTCTTTACAAACTGGAATACTTCCTCCTTGGAGGGAGAGTCCATATCATCAAAGAATATGCCTCCAATCCCTCTCCGCTCACCACGGTGCTTGATGTAGAAGTAGTCATCACACCTAGAAGCAGCATCAGATGATTATTAAGATGGTCCAGAGTATTCAAAGACATGAACAGTACTCCAAAGAGCTGCATGCAGCAGGACAGAACCAGTGCATTACTGCCCACAAGTCGGTTTCTGCAGGGCTGGGTGCCCCACTGTCTCCCCGACTGCCCAGAGCCAGGATGGTGCAGCATCACCTGGAAAGCACTCCCATGTCAACTGCAGTAAAAGCTCTGATTAAATGGTTTCTGTAAAGCTACACATCACCACAAAGTCACTGAACACCATGGCAGATGCATCCATGTGGGCTGATCCAGTCCATATCCTCTACCTACTCGGAACAGGGACATCTGACTTCAAAATTAAAAGCTCTTGATAGATTCCGTTCGCAGCATTATATGTAGTTCTCAAATTATTTGGACAGCTTCCATATTAACTCAAATTTGGAGGAGAATTTATTCTCTTTGCCATTAAAGTAAAAGAATTTTCTTCATCAAAATACAAGTAATCTAAGGCCCCAAGACCAGTTTAAGAAAGCAACTGTCACGGCACCCTTCCTTGGAAAAAGGCTTTTTAATAGTTAAAACTTGAAAGATTGAGTCATTATAGCAGTGGCTTTTCATGAGTCATGTTTAAGTTTATAAATGAGTAATAGCAGTTTATCCTAAAAGCAATTAATCTCTTTTGTATTTACAGGGAGTTTTAGTTGTGAAATTACTGTAACTTAAATGACTTAACCCTATCGTTCTGGTAATTCCTTGCTTGGGCGTGGAAGTCTTCACATGGAGGAGAAAGCTAAGGGAAATAGGAAGCAGAAACCATCAACATCAAGAAAACCTGGCCTTCCTTTAGGACTAGTTTTCCATACAGGAACAGTTTTCCATATATCCACAATTGTTCTCAAGCATTATATATGGCATGGCCATAACAAGAGAGACATGGAGATATAACAGATAACCTAAGCTATTTTTTGTTCACTGAGACGATCAGTATTTTTCTATTTTATGATAGCAGGAAGAGTTAGGGAAAAACACCGAGTCAGAAACATAAAAGAGAGTAAGCCTGACAAAAATCTTAAATCTAGACCAGGTAGACAATGTACTAAGTGTAATTACATTTATCTTTAGCGAAGTGGGAAAACGTCTCTGGCCTCTGCAGCTGGCATTGCTAACCTACTTAAGCAGCAAAGAACCAGGCCATTAAGATAGATTCTCTAAACTACCATGCAAAAAATCCTCAGACAGCAAGACTGTAATCTCAAGGCTCTATGATACGTCTCTCTACTAAGTGGTTGCCACCCAAGCTATAACACCCACTTTATCTCCTGTCCTCAGACAAGACCTAACAGCTTACAGAAGGGTACCCCCACCTTCCTGCATACACAGCTTGTGGCAGATAGGATTATCAGACACAGAACAGCAAGTTCCCATTTAGTAGTGGAAGATCCCATCACTTGTATCTCCCAGCTCAAGAAGAACATTGAAAGTTTGCATCTTAGAAAATGTGCTGTTGAACTCCCAGTGAATGTGTCACCAGTGAAAAAAATACAGCTTCATCAAATTATGAAGCTTCTACATTAAGGACAATGTCCTTCACTTACCTGGAAATTACGTGGCCATGAAGCCCAGACTGAAGGCAGAAAAACAAAAGGGGTATTTTCAGAACTGCTGTGATGGCCCAAGAGCTCACACTGAATCACGCACATTTACCATGAGTTCACTGTAAACAGAATTTGTGCAAGTCCATGGGGCAGAAGTCCTAGTTTAACACCAGAGGCTAAAAGGAATTTTAAGTTGCCTAGTGCAACAAAACCTTGACGAGTCAGCTTAGTTTTTCTTTGGGCTATAGACTTACGATCCTAGTTGTCAGCCCTCTGACTTGAAAAATCCAGGATTCTGTAAATAAGCTATTTCTTTAGACAATGTTTTGTCCCAGTACACTTCTGATGTTCATGAGGGCTTTCTGATACTTTTCAAAAGGCAGCAGAACCTACAGTTCCTAGTGTACACTTAACTGCCAACACCCACTGATGCTTTCTGCTCCCCCCAAGCACACCTTCCTCCACGTACCATTTCTTGTACTTGGGATACAGCTTCAGATCGTGCTTGTCACAGGCTTCTTTCAGAGTCTTGTGAAAATGAATGGCATCCTCTTCATTCAGGTAAGTTGGAGTGAGGTCAGTCCCACCACCAAACCACCACTGTTTAGTTCCTATAGCAGAGGCAAGCAGCCACATTTTTCTTTTAAATTTCTGAACAGCAACTTGTTGGTAGTGGTTCACCAAGAACTAACAACTACTTTTATAATACAAAACAAAATCATTTTTCAGTGGTGTCCCTAAACTTCAATAGTGAAAGATTTGAGTACAAGGCAGTGCAATGATCAGTGACTTCAGGAAAGGAAGAAACAAACTTCAGTGTAGTGAAAACCATTTTGGACACTGACCCTGACTATAGAATAGCAGTTTCACAAGATGGGCTGGTGACTCTTGACCTAGCTGGGAGCAAACTCGCACTGGTTCTTGATCTCTTACCCCAGCCATGCATTCACGCTTCCTTGGGACAGAGTCAGACATTTCATACATTCCTCACTGGACTATAATCCTTACCGTCTGCTTCTTCAATTTCAAAGTATCTGTAGTTGAAGTGCATGGTTGGAACATGAGGATTCTTTGGATGGATAACAGAGCTCACACCCATGGCGCAAAAAGGCAGCTTCCCTAGATAAAAAGATACACAGAGAAAGCCCTTCAGTTTTTCAATAAACTTCATTTGTTATCATTTAAGGAATATCACTATTTTCCCTTAGGTTGCAAGCCACAGCAGGAAACTATTTCATGCTGGGTCACCATAATTAATAATCGATGGGCACGCTACTTGTCATCCATGCACTTCTGTGCGCCTAACTCAGCTATTTCTTTGGTATTTGTTCTAAAATGTGACAATACTTTGGAGAACCCACCAGATGAATACCACTTAAAACATAAGACACTGTTAAGGCTTTC
Source organism: Urocynchramus pylzowi (assembly GCA_013397555.1). Classification (NCBI taxonomy): domain Eukaryota; kingdom Metazoa; phylum Chordata; class Aves; order Passeriformes; family Fringillidae; genus Urocynchramus; species Urocynchramus pylzowi. Next base: position 173,209 of record VZRH01001423.1, read on the forward strand.
TACCACCCCCAGTCCTCACAATTACCCCCTGTTACACAAAGGTGTGTTGAGTCCCCTTTAGCCTTCAGGTGTTGTTGGTTTTCTCCCTCCACCTCTTTGGTACATAATTCCTGCACTGTTTCACTGTTGCGCTACAGCATCATTATTGAGAAGTCACCTGTGCCTACAGTACATTCCTCATAGCAACAAGACAGAGAGAGAAGCACTCCTGTACCTGGCTTTCTAGGGACATGAAAGTCCCCCTGCCCGGCTTACTGATTAGAAATCACTATGATATAAATGAAAACCTTTGAACTTTGATCAGTCTGGCCTTCCTCATGTTCTGCTCAAAGGCCAGGTTGCTTTCAGAGTACCTGAACGTGAATATTCAGGTCCCGGTTCCCTATCCCAACTGCGCGATAGACGCCTTACCATCCTTGGCCTTCAGAGACTTGCCCCTGCTCCGCATCTGCCGCGCTGCCTCCTCGGACAGGAGCCCGGACACGACGGACACGTTCACACCCGCCTTCTCGAAGACCTCGCCATCCTGCAGCACGCAGCTGATGCCGCCTCCGCCTGCCAACGCCAGGCTCCCGGTCAGGGTCACCGAGGGGTGACCGAGCCCGGGGTGCCGGTGTCCGCGGTCTCCCCCGCGGCTCCCCCGTACCTTCCTTCCTTTCCCAGCTGTCAACTGCGAAGGAGGCGCCGGGGTCCAGGTCGGCCAGGGCGCGACACACCTCCGCCTGCGTCTCCATGATGAGCAGCTCCATGCGGCTCCGCAGCTCCCGCCGCCGCCGCCGCAGCTCCCGCAGCCCGCTCACCGGCGGCGCCATGAACCGCTGCCGCAGCTCCTTCTCCTCCTCGTCCTCCCGGGCCGCCGCCAACGCGGCTTGCCGCCGCCACAGCCCCAGCGCCAACCCCAGCCCGCCCAGCG
>VZRH01001423.1:174243-205716 GCA_013397555.1 Urocynchramus pylzowi
GGCGCCGGGTATGAATGTGCGTCTGCCCACGGAAACGATATGGGAAAGCGCTTCTGAGATCATCCAGTTCGGCCTGTCGTCTATCCCCACACATTCTCAACTAGACCACAGGGCACTGACTAGCACGTCTAATCTTTCTTTAAGCACCTCCAGGGACAGTGACTCCGCCACCCCCCTGGGCGGTCTAATCCAATGTCTAATCACCCTTTCTGTGAAGAAATTCTTCCTAATGTTAACCTAAACCTCCCCTGGCACAGCTTAACGCTATGTCCTCTCGTCTTGTCGCTGTCTGCCTGGAAGAGAGTGATCCCCATCTGGCTACAACCTCCTGTTAGGTGGTTGTAGAGTGATAAGGTTACCCCTGAGCCTCCCTTTCTACAGGCTGAACAACCCCAGCTCCCTCAGCTGCTCCTCATAAGACGTGCTCCAGACCCTTCACCAGCTTCATTGTTCTTCCTTGGACCTGCTCCAGCACTTCAGTGGCCTTCCTGAACTGAGGAGCCCTGAACAGGACACAGTGTTTGAGATGTAGCCTCACCAGTGCTGAGCACAGAGGAAGAATCAATCACTTCCCTAGTCCTGCCGGTCATGCAATTTCTGAAACAGGCCAGAATGCTATTGGCACACAGCTGGCTCGTACATGTCTGTACAAGAAAGCCCATCCACACTGGCTGCTGTGAAAGAGTGCAAACATCCCATAACCCTCCCATCTGGATCTGGGCTGCCCATTGCATGAGGATGCTGTGACAGGGAGAGGCATCAATGGATGCAGCACTTGGGTGCCACACCTCACCTGGTGCAGCTTTGGGAGAGGGGGTTGTGCTGTCCTTGCACCTGTAAAACATCTCTGCATACAGCTTACAAATAACCTCATATTGTTGATCCAACTACGTGGGGCTGCAGCGTTATTTTGTGAGTAATGGCTTGTACAGGGCCAGGCATTGCTGGAATAGAGGTAAAGTTGTATTTTACTGAGCTGTCCTGTGAACTATGTGGAGTTGCTCTTCTATGTATGGCATTTCTGGTTTTCTACTCATAGTAATGAGTTTTTAGAACCTGAATAGTTTATGGGACCACCAGTTTAGTGCAATAGGATTATTTCCCATGGATCTTGGAGGGCACATGCTTATACATCCTCTGTTCTTCCTAAAGTTGAAGCACATTTTCTTTCTTAATTTAGTGGAGTAACTAGAGACGCGTGTAGTGAAAGGGCTTTGATCTCACAGCAATTACAGAGACGTGGTGGGATAGCCTGCATGACTGCAGTGTTGTCATGAAGGGCTACGCCCTGTTTGGAGAGACAGACCAGAAAGGTGCGGTAGTGGAGTTTCCTTCTCTGTCAGACACACTTGGAATGTATTGAGCTCTGCCTTTGGGTGGACAACAAGCAAGTCAAGATCTCATGGGTTAGGTAAAAAGGGCAGACTAACAGAGGTAACACTGTTGTGGGTGTTTGCTACAGGCCACCCGAGCAGGAGAAAGTGCATGAGGTCTTCTACAGGCAGCTTGAAGCAGCCTCACAGTCACAGGCCCTGGTTCTGGTGGGGGACTTTAACTACCCTGACACCCGCTGGAGAAACAGCAGGTGACAAAAGTGATTAAGGGGCTGGAGTATCTCTCTTATGAGGAAAGGCTGAGGGAGCTGGGTCTGTTCAGCCTTGAGAAGAGATGACTGAGAAGGGACCTCATCAGTGTCCATGAATAACTGAAGGGAGGGTGTCAGGCTCTGCTTAGTGGTACCAAGCAATGGAACAAGAAGGCATGGAGTAGAGACTGATGCACAAGAAGTTTCACCTGAACAGGAGGAAGAACTTCTTTACTGTGACCAAGCATGAAAACAGGATGCCCAGAGAGAATGTGGAGTCTCCCTCCCTGGAGAACTGTCTGGACACAATCCTGTGCCATGTGCTCTGGGATCACCCTGCTTGAGCAGGGAGGTTGGACCAGATGATCCACTGTGGTCCCTTCCAACCTACCCAGCCTGTGATCCTGTGAAAATAAGAATTCAGAATAACAAAGAGAAGGTCTGTGTACAGCCAGGTGTTGAACAGTACTGCATAGCACAAAAATGACTCAGCCCTGCAAAGATTGCACTTCGGTATAGGACTGTTCCTTGGAAACAATAATCTGGTATTTCTGAACTGATTCGTATCTGTAGTACCCAAGAGTAGATCCGTTTCAAGTGTGGCTCTGTGGAAAGTGTGGAGATTAATCCCTGTTACGGATCTGGGCTTCATTATCTGCCTCTTTTCACCGCAGAGTATTTTGGCGGGGAGTGTCTGTCTGTATAAAGTGATAACATTTGCTCGGAGGCATAATCCATGTTCTTATTTCTGATCTGGTTCTGCTCTTTGGCAGCAGAGGATGCTGTGAAACTGCTGAAGCTCTGCATCGAGGAACGGATCGCAGCTTGTCTCTCTTCTGAGCTCGGCTCTCTTCTGCCATCAGCTGGAGAACATGATCCCTGATGAGCAAGGAAACCCGAGCCGGTGGAGGTAGGAGTGAATTGTTGAGATGTCTGTGGCTTGTAAATAGCTTGGAAGTGCATAATGCATATTCTTTATCATGTAGACGTTTATATACATTCAGTAGATACAATTCAAGAAGAAACTGAGCTGACACTGCCAGCCCTGGATAAAGAACTGTGGAAAGAGCTGCTTAGAGCAGCCAAAACCCCTAAGATGGTAGTGCCCTTCCAAGCTCTTTGCTGTAATAAAGCTCTGCTCTTTCAGTAGGTTTTTTTTTTAGACACTATTAAAAACAAATAAATGTTGGGGCCAAGACATGTAAAACACATTCCTGCTGATTTAATATGTTGGTGGGTTTTTTCTGTACTAGTTGAATGCAATCTTTAATTGATAACATCTGGTAATTCAGCTGGACGAGACCTCTGGAGGTCTCTAGTCCAGCCCCAGGGATTCACCGTTCCCAGGCTGGATGAGGTTGTGCAAGGCCTTCCTTGTCCATCTGCAGTTAGGAAAACCTCTTTCCTCGTTTGCCTGGGCTCCTGCCTCAGCACTCCACCACCCCCACCAGGAAAATCTGGTGAGAATTTCCTTTGCTGCAACCGCATTGCCAGGTCAATGTCTTGCTCTTGCTGCTGAAGTTTAGAAGCATGACTGCTTTACACACTGGGATTGCTCAGGCTGGATGCAGAAGCCTAGTCAGGCTTTCACTCTCTGTTGGTGTGAAGAGTGACAGTGTAAAACACACTGTTTCTGTGCTGAATCCTGTCATGTTAGCACCTTGTGAGGACCTCCTCCCTGACAGCATGTTAAGGCTGAAACCTCAGCCAAGTACTGATGTGTGTGAGATGCTCAGCAGTGATACAAAGCAAGAAAATGACAGCTCACATTTTGATCTGCTTTTGCAGTGCACAGTGGTGGTGTGTAGGGTGGGCCTTTCTGTGGAAATACTAATGGAAGAGGAAGAAGGCACTTGGAGTTTAGCTTAGGGCCAAGACAAAAACCTAGAACTGGTCTTGCATTTCCCTGAACAAGAATTGAATCTGAGGAAATGTACCTTTTGCTTTTTTAGAGAGCTACTTGAAATTCCAAGGTCTTGGCCTCCCTTAAAATCTCCATGTCAGTTCTTAAAGTTCAACTGAAAATATGCATAGTGAAATGAATATTTAGTCTCTTAGTGTGTTGTCCAGTTTCATACCTGTGTGTTTTTTTGTGAGGGTCTTGTGATAGGTTTTGTTTTCAGTTACAGCAAAGCCACTTAGATTTGCTTTGTAGTCAAAACCTCTACTGGTGCAAGTGAGTGTGATTCTAGAGAAGCTTGTAGGGCTACTGTGATTCCAGTACTACTTCAAATCAAGTAGATTTGAAGAACTGGACTTCTATTTACAGTATTATGTAAGGTGCCCTCTTATGAGAGGTCTTTCTTCTCTTATGAAGAAAAGAATGCTTTTAATTTGTTATTGTTGTTGTTTTTCCCTATACATTGAAAAGAGTTCTGAAGCTTCTCTGCTGCTGCTTTTATTTAGGTGTCATCTACCTTGGTTTTAGTTTTCTTTCTACTGAGAATTTATGGACAAAAATGATATTAACAAAAGAACAAGGGACACTGTGTGTTCTAAGGTAGCAAAGCATGATCAGGTCTCATTCAGACTGAGACATGCACAGGCTTTCACTGAGGCTGTTGGATAATTTTATTTTGAGTACTAAATTAATGCAGTTGCTTATCAGAAAATAGGAAGGAAAAGATGTGTTGAGAACAGAAAAATTCCCCATCAATTGGCATTTCTCTTACTTCTGAAATTGAAAGAGCCATTTTCATCCAGTTTATCACACAAAACATTGATTGTGACTTCAAAAAAGATTTTGAGAGCTTGCAGTTAAACAAGTACTCTTGTTTAACAGAGGTCATCTCAAAGGTTTTGCATGACACTACAAGTTGAATTAAGTTATTATCTCAGTTTAACAGTGAGAAAAGTGAAAGCTTTCGTGACTGAGCTGAAACAGCAGGTGATGTGAAGGTTGTAAGAGAAAGATGAAAACCTTTCTTTCTGCATCTGTCATCTCAGTAATTTGTCTGGATGGCAGATTCATAGAACCCTCCTTTTTTTTCTTCGCTTTTTTTAAATGCAGGATTGATTCTCCTGGGCGCAAGAAGGAAGGAAAGGATAACTACAGAACAAGAAGCTGCTGGAATTCTTTCAGGCTACCTCCTGGAAGGTAAGAGGAGTTATGTAGTGCCTTAGGAAAACCTTTCTTCCACTATTGATTGATCACCTTTGCATAGTTAATAAAAGAGAAGTGAAAAAGTGAAATATAGAGGTTTGCACTAACAGTTAGGCCCCAAAATGTGCTTGCATGCAGCTTCTCCTGGAAATGAGCCAGCACTCCAGGTCAGGTACTGCATCTTGCCTGTGATGAGGTCTGTTGTTTTCCTACTTCTCTCTGCCCTTCCTTGAGCTCTGCCTTCAGGTTTGCTGTCACACAGCACCATCTTCATAAAACATTAGGAATTTTCCCCAGCCATAGCTATTGCATGGGTGACTTCATCCAGGAAAAGCCAAAGCATGACCTCTCTCCCAGGTTTCCAAGGAAAGGGAAACAATGAGCAGAAGTGATCTCTTGACAAGAATTCTTTTCTTGTTTCTCCCCTGCCATAGTGTCACAATATATTTTTTTAGCTGTTTATACACACTAAATGCAATGTTTACTGTTATGAAAGTCCATCCAGAAGCCAAAATACATAGCTTTCTGTCCTCCCTGGAATAATAGGTACATTTTTTTATGGTTAAGCTAAAAGGACTGGCTGAGTTAGCTCACAGGTCTTAAGAGACTTGTGTCTGCAGCTAGTTCTGAGTAACAGACATACATTGTGGTAGTATAATTGAGACTTCTTTACTGTCTGGGCAGCTCAGGATTATCAGGAAGACTAGAGGCAGGGAAGGGTGTGATGCATATGTTAAGAATCATCAGGGGTTTTAGGACAGAAAACCAATTTCCATGGGAAAAGGTGCTATGCTCACCCTTGCTGACAAGGAAAGTGACCAATATTAAGAACTGTGGACAGCACACAAGAGGGCTTCTGTGGTCATTTTAAAGCTGGCAGTTTGGGACTCACGATGATCCCTGGCTCAGGCATTTTTAACCTGGTGCAGTGGGACTCATTTACCACCTGGTAGAACTGTAAGCTTAATGCACCATCTGCATCTGACCCTTACACTGTACTGCAGGGATAAGGTCAGGAATTATATGAGAAAGAAGATAAACTCTTTTTCTTGCATCACCTCCAGAAAACTAATGATAAAGCCTGCTTAGTCCATTATTTGCTGTCAAGTAAGAGATAACTCTTTCCTTATGCTGTTAGTTCATAGAAGTTGTAACTACAGGTTTTGCCAAGGCCATTGTTCAATTACCAGTTCTAATATCTGACCTGACTGAAAGCAAGCCAAATCCAAAAGGAAGATGCCAGGAAGCAGAAAAATAAGACACAATACTTCAGCCAGATACGTTCACAGACTATGTGTGTTTTCACTTTAGGAATTTCCTGAACCTGGTGTGATTGATCTAGTTAGTGACTGTCAACAGGTCTCTCTTTTAAATGTTTGGTCAGTCTCTCTTGAGAATTTTCTGCAGCTAAAAAATCCTCAGGCAAGCAGCATTGTGGTCTGTAGGCTTGCCTAGAACACAGCTTCTCTTAGCATCACTGATGGCTCCTTGTTCTTGAATATCTGAAAAAACAGTGAAAATTTTTCCTATCCATGCCATCAGGCCTGTCTCTGCACCAGAGTGGAGAATCATAATCCCTTAACCCTCGCATGGTTACCACTGTCCCCATCCACATGCAAAGGATGTGTCAGGAACACATTGCTTACCCATGAAAATGCATGTGTTTCTCAACCTGCAACTTCATCAGCAGGCTGGTGGATTCCTAAATGAACTCACTGTCTTCAGCAGTTTTCTTCTCTCAAAACTCTAAAAAACAAAGAACAGTGTTTTGTTACTCCCTGTTCTTGTGTCTGGTTTGAAAAGAAGCGCTTTAAAAGGTCAGTTGGTAAAAGTCTTGGCAGCACTCAGATTGCAGTCTTGCTTAAAATGAATCACCACCTTTTGAATCACAGCTTTCACTTCCTTCCTTGCCTGAATTTCTTAATCTTTCACCTCACATTGGTTTAGGTCTGTGGACGGGGCAATGTCACCAAAGTAGAAATGTCATGCCAGAGATGAGCCTGAGGACTGCAGAGACAAGTCTAGGCAGGAGTGCTGGTGACTGGGCTAGAGTGGAGAGGTGGAGCAAGCCCCCTACAGATGGGGGTACTTTGAGGAGAGCAGAGAAACAGAGGCAGAGAGCAGAATCTTCTGGACAAAGGTTGGGACAGTTGTTTGGACACTACTAATGCTTTTTAGAAGTTATTTTTCCAAAGTGGGCTGAACTCCTGCAAGGGAGCCCTCTTGGTTAAGTGTGGGTTGCAAGGACTGAAATGGATTTGAGTCAGTGTATTGAAAACCACAGATTCTAACTGATGCTAGAGCCTGTCAAAACTTAGTCTGTACAACTTCCTGCCAGAGATCTCAAAAATACTGGTAAGGTGTAGGATGTTGTAGGGCAGCTGCACCATCTTAGCATTAAACTTCCTTTTTTTGTCTATTTTTAAAAGTTGGCCTTCTTGCCAGGCTTGCCTTGTCATGAGTTCTGTGGGATTTCATTGTCTTTTCAGCTTTTAAATGAAATGGAGTGTCCTAGACAATACTGGATCTTGGCACTGCATTATCTTCCCCTTCTGGGTACTTCTTCTGTTTCATTCTTTTTCAGTGTAATAAACCCCATAGCCCTGTCCTGATGCCTTCCTTCCCCTGTTCTTCAAAACTGCCTTGAAAACCCCCGGCTAGACTGTCACATGCTCATCACTGGTTTTCCCCAAGGGTCCCCTGTCGGCTGGTAACACAAGTCCTCACAGTTGCTGTTTCATGAGAGAGCTATTTTCTGCTCATTTGTGTGTAACACTCCTGCAGCTTTTCCTCTCCCACAAGTTTCACACTTTTTCTCTCTTCTGGACTTCATTCTCCACTAATGTCGGATATGGCCTGTCACAGGAGCATGGTGCCTGCTTTTGTTATATTTAGCAATAAGAAGAGATATTGGACATAAAATATTAATCTCTCTCAGAACTGTGCATCAAGTTCTGTAAACTTGTGGAGCAGTATTTGAACTTTTGAATGTAACAGAAAAGTAAGTTATCTTTCATAGTGCTGTAACATTTCTCTAGGTAATTCAAACCATATACAGTACTCTCTATTAGACTGTGGAATTGTGGAAGATACTGTTCTTAAACATATTGACTCATTCCTGTTATATTTCCATGGCAGTTTTGTCACAGGACTATAGTGGTATTATCTACTGGATGACTTGAGGGCTTCATGAAAGCATGAGCATTCTAGAGAGCAGACACTTTTCATGAAGAATAATCTTACAATATAGAAAATAGGCAAGGTTCCTTAATTCTTGTAATTTTTAAACTGACTGATTTCTTGCTAATTTGAAGTCAATGTTATCTGAAGCTTAGTTATTTCACTTACACTTGTAAAAGACAAATTACTTAACTGTTCTGTATGTTTTAATGCTTGCTGTATACTTTTTTGTGTAATTTTTGACAAGTTCTCCATCAACTCAGGTAGCAGGTTACAGCTTGCATTGGACAGTTTGATATATTTGATTGACTTTTTTAATGCTGAAGTCTTTGGATCTTGAAAACTGTTTTCCCACTAGCATGTTTTCCAGCCCTTCTGGAAGTACTGGAAGGTGAACTCTAACAGCTGTCACCCATTAGTCTTTGTTTAAAGTACAAAACCCTGGGCTTATTCTGCAAGGGAGACCTACTGGATCCCTGAAGCATTTGGTTGTTATTTAGTGAGTTCAGAAACTCATAAGTTTCTGAACTTACTAAATAACAACCAAAGTTTAGAAATAAGTGTTTGGTTGTTATTTAGTGAGTTCAGAAACTCATAAGTTTCTGAACTTACTAAATAACAACCAAAGTTTAGAAATAAGTGTTTGGTTGTTATTTAGTGAGTTCAGTTGAGATTCAATGCAATTGTTTTTCTGAAAGTTTTCTCCGTATTGTGGGTATGCTGATGGCAAAAGATAAAACGTAAACTTTATGTTCTTTGTTTTGTCTCTGTATCTTCTTTTATACTTGCAAATCAAGCCACTGCCCCACAGAGGATTGTGGGACACACACTGGTGATTGTGGTTCCACTGCTGCTGACCTGGTATTCAGCATATGGTCTGTGGGTGATTAGGGGGGGATTATTCTATCACGGAACAAGAAGTCAGAGTGTCTACAGAAATTACCAGGAGCAGGTAAAGCAAGCAAAGGCCAGTTCTTTTTACACAGCACAGTTGAAATAAACTGAGACTGAGAGGTGCAGGGTGTTACAGAGACCAGGGGTGCAAATGAGCTTAAAAAAGGAACTAAGAAAATCTTAGAAAGGCTTTTAAATGCACAGATGTAAAAAGAGCTTCTGGCTCTGTCTGTCCCTGAGCAGCGAATTAGCAGATCTCACTATGAGGTATTAGAAGAAGAGTAAATCTTGCCCCAATTTTTGTACTCTTTCCCATTTGTATCTTTCCAAAATACCCATTACTGGCCACTGTCAGAGGAAGGAGCCTGGCTTTTTATAGGTTTATTTATAGATTTTTTAATAGGTTTTTATAGGTTTGGTCTGATTCACTGTGGCTGTCCTTAAGTCACTGACCCCCAACATCTGTGAAGCAGGATGCAGGATTTATGGCTGAGTACACATTTTCTAGTGTGCAGAAAAAAAAAAGTGAAAGTCACGTCCTCAGCCACACCACAACCTGCTCTCACTTTGTTAATGTGCAAGGTTAATCAGCACAAGCACATCTGCTTGAACTGGACACACTCCCTAGACAAGAGCAGAAATGCATTAGGTCCTGGGATGGTTTGAAAAAAAAGAATGAAACAACATCAAATTACTCTTAATTCTGCTGTGTTCTTATTTGATTAGCTCAAAAATATTCAGGGATAGCAAGAAAAATTATGGCTTCCAGTGTAGTCCAATGCCAGGAATGTAATCCACAGTTTGTCCTTAATCCCATGAGGATCCTCTCAAATGTTTCCAGTGCTTTTGGCAGGAATATTAAATTACAAAATCTAGGATGCTTGCCAGAAAGAGAAAATAAAAGGTTCACAATAGAAGCAGTGCCTGAGTTCTATGCTTCTGCAGGAACAAAATGGCCTGTCAATATAGACCATAGCTTTCAAAATAAAACAAATTAAAAGGGCAAATTCTCCTAAGTGTCTTACAGCAGTCCATTCCAGTACTAAAATAAGCACTGTTTGGTGCCTGATGACAGTTCAAGGGAGTAAGTGAAGGTGATTGAATTGTCAGCATATTGAGCTGTTCTTTTGAGCTAAAAGTACTTATCTGTCTCACTTCCAGCTCAGGCTGGGTCCTGAGCTCCAGAGCCTGATTTCTGTTTTTTCTGTTGGTTGGAAGGAACTTGCAGAATACAGCAGGATTGTTTCAGATTCATTCTGATACAATCAAGGCTAGAGTTCAAAGATTGCTTGTTTTGTTGAATTTATTGTAAGAAGGTGTTTATACTTTTGTAAACTAAATCCTCGACTGTACAAGGAATTCCAAGAAGAGGGAGTTGGAGAATGATGAGGTCTTGAATATATATCATGCCTCTTTTGAGGCGTGAATTACATGGAACTCAATACTTGCTTTATTTGTCAAGGTGAATTCCCATTTGTCTCTAATTTAGAGAGTGAGCTTTTGGCCATTTTTAATAAAGTTGTTATACTAGGGTACTGGCATGGGTATAAGCTCCCCACTAGGGAAAAGAAAAAATTATGAACTCTTTATTTAGTTAGCTTATACTAGAAAATTTTCAGCTTACACCAGACATGTTGATTTTGACCCATTTTCCTTCTTTCAGAGACAGTGGAACAGGTTGCCCGTAGAAGACCTGGATGCCTCATTCCTGGCTTTAAGAAGCCTGGTCTAGTGGAAGGTGTCCCTGCCCATGGCAGAGATTTTGGAAGTAGATGATCTTTAAGTAGATGCCTTCCAACCCAAACCATTCTATGATATTGTGATTCTCTTTGTCCCACATGGCTACTTTCTGGGGTCAGCAGAGAAGAGTCTAACATTCTCATCCCTTTTAGGCAATTCTCCAGTAGTTTCTGCAAGAGGCAAAATGGCAAATGATTTATTTAATAATACATTTGTGTTTTACTACTCTATTTGTATTCTCTTCCTCTGGCTTTATTGAAGAACTGTCCTTAAGATCAGCTAGAAGTTCATTTAGAAATTCCAGCTGTACCTTACCCAAAATGCACATCTTACTGAATACCAAGGGTGTATAGATGTCACTTTATTGGCTATTATTTTCAAATAAGAGGAGTATGAGCTTCAATCTCCAGATTTTTCACAGTGCCTACCCCATTCAGGTCCATTGCTGTTATGATGGAGTAAACAAAACGTGATGTAGTCACATTAAGCTGGTACCAGTATTCTATTGCCACACTGTTTAGCACCAATGCTAAGAAGTCTTCATGGATAGTGCTGTACTTTGCTGGTGCCTCCCACTACAGAAATACACTAACTCAGGCATGAATGTCACAAAATCAGTATTATTTTCTGTCAAAAATGGAGTGGCTGAAAACCACTTTTGTCATTCAAATCAGACAGCTGCACTACTTTGCGGTGGCAGGAAAGGGTGGAGAGGAAGAAGTGTTGACCTCAGAGTTGCTTTCATGCTTATCTTTCTTGCTTTTTCTTGGTCTGAGGGATATTTATGTCTGCAGCTGGGCTCACCTGAAGCTGCGTGTCTTACCTTACAAGGAAGACCTATATAAACTGTCGAATTTGCACCAGATATGTTAGAAGCCACATCCTGTATCACATGCATAATTGCAACCATAAATGACAAATAGGACACATTTTACACTTGGTGCTCGCGTTTTGCTGAACATAACTATGAGACAGCATATACCTTGCTATTTTTATTCTTTTTTACAGCTTTGTTCAGATGAAAGAATGCTGAAGCTAGAAGGAAGGTGACAGATCAAATACGTGGAGGAGCAATGCACTCTCTGCCTTTCTTGTGAAAAAGGTAGATCTAGGTTCTGGAAAGCTTTGTAGGCACAAAGCTTGTCAAGCCCACCACACATTTTTCAGAGGAAGACAGGCATGAATTCAAGAAAATGTTATTGGCAACATGAAAGTTGCTCAAAAAAATAGCAGCACTACTTTCTAAATACATCTTTCTCTTCCTTTTATATTATAAATCACTACTTTCATCAGAGGATACTTTAATCAAAGGAAACCATAAGATATATTTTTCTTGTTAACTATATACCTAGTGACTTTTTTTTCCTTTTGAAGATCAACTTGACTTTTTGTTAAAATAATACTACAGGGTAACTCATTAGTGCTAGGAGAAGGGGCAAGGCAGTAGCATTGAGAGAGAAGAACACTGAGGTTTCTGACTTGTTATTGTCAAAAATGGATGTGGCCAAGTGACAGCATATTTGGCTAATTTCACACAGAAGTTATTTTGTTCTGTGACCTTTGTTTTCCAAACCTTGAATGCTGAACTCAGACTTTATGAAAGCAAGTTATATACAAGTACCAAAAAACATACCTTTCAAAGGCTCTCTGGCTAGTCATCATGTAAACCCCAGTTCTTCAGCTGCCATGTTTGCTGAACACCTGGGAAGGAGCATCGACTGTACAAGGAGCCATTTCATGTGCCTGTGCTGTAAACATGTGTTACATTGTAATGGCATTGTAATGGGAGGGACTAAAATGCATAAATAGTTGAGTGCATGGAATATCTGAGGCTAAACCTACTGAATAATTAGCTTCATGGTAATCAGAGGCAAAATACCCAGCATTTGAACAAGAAATGCTGCCCTCTTTTCTGGGTACAGTCAAAAAATGAAACAAAATTAACTGGAACACAATCTCAGATAGGCTTGGATTCCTAAATGAAAGAAAGAAAAAGAAAGAAGGACATAAATTCAGCAACTGAATCCAAAGCCTTCAGTAGGTTTCAGACTTCGTATGGCAGGATCCATGCAGAGTGGAGCCCAAACATTTTTTTGCAAGGTTTATTGATGTACATTATAGCCCTTGAGAAATTGTGGTAATCACCTATCTTCCCATTAAGAAGTGACTCTGTTATTATACTGTCTGCTTCCTACATTATGTTGTGCAAGTTTAGTAAAAAGCCTTCACCCCCAACTTTTAGCATATAGTTGCACTGCTTAATGCTGGCATGAAAATAAACAGCAGCAGTTTGGGGCTCATGCTGCTTTTCTGGTTTGTTGTGTTTTTCATGTTTGCTATTGTTTCATTATAACAACCTGGATAGTATATGGGGTGCTTTAGCTGAGAAGACATTGGTCATTCATATTTTTTTTAATTAGTGTTCTTAAGGCATGTCGGTCCAATCATGTTAACTGTAAAGACTGAGCAGTGATTAATAAACCCTTTGCAGACTGTAGGTGAGTTCTGCTTCACATTACATTCTGATGAGTACAAGGACAACTACCAACATTTTCAGAATGTTTGCTAATGCTGCAAGCTTCAATGTCTGGGAAATTTCCCCTGTTAAAACAGCTTGGATTCATGTTGTCTGACCATATGTCTTTAAAAACTATTGCCAACCAGAAACACTGGCCATGGGATCTTAGAGTGTGTTCACTTCTTAAGTCTCAAACAGAAAGATGCTGAGGACCTGCAGCCCTGGTTCTTACTGCTCAGAGCTACTTCCCCTTGAGACTTCTGAAAACTGGCAGAATGTGTTGCCAGCCAAGTATCCAAAAATGACTGTTTGAGTCATTCAGCAGTAAGACCCTGGGGACTGAGCCAGGCTTCCTGTTCTGCAATTATGCAATGTGTAATATTATAGGGGTCTGGATCCAGTGTCTTATGAGCTATGCAATACACTAGATATTAATAGTAGTCATAACTAAGGAATATGGTTTGGCTGATTCTGATGTCATAATTTTCAAATCTTGCAGAGCTGACTGTAGAAATCCAGTCTCTAGACTTCAGCTTCATTATTTGAGCAGCAGGCCATCCATTGCAATAGTTATTCAGTTCTACACACAGCACTTCCCCATAAAGTAAAATAAAAACAATGAGATGCAAAGAAAATACTTGATGCAGTGTCTGTTGTGGTTTTTTGCTCAAATGGCAATTACAATTCTTCACTGTGCAATTGGAAATGAGGGCTCCTACTACCAGGTCCAATACAAGCATGCTGGAAGGTACAATCTTTTCCAATTCTCTTAAAATGAGATTGCCTGTAATATTTGTACTTGGGGACTGAGATTATCAGCAGACTTTAAGGAGTGGTTAGGAGATGCAACATTCCCCAAGCCATCCATTCAAAGATCATTCAAAGATCACTCAAAGTCACAAGATTTATTTAAAATACATAATAACTTAGGGTTCTTCTCTATTTGCCAACGTGCCTGGGGGGGTCAGATTTTTCAGCTTTAGATCTTTAACAAGGCTTATGAAAGACTACTTTTATCAAGGCAGCTGAAGGTTATGTGTGGTAGTCATGTGATTGCATGAGTTAGCCTTCAGAAGAGCAGATATTACACTGTTTAGCAATGCAGAGTAGCACTATTGTCCTTTTAAAGTGCTTTTCAGCACCAGTGAAAGCTAGTATTTCTAGTAATTCTTCCTGAGAATATGAATGGACCCTCTTGTTGCTGAAATCTCAAGGGATGATAATGAGTCTTCCCTATAGCCATAGGGAGATCACATTTTGCAGGATGTGGGGATAAAACACTTATTGGAGCAGCATGCATGTAAGTTGAAGATGAATGCTTCCTTAAGGAAACATCCAGGTTTCTTTGCAGGGCCACATGTGTGTCAAAGCAGCACTTGCAAAATACCAGCCATGATTCAGGCACTCTTATGGCTCTAAAAGATTGAAAGTGAATGTTGCTGAGAACCATAAGGATGTACAGTATATAACCATCCTCTTTTTAATCTACTCTTGATGGCTCTTCCTCTGTGATGGGCAGCATTCATGATAGTAAAAATGGGGTCAGAGTTAATTGGTTCCAAAATCTCCTTGGTGGGATTGCTGTAGCCTAAAAGCCACACACACCTAAGCTGTAAAATGCAAAACCTCTGTCAGCATTTCCTCTCCACTAAACCTTGCCGAGGGAACTGGCAGGCAGCACATGTGGACCTCCCAGCAGGTCTACAACCAGTCATGCCAGTGGCCACATACTCCAAATCACCTGAGTTCAAGGTCAGGCCTTGAAAAGTAAGGCACTATGTGAACCTTTTACAGGAAAGGAGTATCCTGACTGCATCTATGCTTTGTTGCCATTCTCCAGTATTCAGGTTAAACTAAATCAGAAGATACTAAATTAATTAGACTAGTATACCTTATTTCTCCATATAGAAGTTAAAGTTGTATGCATACATCACTATTTTATCATTGTCCAAAAACTAAAACATACATTTGTACATCAGAAGGTGGCATGTGATGAATTTACATAGGCATTCACCTGAAATAACAGTGGAGACAGCAATTCCAGATAGAACTTGGGATAAGCTTCTTTTGCTCCACTATGATCTTGTCTGTAAACTTTAACTACTGTAGCCAGCCCAAGTTACACTGGCCTGGTGGCTGTCTTAACCTGTCTTAAGATCCCCCTTGGCTTTGGAGTTTGGGTGTGAGCTTTTGGGGCAGGGTTTTTTTGAATGGTATGTTAAAGAATCTAAATTGCTTTCACTCCTTATGAACAAAAGGAAAGCATCAGCAATTGAAGAACTGCTAACAAGATAGAGAAGGCTATAGTTTTAAGGATGCGGAAACTTGAAATCAGGGATTTATCAGACATAACTTTCTTGAGGTCACACCAGAGCCCCCAGCAAGGCAAGGATTAGAATGCAAGATGTTCTGGCTACTGTTCACAGTTTATTCATGCCTACAAAACATGTGTGAGGGAGCAAAGACAGAGAAGGCCAGTTGTTTTATTCTTGAGCCCATGTGATTATTTCATAACCAGTCTGTGGGTGTGTATGCAAGTGTTCAGATACAGAGGGCTCAGTTCTCCCTTTTGGACAGCAGAATTCAGGTCTAAGCCTGGGGTTGTGTATGCTCCAAGACATATCCTAGTCTTGGCCCATGCATTGCTGTATAACATTAGATCTCATAATCAATCTGCAGTGATGTAGGGACCTTACAGGCTGAGGAGCCCATGTGGCATTATGTCCCCTAAAATAGTAAGCACCAGGTAGCCACGATGTTTCTAATGCCAGCAAAAAGCAGCCTGTATCCCAAATTGGACTGACAGTTCCAGCCCTAATAATCATTTGGGTGATGTGTTTATTATCTTTATAGTCATTCAAGTATTCTTATTGAAGAAATTCTGGAGTATCTTACTGTTTTCTTCTCTTAATTCAGACTTATTCTTCTAATACATCTTCAGTTCACACACATTTTCCTTCCATCATCATTTTCTTCCTTTGCTGTGTCTCTTCCTATTGCTGTGTTTTTCCTTCAGCCCACCTGTGTTCCCTCTGCTCTTTCTACTCTCCTACCAGATCAGCTATCTCATTAGTGTACACTAACCCAGGTGTTTTGCTATGTACTGCATGCATATGGCCATGGCATAATAGATGGCAATATGTGAAACCACACGGTGTGACAAAGAAACTGTGTAGAGCCATGTATTTAATTTTGTTGCATGTGTGTTTATTATAATACCATGAGGTCTCAAGTAGAAAACTACTTTAACCCAGACATGTTAAACTCAGCTAGTTGTTCTTCTAGCTCTGCCATTTTTCAGTTTTTATTGATGCAGACAGACTGGAAAGTGCCTAGATCGAAAGGAAACATCATTAAATATTTTCACCGGCAGTCTGGCTGACATAGTGCAAGTGCATAATCCCAATCAATGAAATGACACAAAAGCACTGCTTTACCAAGCAGTTTTAGGCTTTAAGTATGACAGTTTTATGCCTTATATCTCTTTTCATTCCACCTTATGATCTTTTTTCAGGTGATCACCACATGGACTCTAATTAGAAAAATCTTCTGAGGCAGTTGTTTTATCTGCATTTTTCCAGGAAAAAGCCCATGTCATGGCCCTTCTTGAATAATGAAGAATTGAGAAACCAAGAGGAAGATGATCAAGATATTTGCATTAGTTTGACTCAATCAATTTCTTTTAATCAATGCACGTATTGCTTGTGGGTTTTTTTCTTTTTCCTAAGTCATCAACAGTTGAAGCTAGTTCAGTCTATTATCTGAGGTTAATTTAATTTCAGATTGTCAGTCTACTTTAGCTAAATCAGTACAACCAAGTCAGAGTAAAAAGTTTGAGTGGGTAGACACAAAGCTTGGCCAGCTGTCCTCTTCTATGCAGCATGAGGATCATTGCTGAGATTCTGAAGGTAAATAAATGCATAAAGAAGTAATCTTTTCCCATTTAGACCTTGAGGAAAATTACATTGATCAAAATGTAAAGAATGCCAGCAAATTCAACAATGGATTAGGATAATTGTGCAAAGACAGATCTTCTCAGTCACTGGCTTTGGGAACAGGTAGCTACCTCAAAATAAGTTTTTTTCCTTTTCACCCTCACCCCCCGGTCCTCCTTCCAGCAAGAGCTGTTTACGCAGGGGTGCAGCAACCCAAGCTTTCTGCTCGCTGACTCACAGAAGAGCTGGGCTATAGAAGGCTTATTTTGTTCCCTTTTGAAAAACCTAACTTTCAGTGCAAATCAGAGTAAGTGTTTCAGTGGCTTTCAGGAGGCTTTCAGTGCTTTAGATCAGGCTCACAGATTCTGTACCATACAACAAAAGCATTTTCGGAATTCTTTAGGGTATTTTTCTCTTTTGTATTGATGGGCTTTTTTGGAGGGCATATCCTGGGATCGGGGAAGTCACTTTCCAAGTGACCGAAAAGTTGGACAGAAATCAGGGATGTGGGTGGTAAAAAGAAGACTGAAGAAGGAGAGAAGCCTTTTGTGCACATATTATTCTTTTCATAGGGAGGAAAAAAAAGTGGATAAGATATTTGAGCAGAAAAACTAAAGTATGGGAATGGGCATGCTTTAGTACAGAACAGAAAGGAGGGAGCTTGGCAAGAAAATATGCAAGAAAACAAGACTACTGAAAAGGCATCCACACACAAAATAGTTGCCCAAAAATGAGAGGTAGATTGCAGCTCATGTAGAAATCACAAATTTAAACAAATTGGTGTATAGTGAGAGTAGTTTTTCATTTGTGGAGTAGCTAGAATAGCTTTACTAGACTTCGCTATTAATTTTCTTTTCAACTGCTAAGAAATTTGTGTCATTCCAGCTGTACCTTAACCAAGAGATCTGATTTAAAACCCAAAATGGCCATAATGAAGAGAGGAGAGGGAACAATGAGTGAGTGTGTGTTTGACTGTGTCTCATGATTGTGTCTTGTGGTTTTATTACAGAGAGCTAAAGCATCATCCAGTAAATGAGACAGATCAAGAAGAGCTTAAGGCTTCTCTAGAAAACTTAACTCTTTCTTAAAGGCGGCCACTTCCTGGATAGAAACCTTCAGAATTTCTGCTCCATGGGTGAATGTTAATACCCAGGACTATTAAGTTTTGCCTCTGTTAGTTCCTTTAAACCTTAGCTATTCTGTAGAGTTGATCAGCCACCTGCTGTGGACATTGCTGGGAGATCCAAGCTCAAACAGAAATGCCTGGGTTGAGAAGCTGCATTGTGAACCAGTGCACCAAGGCTACAAGAGAGAAACAAAGTGTCTGCCTTTCTTTTTTAATTTTTTCTTTTCAGTTCATTGCAGTTCCTCCTTTCTTGAAGTGTGTGTGGTGACACCTGACAAGAAGCACTGGAAAAGCTGCTGGTGTTTTGGAGATGGTGTTTATGGGCTGTCACTGTTGGTATTAGCAGCCAGCTGGGTCAAGAGGCACAGACCGGACTGCACTTGTTTTCTGAAGGTGTTTTCATTTGTAGGGATCATTAGTGCAACTTCACACTCATTGATTTATTCAAACACAGAGACCTTGGACTGGTTTTGGAGCTATTTACATTAACAGTGTACTTCAGTGATTTCCTTCTCAGGACTTTAGGGAGTGTGACAAACACTTGGTAGATCACCCTAGCAATGCTTTTCTACAAATGTTTGGCAGCTCTTGAAAATCTGAGTCATGTCCTTTGCCATTTCCAAGTTTCAGCTGGTGAACTCCCTATTAGTACTTGGCACCTCCCCACTCCAGCACTACCCATGCCTACCTGCACACCACAAAACATTTCTCATACTATCCCAAGTGAACTCTCTCTGCAAATGTTACAGTATTCTAAGCAGTCAAGGTCCATTTTTGAGCAAAACTCCAACTAAATACTGAGCCTGCTTCCATTGGTGTTTTATATGTTGTTAATATGTTTTTTTTTAGTGGTTACATTCATATGAGCCATCTGAAATGAATTTTGAATCAAGATGCTGCAAATTCACCTGTAAGTTTTCCTACATAATTGCTGCAATTAATCATGAGTAATTACTGCAAGTAATTACAAGTTAGCAAATTTACAGAATCAAGATTTTCTTGTAGGCAACAGAAGAACAGGACAAACACACAAACTTACCAAACATACTTTATTAGTCTAAAACTGTGCTGTTACTTCTGATAATTAGGTTTGTGTCTTTTGCTGTTTACATAATAAATTTTTGGCAGGTATGTTATTGACAATTGACCATACTGTGTTTTGTAACAAAACATGTAGCAAGACAAAACATTAGATGCAGCTGAGCCTCCTGGCATACAAATAAATAGCAGGAAAATTGTACTGTATGTATGAATAAGTTTGGGGTTTGTTTTGTTTTGTCATTTTAACACTGTTGTATCAAAACCACTTTATCCCCACAGTTGATAAAACACACTCATCAACCCAGGTAAGTGTGAGCCTCACCATCCTGCATAGGTGAAACCTGCATAGAAACCTCTACCAGTTTTGTCAAAAAAGCAGCTTTTTTAGCTGAAAGTAAGAACCAATAACAATAAGAATTGCTTTATAAACTAGGGTGGGGAAGAAAAGTCCAATGGTGGTTTGTTTCTCTTTACATTGGTAAATGCAATTCCTTTTCTGCAGGCATAGCTATCAAACATACTGATCAAATAAGTGTTTGCTTACTCCAAAGTGGGACATCTTTCATCCTTAATTTTTTTGCTTTGCAAGATAAAAAAGATCTCTTAAAGTTCATAGTATAGAATTTAAGCACGTGCATGGGAGTAGAATTGTTCTAGACCAATATCAGGATGGTCAAGCCTGCATTTTGTTTGTTTGCTCAGTATTTAAATCAGCTTGGCTTTCTCTTTATTGCCTCTGAGGACTGTAGATACACTTTATCTTAAAGATGCTGTAGAGTTATTCATCTGATTACACCTCTGTTGAATTCCAGCTTATGGTGTTTAAGAAATTCTTTCCCAGTCAAAGGTATGGGTTGGTTGTTGTTTTACATTTTTTTCCCTCTTGTTGTTTGGCAAAAGCTGGTTTTGCTCAGTCTTTTGCTTCAGCTCAACAGCTGAACATTGAATCTCCAACATTCTCAATAAAACTGAGCCCTAAAAAAGTGCTGAAGTAATAAGGTGAAACCAGCTGTACCAGTGGTCATACTAGATATAGTTTTGCAACTCTCCACATGTGATTTTTCTTACTGTAGTTTTAATAATGTTTTTTTTTTCCTTTATATATCTTCTATTCCCATGGAAAATGTTTTTCGGAAATGCATATTTTTTAAATCCAGTTTTAAATTAGTAAGAGGCTTTTCCTCTTCAAACTTGCCACTGCAATATCTGCAGACAATTATTAATTACCTCTTCTTCAGACTTGTATTTGTCTGTCTATCTCTCCAAAGACACAGTTCTGATGCTTCCCAAACCAGAGGCAGGAAGAGAAACCGTTAATTCCCATCACAGATGACTTTGAAAATCAAAATTTCTGTTTTAATTGCAAACTGAATTGAAAGATAATTGCTAAGCTCTCCACAGAACAGCAATCTGAGAAATGTTGGCTTGCTGATTTCAACAAATTAGGACTGAGGAAGATTAAGAAAATGAGGGCTTCCAATTTCAAAACCACTGGGTTTGCCGTAGAAGCTGGGGCTTGTTTGTTCCTTCCCTTTCAGCCCATGCAGTGGGATGGCAGGAGAGGGAGGGGAGCACCTGAGATTCTTTGATTTTTAGACTACTGGGGGCAAGGAATCTGAAAATCCTGGACACTCCTTCCCTGGAAGGCTGCCAGGATCTGCTGTGCTCCTAATATTCCTGACTTTGAAAGAAAACAAAATCTCCTCAAGAGGCTGACTGCAGACCAAGGCACTGGAAGCACTCCCCAAAGTCTGTCTGTTGAACTTAGGAGGATCTTAATGAATAAATCAGCAGGAGTTCAAGCAGGATCCCAAGGGAAAAGTGCCCCTTGACTTTGATTTAAAATGTATTCGTTAAAAGTTCACTAGAAACTACAACGGTGGATGAGGGGAAGCAAGCATACTGTCTGCATAACAGTTTCTGAACATCCCAGGCAACACTGGCAGCAGAGACTGGCCGCAGAGTCAGATGCAGCTAATGCGAGTTTTCGCAGGGAATTTCTGCCTCTTGGTGTCTCTCAGTGACATCACATCTGTACCAGTTTAAAACTAAACTGATCTCCTTCCTTAGTTTTTCAGCTACAGATTGTCCTGATCCTCTTATTCCTAAGCTCTGAAATGCTTTCAGTCAGCTGACAGTTGTCCACAGAACATACTGATCACAGCAAATGAAGACTGATCTGAATCATGATGTGTCTGAATTGAACTGCAGTGTTGGCCCAAAACCTCTTTTTTCAGACACCTTGGACATAAATAGAAGTTACTGTCAAAAAGCAGGTAATGTTTGTTGAAAAATTTAACTAAAACTGTGCAGTTTCAGAAAAACCAAACCAACCCCTTTTCAACAATTTTGGGGTTTTCTTAAGTTGCCCTTCTTTTTTCCCTTCCTATAGCTTTGTCTTCTTCCTCTGTCTTTGCCTACTGGTCTTGAAAACCTGAAAAATCAAGATGCATGTCATCATTTATGTGGGAGCAATTTGCTGTCTTGGTTCAAGGCATGACCGAGCATTGTTTTGAAGAGGCCAAACAAATTACCTTTTTTGTTTGTAAAAAGCAAGAAGTTTCCACTTAGAATGGCACATGACATCATTCATCTGTATTCACTTTGCAGAAGCTTCTTAACACTGAAAGACGTTTTGATAAATCTTCAGATAATCAGGCAAGTCCTAGTGATAAGTGATTGTTATTTTGGTGTATTTTAGTAGGCAGAAATAAAAAATAAAAATTTGCAGGCATTTTAGATGGAAGAAAACCTGTTTGGAAAGCAGGCTGTGTTACCTACCATGCTGAAACACTGTTCACGAGCAGTGAATAAACACTGGATAAACAAGAAGAAGAAGAACAGCCTGTTGGAGTAGAAAACTGGAAACACAGGAGAGAATACAGGCAAAAAAGCTCAGCCTGGACAAGATAAAACCTTACGAGTCCTCTTTGTTCTGAAAATAAGTCTTTAATCCTTGGTATGACTTCTGCAAAGACCACCTCTGCTTCTGTCAAAAAATGAAAGGCATGTAACTTCTGCAACTGTTAGCATCTTGTGTTACTTGACTCTTCTGCAAAGGTCACAGATCCCTTCTTTCCAATAAAGTGCCCCTTTTGACTTGCAGCATCAATGATTCATCTGAGATTCTGCTCTCAGATTTCTCTATCATTATCTCTGTAATGCTCTGTTGTAAATCACTGATTGTGATTTCTTGCCAGCAACAGTGGCACAATAGTAGTGAGGTAATTGTCATGTCTATGGTTGTGACTCTTCAACATGATGGGAGTTACAAGAACATATCTGCTTGTGGGATGTGGACTTTACTGTTGACTTTGGATCAAATTTTCTGTCACCTAAAGGTAGATGTTCACTTTATAAAGCATTCTCTGGTTTATCAATTAGCTCTAAGTATATATTTAAGCAATTCTTACTGGCAGCACTCCACCAAGGTTTTCTTTGTTTGCTGTGAGGGTACAAAGCTAATTCTGGCAGCTCCTACCAAGCATGGTAATGGGAAATTCTTAACAGAGCTATTTATTTAGGTGGAATTATTTTGAAATAACTATCACACAGGTATATTAGAGTTGATTTAAATAGAGACTTCTGACCATCCCAAATATTGTGCTATCCAAATTGGTCTAGCTCATGGGAAAACTGCATAAACTGGCAAAGTGAAGCTGTTTGTAACAGGTAATTTAATTCCGTAATTATCTTTTCCTTCTTCCTATATGCCTTCAGGGCAAGAATCTGCTCTGGTTCGGAGCAGATTCATAAGAAAGTTAAAAGAAAACTGAGCTTCCCAATTACTAAAATATAAAAGCAGAAAATAAATAAAACTAAACTAACCCAAAAATAATCTTCAGAAGAAAAAAAAAAGTGCTTGTTAAAATAGGCAATGAGGTAGATTCTGCTTTTAGCTGTGAATAATAGAAGGGCAATGCCTGGTTTTCACTGCTTGTGTTGCAATGACAGCTGGGCTTCACTTGTACTTGCTGGAGATAAAATACTCCCACGTGGTTGTACCAAGTTCAACAAGCAGCTCAAAAGCACAAGTAATGATGCAAACATCTGCTGTGCCAGGGAGGGTGTAATATAACTGAAAGCTGCTTAATTTTGGTTATATTTCTGTAAGAGAAGGTATGAGTTTGCAGCTTTTTATTGGCTGGGTTGCTACAAGCACGGTCCAGTTACAAAGAGCTTTCTTTTTTTTGTGTGAATTTGTAAGTATTCTGACTTTGCCCTTCCCTGCTTTTAAGAGAAGAAGGAGAAAGGTGAAATGCATTTGGCTTCAAATGATGCCAGTTTTATTGGATGAACCCCACCGTATAAGGCACGGCCATGCAACTTTACACAGTGAGTTTATTGTTCAAAAATGTCCATAAAACATTTCCTTCATATCCCACCAATTTATGTTATGTGTTGAAAAGGGTCTTTTCAAGTGCTTTACAACAAACTTGAGGGTTGTAGGAAAAGGCCCAAGAACCAAAGGATAATGTGCCACGGACAGAGGGGCAGAAAGCATGGCAAGGGTACCAACAAGTCTGCAGGTTTCTGCTGTGGAAAGGAATTTATTAAATTCACAGTCAGTTTGTATCCCTTTGTTCTCCTGCCAGCATTGTTTAGCTGCTCTCACAAGACAGACTTTTCATGCTCGGTGTAACACTTCTCTGTATCTTCTCCAGAACTGCTTTCTTCTCAAGTGTGAGAGCAATGTGTTCTGGGGGAAGCACCACAGAGACTTCTGTGCACTTGCACTACTGCTTCCCTGCCTCTGCTAGGGAAATACTATCTAAGGCATGTTCTCCTTTTCTGTGAGTGGTTGAAGATTTATTTCTTGTTCACTTCAATCATCTTTGCATGTTCCAGCTCATTTGACTTTTGACAAAACTGGCCTTAATCCTATGTGTCTCTACTCATAAAGTTATCTTTGTTGTCCACGATTGTTTACTATTTCTGACTCCTAAGAACCTCTCTGAAGTGGTTTTCCCCCCATTTATTCAGGTCTAAAGTGTTTCCCAACAAGATTTTTTCTTGCCGGGAATATATACATTGGGATAGTTTTTGTATCATTGATCCAGATCTATTCCAGTCTTCCTCCTCAGTCAAGTATTCCAGCTCTTCAGTCAAGGTGAATTTGTTAGTGAGTTTCCTTAATTTGATGGTTTGCCCTTTGCTTGTGTTTGTTATTCTGTCTGTGGAAATGGAAACTGTTGCTGAGTACTCAGCCCAATGCAGTTTTCTATGACCAGTTCTTTTTTAGTGTCTTCATTACTTACTAATTTGAGGTTGTCTCTTTTTGTCTCAGTGACTACTGAGAAGGAATCTGGCAGCTATCACACACATGGCTAGCTGGGCCCAAGTTTATTATTAGAAGAATTTGTTTCCCAAATAGTATCTGGGAAGTTAAAATTGGCCATGGCACAATTCCCAGTAGTATTTCTATAATAACATTACAGTGACAGACCTTTTCTTGAACCATTATATTTTAGCTGCAGACAAGAAAGGCCAGGTTTCAATGATGTGTCCAAATCAAAAACAACCACTCCCCAGAAAACAGAGGCTGTGAGCAGGTGGCTTGGGCTGCTGGAAGTGGAGCTTCCTGTTTCCATACAATGGGGAATTTTATGATTAATTAAATGATGGTGAGTTAACTGACAGATGGCTTTTAATAAATTGCAAAGATCAGTTGATGTTTTCCACTTGCATGGATGAAATGGCTAAACATTGAAATAGAAGGACTATTGTACTAAAATTGCACATGGCTTGGATACTGGTTATTGATCCCACATGAGTCAGGTCTAGCTTCCATTTGGAACAGGAGTAGAGCAGTAAAAAAGAAAAGTCTGATCCATGAGCTATTTTTCTCCTGAGTTACAGAGAATAAGCCAGCCTTCTCTGCCATAGGATGGCTCTGTTCAGCTTGGAGTGCCATGAAGGGAGGATTCTTTCTCCTGTGCTACCAGCCCAGTTTTGGGTTCCTACTGATTCTTCCAAACTGTGGCAAGTGACCATTTGCTCACTAGCCATGGGCATTACCTGGCAGGAGTTGTAGGCGGGTAAGTCAGTCATGGAAAGAAATGCATTTGAAATTTTCCCATGTTTTGCCTACATCCAAGACGTTGAGTGCAACTTGAAGTCTTAAAAGTAAGAAATATGCAAAAGTCTTACAAGTAAGAAGCATTAAATTAGCATGCTGTTCACATATGACAAGGCTTCTAGCAGTTTGTCATAACATTTCTGACTTACAGAGGCTCACCTAACTTCTCACTCTCCTTCTCCCTGGAATCTAATCATAGCTATTTGTATTGCTTTTATAGCCCTGTTTTGTGTACTGACTTGCTCCATCATATTTTTAAGTAAAGACCAGTCTGAAGAGTACCTGCCAGAAAAACTGTGCACCTGTTCCCAGATCTTTGGCAGCAAACCAGTAAAGAAATCCAGGCCAGTTAACACTGGCCAAAGAAGTGGGCCAAAAGTTTGAAGTGGAAAGGTTATATATCTGAGACCTGCAGTAGCTGCCTGAGCACTTATAATAATGACTTGGCTGTACAGGTGAAGCCAGCAGGAAACAGGACAAAAACTTGGGGGTCTGAAGGCCAGAATCAGAGGCTGTGCTATGGGGAGACAGCAGGAAAAACAGGGAAACATTTTCATAAAATGCACAGAGAAAGAAACTGGGCATTAAGCTGTGCCTTAAATGGCAAAGGCATCTCACATGCAGGCCTCTCCCTGGAAAGGAGACATGGAGAGGGTCCTGGCATGGTACTGTAGGACTGACAGAGCTATCATAAAAAGGCAAGGATTCCATCTTCCAGAAGCAGCTTACGTCAGTCATCTGAGCACACAGGCCAAGTGGGTAGGGACCCAGAGCCACAGGATCAAGGACTTCTTGTTCTCTCTGAGCTCAGTGCCCCTCTGCATTTGGCACTGGGGCTGTGACCTAGCAGCAGACTGCAAGTAAGTCTCCCACCACCCTGCTACCCTCCTCAGCTGCTTATCTCTCCCATGCATCCCCCTCCACATCTCTCCTTTTCCCTTGTGCCAGATTTCCCTTGTGCCAGATGCCACAGCTGACATTCTCTGGGAACAGAAGTCCACTGCATGCCTGCAAGCCACAGGGAGGAGACTGCTGTGTCCCAGGCAGATGGGTAGGAGAACTGGATTTTGAGAGGTTTGTCTCCTGCCAGGGGAGGAAGCAGCAGCTCTTGCCTGCTTTGCTGCTCTCGGCACCGTGAAGGTTCAGTTTGGGTTACCCATGGACACACATAGAGGTGGAGTCACTCAGTATATTGACATCATTGGGAGGATGAAGGGACAAGCAGAGAACTTGAATTCCATATGACACTGTAATTAAATGGAAACGAGAACAATTGGTGCAGTGAAACCTGAGGTTTAATGTTGCTTTTGACCTGGTGAAAACCACAAGCTGCTCAGGACACATTTTCTGTAATTTTTCAAAGCGTTTTCCTTTTCCCTTTTCACTGTTTTGTTTGCGATGCTCTTCAAGTGGGTGTGCTTTGACCTAGTTCTTCCTCTGCATTTGCCAAATGAAGCACAAGAATGCCTAGTGCCTGTTAGATAATGTATTTCTTTATGGGTTTGTAGATGCTCACACATAAACACATACATTAAAGGCTTCACTTTGGTTGGCAAGTAGCACTTCCTAATGTGCTCACCACCCCAGACTGCATTTTACTGGGGTAAAAATAAAGGGAGGCTGTCTCAGCCTACTTGGGTTACCTCCATGACATTTCCTGCCATCATGTTTTGTTTGCTGGTGTCCTGTCTCCCAGATTGAGTAGAGGAGCACTGCACAGCTTGGGGCAGGGGAAAGCACTCTGCAATTCCCAGAAAAGGCAGGCCCTGGGGACTGAGAAAGCAGTCACATTTTGGTTCTTTGGTTGTCTCAGCAGTTCTTTGGTTGAGCAGGTCTTGAAAAAGTGACCTCAAACCAGATGGGGGTTGCACACTGTGAGCTCATGACAAACACTGTGGGTTCTGATGAGACGTGCTACAACCACTAACCAGATTTTTAAAGCTCGTGGGACAGGCTTCAGCAAGTTGTCTCCTGGCAAAGTGTCTCTGGAAGAAACATCATGCAACCACAGACTGATGACTAAAGCTGTGTAAGGATTGGTGCTTACTTCAACTGGAGCTGTAAGTGCAGTGAAGAGCACCTGGGGGCAGCCCCGAGCACCTAGGCAAGGGAACTGAGAGAACCTGCACAAAAGAGAGTTGTGCTGAGACAGGTTTTGGAGCTCAGTAGGAGAGATTGGGCATGCGTGGGACTCAGGGCAGTTTTCATGGCATGACATAAAGATCAGGATCAGCCTGTGATGGTAGGCAGTAAAGCTAGAAGATGGGTGGAGAAGGAGTCACAGAATATTCCGAGTTGGAAGGGAATCACAAGTATGTTGTGACAATTTGTATTTCTATAAATGCATTATCTCCCAAAGTGATTATGAAGGGTGACAGTTCTGTTGCATTTTAGTTCTAAGACCAGACGTGTATGATAGGTACGGTGCATTGCCTACACGCAGCTTGATTAGTCATCTTTCTTACTGGATTGATGGGGAAATCACTTTTGTGATGCTGCAACTTTCCATTCTCTTTTTTCCTTCTTCTCTCTCGTTTTCATTTTCCCATGTTCAACAGTTTTCCCTTCCATTTCCTGTAATTTTCCTCTTTATTTTTCTCTGATTTTGCAAGCTGGGATAGAGGCAACAACATTTTCTTAGTTTAGTAACGGCTGAGGAGGTACATGGTTTCTCCTGGAACTAAAATATGACTGGCTACATTTTATTCAGATTTATTTTAGTTATTGCTTTGCATTTAAAGGTTTATGGAGTTTTATATTTTGTTTGGTGAGAGATTTGTGTTTCAGGAGTGTTGATTTTCAACTGAAAGAGCAAATCTGTTGACTTTTTGGTCATATGCACTGTATTTGTTTGCAGGAGCATTCATTTGACTTCCTGCTAGTCTTCCATTTCAAAAGCATTTTAAAAGATTCTTATTGTTGTCAAATAATTTGTTTGCAATAGACAATATCCCAGTAATTCCTTATATTTTCCTTGTACTTCATGCCCAAAAATTCACTGGGTTGCAGACTAGTTACTAACTTCTTGCTTGTACAGATTATTTGGAAAACAACTAGGAACTAAACTTTTTCTGCATTATATTAATTATTCAAATTGCCATTTGAATCCTTGAATTTAGCTCAACATATTTAAATGACAACAAACACCAGCTTTCATTCTGTTGCTGATGTGGGACAGCTACAATTGCCAGAAGAAACTAAAGTGAAATTACATCACTGCGAGTTAGATTATTACATTACTTGACCAATATAGCGGAGTTTATTCCAGATAAAGGTGTATTCAGCTACCTTAGAGACAATTCTTTGTATTTCTTACACACACTCCCTTTAATGAAGGGAATAAAACTGTGTGTGAACTGTATCTCCTATGGACTTTGGGCTGCAGTTCTGAACACCCAGCTCTTCCTAGAGTTAGATGCCTCATGCAAGACTCTGAGAAAATTGACAAACACTTAACTTGCAGTCAGCTGTAAAATCAAATGACTTCTAAGTTGCCACATGGCACCACCACAGGAATGAACATTGCATGTGTCTAGCTCGCTTCAGAGGTGCACCAGTAATTTGAGCTGACCTCTGAGCAGTGGCTCAGTCCTGCCCACAGCATGTTGGTGCTCTTCCTCCTGTGCCCTTCAGCTTGCCCAGAGATCCCTGCTGGACTGGTACTGATACCCCACCTTAGCCAGAGTGAAATAAGATCATGCCCATGAACTCATGCACTAAAGTTGCAGCTGCAGCACACACATCCTGTCTGGAACAGAGGCAGGAATACCATCCATTTCCTCAAGGTTTCCTACACTCTTCTGTGGTGAATAGTCCCAACATCTTGTTCTGCAAAAATCTGGTACATCCTGAAAGTCTATCCTGTATCCTAAACAAAGACAAGGCCTTGCAAAATAAAGCAAGGCCAAAACAAAATAATAGTGGACTACATAACTGAAGAATGTCCTGAAACATATGAGCAGGGGGACTGACATGAAGTCACAAAATCAGTCATCTAATATATCCTGAGTCCTTTGTTGTACAACCTTAATGATTTTATTTTAATTGGTTGTGTGCCTATGATACCTAGATGAATTGAAGGGTAAGGACTGAAGAGCTGACAGCTAATGGGAAAAGATATAGCAGAGTTAAATAAAGCAACTTTAGAAGGCACACAATTTAGCTATATACTTGGAAGGAGCTTTGTTTTGTAAAGGGCAGGATGTGAAGGGTGAAGACCTCAGGAGCCTCTTGGGAGAGGGAGAAAAGTACTAAGGTATTTTCAGCTCAAGGGAAGACAAATTACAGAGGTCTGAACTTTGGTTCCCAGCCCAGAACACATTGAAAATCATCTCAGCAGGGTAAAGACTGGAATAGTCACTGAAGAATAGACAAAATTTCCCAGCTTTCAATCTGTTATTTTTATTACGTGTACACATAGGCTGTAGAAAACTGCTGCTGAGAGTAGAATCCACCTCTGGTCATTCCCAGTGACAGCCATCAAAAAGCAGGAGCTGCTTTTCCAATCAAGGAAGCATCTTGTTCTGATACAATGCTAAAAACATACTGTGAGGTCACTGAAGCATCATATAGAAAATTTTCAAATTGGAAGCGGTCAGGATCATAAAGACAGAAACAGGAGACGACAATTAAATTATTAACAACCCCTCAGATTTCTTCTAGCATGATACACTCCTCTGGGCAAAACACAGCATTGATGCAGCACAGGATCCCAAACAAACTCATTTCTTCATCCTCTTTATCAGAGGCAGAATTATTTAATAACTTTTTTTTTTGAAATAGCAAGGTCCAGCCCCAAACGCTTGAGCACTGAGGTACGGAGAGATTTTCCAGGAGCCCAGTGACTCCCGCCTCCTTTGGGTGGGGCTTCATTTTGCTCCTGGCAGCAGCTCCTCAGGGGGTAGTTCTTCCCCTGCCGGCTTTCCCTAGGGTTTCATGGCAGGGGGCAGAGGTACTTGGGGAGGGAGAATCCTGCCCCTGCAGGATCCCAGCCCCCCTCGACTTACACACGGTGACGATTAGTTTCTTGACAGATGGTAATATTCCGGGAGGCTGGGGGTGGTTCGCGGCCCCTCGCTTTGCGAGTCTCGGACTGTCGGGGCGGGGGAGAGGCTCCTGCCGCCGG
Source organism: Urocynchramus pylzowi (assembly GCA_013397555.1). NCBI lineage: Eukaryota > Metazoa > Chordata > Aves > Passeriformes > Fringillidae > Urocynchramus > Urocynchramus pylzowi. The sequence continues at coordinate 204,570 of VZRH01001423.1, forward strand.
CCCGAGGAGGGGGAGGAGAAGAAGGAATAGTGTCTGCGGTTCCGCGGGGAAGTCGGTCAGAAAAGACAGGCACTCCTAAGGGGAAGACGTAGCACCGCTTCATCTGTCTTCACGTGAGTGTCCCCTCCTCCTGAGGGGCTTTGGTATAAATGGAAGAGGAATTTCAGCAGCCTTGAGCTAAACAACGTTTCTGTGTAAATGCACAACGTGCTTCCTCCTACGTTTTCTCTTGCAGATGGGGCTCAGCTGAACAAGCCTTCCTCTTGAATCCCGTCGTAAGCACCACCATGCGGGAACCGGGCTGGACCTACCAGAGGCTCCAGCAACAGCCTGGGCGGCCCTGAGCAGAAGTGACGAGTTCTGTCCTCTTCTCGGGGATGGTTTAAAGATAAAATAAGCTGCTCTGTTAACAACCGGTAAGTGAACACCCCTGGTTTATCAAGATGTAGCTCTGTAAACCCGTGCTCAGGCTGAGTGGATCTCGTGGATGGTGCCCGAGCCCATAGGACTGGGTGTGCTGGAAGTGCTTGTTCCCGAGTTTGCCGGCGTCTCTGCCGCGGGACATGTGACGGTTGTCGGGAGACGTTCCACGGTTGGACACGACGGATCTCGGGATCTTTTCCAGTCTTAACCGTTCCGTGATCTTCTTGCGTCATTCCAGACGGGAAAGCTTCTAGCTTTAAGCTCATGTAGAGTTTGTACGCATGCTTCCAATTTTAAAATTTCCTTCAGGTGAATGCTGATGGCAGCAGCTGCCATAAACATTGTTATTCAATGTAAATTACCGCGTATTCAAAGGCAGAGCTGGCTCTTTCAGTACATCAGCGTGTTCCTCGGTGAAAGCATTCAAGGAATTAAACTGAATTTCCAGAAGGATGGAGCCTGCCTCTACAAGCCTCCTTTGAAGAGAGCACAATTTTAATCGGTTTTGAGAGCTGGTGAGATGAGACGTCCCAGACCTTTCCCAGAGATTCCTGGGAACTTCTCGAGGAAAAAAAAAATCTTACACACAGCGGTGTAGCCGGGAGCCGGTTCCCGGTGGGGATGAGCCCGACAGAAACCGAAGTGCCGCCGCCCCCCGCTTTCCCGGCGGCGCTTGGATGCGCGCGGCCGGCGCCGGGGAGCGGGGCAGAGGCCGGGCTGAGGC
>VZRH01001423.1:206318-350938 GCA_013397555.1 Urocynchramus pylzowi
TTTTTTTTAACTATTTGTATTATTATTTGGTATTGGGGGTGGTGTTTCTGTTTTAGTCAGAATAAGTGGTGAGATCAGTCCTGCTGCCCGTTCTCAAATTAAAATTTGCAGGGAGATGAGCGGCTGGTCTGAGATTTCTGCCTGTTGTGTTATTACCCAGCTGAAACTTTCTATCCAGTTTTCTTCACTTTTTGTCTCTTTCTTCATCCGTGTTTTACGGAGCTATTCTAGCATAGTGTGATTGTAGAACTATTAAGATTGAACTTTGTGATGGGATAATATTACTTATTTTATTTTTAACTTGGTAATTCGGCTGAACTGAGTGAAAATGTTACTCCTGAAGTGAAAGAACTAAGTCCAGAGAGGTGTTGAAGGTAAAGGAAATGTGCATGGAGCTGGGATTTCCTACCCATCAACATGCAATATGCTTGTCTGACTAGGTCTCAGAAGTGATATTTCTGAAACTAAAATAACTCTCCTTTCACATGTAGGACTTCACCAGCTGTAGCTCTGTTTTTTATTTCACTTAAATGAATCTGTTTACCTTTTTTCCCCAATCTGATGCAGTACTTGCTCTTTTACCTCATCTGTCTCTGCTGAACAGAAACAGTCCTTTAAGTTACATTTTAGGCTTATGGCTGTTTTTAAGGCAGCAGAATTGAAGGTGTCTAAGTCTCAGGTCTCCCTGAAGGTCATATTGGCTTTAGCAGACTTCTCATGCTTGTGGGATGTATGAATCACCCCCCGAGGCTCATGAGTGGCCCAGTGTCCTTATCCCTCCGTGTTCAAAGGTAGGAGGAAAAGCTCTCTCTGGAAGCAGTTTCCAGTTGGGGATATGCCCATGGGAGCAGCTGCAGAGTGTTCAATTTGAGGCACTAGAACCTGAAAGCTCGATAGAAAGATCACCAGTACCTGAGTTTTAAGTTATAAACAGGTGGGGAGATACTTGAGTTACAGTGTTTTTGGCTAGAACAAGGTGTTGGACAAGACATTGTGTTGATACGTACTGTGTGTGCTGTTAACTAATGGTTTTAGCAATTATGCAGGGGAATTGCCTGACGGAAGGGGGAAATACAGCGGGTGATGTGGTGACAGATCTCCTTTGCCGTGGGAAGTGCTTGAGATGCTTCTCCCTCACCTCCTTCTCAAGGCTTTGATAGCTTACAAACAGAGGCAGCTTTAGAAGATTTTTGATGGTTGCTTTCTTCCTTAGGTGTTCATTTTTGGACAGAAGCTGTTGTGATAGCTTATTTGTGCCATTAACGCTTCTATCTCAGGCTTGTTCTCTTTGTTGGTTTCTGAGCATGCTGTGATTGGTGTCTCTTGGTAAAGGTTTGGTTTGTCTCCCGAAAACAGGTTTCGAAAAGTTAACATAAACCTGCTTTGGCTGATTTGTGGTTTTCTTCTTGGTGTTGCTTCATATGGTTCTGGGTGTTGATTCAAATGCACTGGCCTGGAAGAGAATGCAATCAGATGGATTGTTTGAAGATAAAACTTGTGAGACCACTGTGAGTCTCCATGACGTTGTCTACACCATTGACTTAAAAGGGCTTTTGAGGAAAGGCTCTTGGTTTTGTGGGTTTTTTTTCGTTCCTCCACAGTATAGCTTGCTAGCTGTAGCACAGGATCTAGGTTTATCTTTGTATATTAACATTTAAGGTTATTTTACTTACAAGCATAAAATGTTGCTTTTGCTTCGTGTATGATGTGAGGTACTCTGCCTTGGCGCCTTAGTTAAATGCATTTTAGGGATGGGCTCAAGACTTTTTGAAACACCTTTTTTCACTGAGAACTTTCCCTACAGATGTTTGCACTGTTTGAGCTAAATCAATTGATGTGTGCACTGTGTGTTGAGGAGGAGTTTCGTTTTTCAAGCTTATGACATGTAATTTGTCATTCATTTGAATAATTTATTAATCAATTTCTCTAGCTTTATAGATAAGGTATAGAATAATAATACTGGGTAACTAATTTATGGGGTAACTGAATGTACAGATTTTTTTTTCTTTTTGAGAGTGTCTATTTTCTACTATCAATTTTCCCAATATATGAGAAGCTTTGTAGCAGAATAAACCACCCCCTAAACTTTCCCTTTAATCCAGTTTCTTCTACTTTTGCAATGTTACATATAGTTGCTTGCATACCTATTCACAGTGTTCAAGGGAAATGAAAATAAAGCTACTCAAGCATATTATTTGCTGTGTGAACTTCCTAAAGCTTAAATTTTTCTTTTATCCTCATTTCAGAAGATCCTAAAACCTCAGCTTTTCTTGATTTGATGTGTATTGAGATCTAGAGGAAAACAGGATGTTTTTTTCATGCTGTTGTTTTCTTTATAAGTCACTTTTCAACAGCTCTCACTTTGCAGTTTAGTGTATTAACCACTGATACCAGTGGTTGTATTTGTACAGAGAGGTTGAAAAGTGATGGGCAGTATTAGCTAGTGTGGGCTGTGAAGTAAAAGCAGGGAATGAGTGGGTCGCATGCAGTGTTACTACCTTTTGAAAAATGGGTTGAAAAAATGCAGGTACAAAATACAGTAAAATACTCTGCAGCAGTATTTCTTGCTGTGTTCTGTACCTCTCATTCTAAAATACCCTGTCCTTTTAAAGTTAATTTTGCTCTGGTGGATTGGCTCTTCAGCGTTCCAAGCTCGGTTGTTCTTTGGTCTCGAAGGCAAAAATGAAGCCTTGGTATCCTGTGAGGAAGCCCCTTTACAGCACTGTCACAGAGTGAGCAAATTATGAGTGTCCCTAGATAATACCTAAGTTTGTGTGGAACTCTTCAGTCCCTAACAGCAGCAGTAAAATTGGAGTATGGTGTGCCAGGGCCATTCTTTACATTCTGATGTAAATGGAGAGCCAAGAAGAGCAAGGTAAAAAAAATTGAGTGCCCTCCACTTGCCTTGACTTTGAAGGGAAGGCTGGAAAACCTACAGAGCCAGTTGATCTTCCCTTCTGTTAGGAGAGTTGAATGGAGTCATCTAGGAACTGGTTTTAAGAGCAGGCAGGAGTGAAATGACGGTCTCTCTTAATCATTGAAACTCTTAACATCTCTTGATTTGCAGTGTAAGTTTCCATTTCCTGAGTTGCAGTATTACTTTCTTTTGGGCCACTAGACATTGGGAAACTTTATTTGTGAAGTGTGTGGCTAGCAGTCTTAGATTTCCACAGACTCTTCAACTGACTTTTAGAAGAATAGTTTTAGCCCTTGTTGTGAGTGCAGGTCAGAAGCACTAAAATAGGGATCTACTGCAGAGCTCAGAAAAGTTATTTGTTAGACTGGATCTGCAGACTGACATTTGCATTGCAGAGGTATCCAGACACTGCTTGTTTTCCCTGCTTTGCAGAGTCCTGAGGCCAGCAGTGAAGTGAAAATGGTGTGAGGGGCATGAGCTTACCCTGGGCCTTAGGGGTGATGCAGAGGAAATGTGATGGCCATTTAATAGTTAATACAGAATATATATGTGTGTGTGTGTGTATGAAATACAAATTCCATCACATGTGGGATGAGGGGAGAAGTCCTTTTCTCAGGGTAAGAAAGAAATTGCAGGTGTGGTTTTGCCGTGATTTTTTTTTCTTATTTTTTTCTCATGTAATTGTAGGTTAACATAGCTCCCTCCTGGGCAGGTAGTTTTTGAAGGTGGGTTGTGCTGACAGTTTCTTGCCTACACGATGACGTGTGGGGGAATTGACCTGTTTTGGAACAGGGGCATCCAAGCACAGTGCAAGGGAAGATTCTGTGGGTTTTTCTCACTGCATTGAAGAGACGGGAATATGTTTGCTGCCCAGGAGCTGTTGGTGAATGAAACCTTGTTCATCATTTGCTAGTTAAAATAGTTATTTCCTGGTTCTTAGAAGTTACAGAACCTGCCAACCTCGTATCATCCACCAGTGTTCCATCTGTGCTCCCTGGAAACATCATTTTTATCTCTGCAGTGCTTCGGGTAGTCTGAAGTTGATGTGTGGGATGAGACCAGCAGGGTGGTGTAGACGGGAGATAGACTGTAAGGTTTGTTTGAGCACATTTACACAAGATTAAATGGAGACCTAGTGTTAAATCCACTTGGTGAAGCATGGGAACAAGTTAGGATTTGTCCAGATTGCTGAATGTGCACAAGGCTTGCTGGCATGTGATAGCTAGTCTTGATCGTGCCCCTTGTGTAGACAAGTTACTGCCTTCTCATTTTGTATCTGGGAAAAGCCTGGGTTTGGCTTTTTTTTTGTTTTCCCTTGCAGGAAACTGTTAAAACTATGGCTAACTTTGCTTGCCCAAATGTTTTGCAGTATTTAATAAGTCAGGGTGACACTTGTCTCAGCTGAGAAGCTGGAGTGCTCTGTAAGCCTGTCCTTCACCCCCTCCCTGTTTTATAACCACCCATGGCAGTTTTAATTTTCCATTCTCAGTTGAGATATGCGGTAATGGGTGGACAACGGGAATGAAACACAAAATGGCCATGAAATGCTGTCCCTAAGTAATCATCTCCTGCTGTCACTGCTGGAGACAGAACTGGGCTAGATGGACATCGGTCTGACACAGCAGAGTGTTTCTTGTGCTTTCATTGCTCACCTTGTGCTGTGGAGCACAGGCCAGGTGTGTAAACTGGGTTTTGAGTAGCCAGGTGATTAAAATGCTGGTTAGTGTACATACCATTAGTACAGTTTCTCAAGAGTGACAGCCTTTTCTTGCAGTACATTTTAAGGAAATACTGTTAATTCATTTTCATTAAAACAATTTGAATGGAATACTTATTTTCATTCTTCTGTACTAATGGCACACTATAATTTATTTTCAGCTTGGGACATTGGTTCTTAGATGGCTTAGCCTCCAGCTAAGGTAGATTTTGTATTAAAGATTTCTAACCTAAATAGAAAATGTTGTTCAGAGCTTTGCAGAAAGAAATGTAAAGTGAAATAGAATATCTCATTCTTCATTTTCACAGAGAACATTACTTATAATAAATGCAGGTTAGGCTTGAAGTGACTTTTTGAGGCGGGGTGACGGAAGTTCGCTAACACCACCTGTTAGGTGGTTGAAAGGGGTATCTAGGTTGTTGAACTTCATACAGTTCTTTTGGGAAATTCGGACACTTACATGGTTGTGCAAGGCATTTCAAAATTAGGGCACTTTTTTTTTCCTCAGTGGCTAGATGCTCTTGTGATACCTCTACCACACAGTTGTGTGACAAGATAAAATGAAGCCATATTTTTGATGTCTTTGTGTTGTATGTGCTTTCCGATACTTAATGAGAAATGAATTTGTAGAGTTTTTTTTGTTCTACCCAGCTGGGTGTTTATTTTTGCATATGTTGAGGAGGTCTCAAATACATTAAGTTCTTGATCTCTCGTATTTGACTGAAATCAACCAAAGGGTTCAAAAGTTCTTTTGGGAAGGAAAGAAAAGGGCATGCATGAACACCAACAGGGTATGGTTGCATAAATCTCATTTCATGCTGAGAACACATGCGATAGAACAGAACAAAAAGCCTTTTACTGTATGGCATTTTATGCTCTAATGGAGTTCTGCATCGTCTGTGGCATGGATAGCAATCTGATAGGACACGGTGGTGCTGGAGGCTGAGCTGCATTTGGCGCTGTCAGGGTAGCAAGAAAAGATGTCAGTAGGCAACACAGCTGGTGCAGTGTATATTGCTCTTGAGGACTTCGAATTTTATGCTGAAGGAAATATCAGACTTTGTGTTTTACCACTGGTGCAGCATGGGCCAGTTTGGGAGAGCAGATCTGTGCCACAAAATCTATTGCCCTGCTGTGATCTCTCAGAGGGATGAGCCCTGTCTTATCAGACTCTTAACTCTCTTGTCATCAGAGGAGATACTCTCCTGCAGCCCTGAGCATATCCAGTGCTCAGAGAAGATCAGGTAGGGGAGGATAGTTAATCTGTTTAAAGATACTGTGGTCCTGAAGAAAATCCTCTTCATTTTGCTGTAGCATTTAAGGACTGGTGAAACAGAATTGAACAGCAAAACCAGATGCTCTGTTTCACCTACAACCAATTGGACTTGTAAAGGAACAAAACAAACTGGCAGAGGGAGCTGTGATATGCAGGAGAAGGTACTGTGTGAATCCACTGCTCTAGCAGAGAACAGTCTGCGTGTCTTCAGCCTGCCCTCAGATTTCTGCCTGGCTGCCCTTGTACCTCCTTGCTTTCATCTGGGCTTCTAGGAATTTTGGCAGCCCCCAGCAGGAGGGCTGTGAGACCGGCAGGAAGGATGCGTGGGTGGGGTGACAGACACCTTTGACTCCCCTAAATTTTAGGCATGACTGTCCTTTCAATTAATAAAAAAAACCAAACCAAAACAAAACAAAAAAAAACCGGGGGAAAAGGAAGCAGTACGTCAGTGTTGGGGAGGAAAGGGGTTGTGTTTAACCTTCAGTGAAGATTGAGGTCTGAAAGTCTTGTAAATGGGTGTCTCTGTGTAGCACTGAGAAAAGCATATAAGCTTTCCCAGCATGCTGTGGTGACTAATGTAGGCAGCTTTCCTCCCAGACAGATGGCAGTTGAAGATTAGCATCAGATATAATTAGCTTTCCTCTTGCATAGGTAAGAAAACTGAAGTGCATAATTCGAGGCTATGAGCTGCAGTGTAAGATGGGTACCCAGTAAAAGTTTGCGCTGCAGTACAGATTGCTGTGGTGTCACTTTATTGCTCTGAATACCCTGAAGTACGTAAATGAACATGTGCAAACTTTTCTGCAAGGAGCTGAATTCTGTTACAAAAGCTAACAGTTGCCCTGTGAAGAACTCCAGTTCTGGGTTTACACTGTTTAGCCTGCTCATTTGTTCTTTGTTATGAATTTGATTTCAATTTTGTTTAAGGAAACACGATGAATGATACTCTAAATGCTGAAATCAGATACACCTTCATCTGTGTTCCACTTGGGAAGCTCACTACCTTACAAACAATTTATCTTTTTTTTTTTTTTTTTACATTTTTATGCATGTAGACTCACTGGTAACCTTTCCCATTCAGAGAAGATGCCAGGACTTTACACAGTGTTAAATGTTGTACAGGCCTACATTTTTCTACAATGCTGTGTATCTTGTAGCTCTCAGTCCTCAGGATATGCACTGTTTGGATATTCTATGTGGTAGTTTTTCCTGTCATATTTAAGAAACAAAGCACTAAAAGCCTTTAGGGGATCAGATATAGGCTCTGATGCAAACTGTACAATGGTTTTTTGTGAGCTCTAAAACATTTTATGTCCACAGAGCATTCTCATGATATGAAGCGGCTCATTAGAGCTTTTCTTATGGGTGGTTTTGTTGTTATTGTAAATAATGTATTTGAGCTTCGGTGCTAAGAAAACAAAGCTGTGTATAAAGAAGGCTTGTGAAAATAGTCTTAATGTTTACAATATTCAAGTTTTTCCAGTGTGGCACTGTCAGTTTAGGATTAGTTTCCTGATGGTAGTTAGCACTGATGTTTTGCGTTCTGCTTTTCATCCAAAGGCATAGTCAGTGCATTCATTGAGAGCACTGGGAAATGTAAGACTTTAACATTATCAGAGAAGCTGCTCAAACTGCTGGTGTACTGCAGATTTCTCCCGAGCTGGCAGGATCCCTGCTGTGAGAAGCTTCCAAGATTTTGTAGTAGTGTGGGGTAAGTGCTACCACTTATCTCGATTTTCCTACCTTCCTGAATTAATTCAGCTTTACACTTTTCACTTACTTGTTTTGCTGCATTCCTGAGAATCCCAGAGCTCTTTTCTGCACAGATGCCTTGCAGCAGATTTTGCTAGTGGGGAAAATTGCATCACAAACAGCTGGGGATTTAGGGGATTTTTTTGTTGGTTGGTTTGGGGCTTTTTTTGGGATGGTGGTGGTATGGGGTTTTTTTTTTTTTTTTTTTTTTTTTGGCAGTTGAGGCAAGACAGGGAGCAACACAGCAAAAATGAAGAAATATGTTGTGTTTGGGGCTCTGACTACAGACATGTCTGGCATGTTATTTAAATGAAAATTTAACTGTTCAGTTTTGTATGCTGGCCAGGTGCATGTTCACACCTATTTTTTGGGCTTCTTAATCCATACAAACCTGCATAATGTAACCTGTTCCTTTTTAAAACGTGGTGAAATATGGACAATAAAAATTGCAGTAAAAAGCTGTGCCATCTGATGATGGCAGTCCTACTGCATTTGAAATTTATCATGACTGGGGCTTACAAATGTCAAAACTAGTCATACAAAGAGCACCTGTTTCTGTTTAGGGACAGATTCTGACACAAGTATGGATCAGAATTAATACTGTTACTGTGAAGTGAGAAAATAGTCTGATCTACTTTGGATTTATTGTCAGTGTAGATGGGGAACATTGAATTTTTCAGGTGCTGGATATGAAGGTAGTAAATCAGCCCTCTGTTATCCATTGGGGGGGAAAAAAGCAACAAAAACACCACCATGTTTTTTCCCATGCCCTTGAGAGCCCTAATTTTGCTTGTGAGTGGGCTTTGGTGTTGTGGTTTTCTGTGTGTTTTGTTTCCTTGGATTTTTTGGGGGTGATTTATTTTAACCTGGTGTTGAGATGTGTTCTTTGTTTCCGCCTGACTGGTAGATTTAGTTTTATAATTCCAGCCAATTTAGTGAGAGCTGAGGTAAAATCACTAGTTCCAAATCAGCCAGGATGTTTTGGATATCCTAGGCATTGTTAGAAGACAAAGTGTGGCTTGTTTTAAGGTGAACTTAATGCTGTAGTGAATGTGCACATTAAATAAATACAGATCAAATTTTCTGGTTGGATCTTTATTTGTTTAGATTGATCATAGTTCCTGGAGGAAAAAATTATAAGCCGGATAGGGTTTGTAACTGAACTGTTTTGAAACCTGACTAATTTGCCTTTTTCCAGCCATTTCTCCTACTTTTCTGTTTTTTTTCCTCTCTGGGAAATATAAGAAGGATTGCTGGTTTGACCTCAATCCTCTGACTCTGCAGGCATTTGTGGACTAAGAACAGTAGTGTGAATGAGTAACTGATTTAGTACTGGGTTACATATCTTTCTATTAATAATTTTCTATTTTTTCAAGCATTGTGTAGTATTTCTGTGGTCTTGGATTTTTCAAAAGGAGGTGAAGAAGCAAAACAGCTCAATCATGATGCTCTGCCCCTTGCAGGAAGAGCAGCTCAAGTTGACTGAGACCTTTCAGTTGTGTAAGTCAAAGTATGAGAAGAAAATGACCTGAACTCTGACCCCCAGACCACGTTCCATGGCTTGTTTACATTTCAGTCCCTTCTGGAAAAAGAGCTGAAGGAAAAGGGGAAACAGACTGGGAAGGAGCTGTGTTGCCACCACAGCTTGCAGAAGAGCTGCATGGATTCATAGTACTCTGTTTCTTTGTTCTTTCATTTATTATACAGACACCTATGATGTGTAAAATATAATTAGCAACCTAGCTTAGGCTGGCTAAAGCTTTAAAGGTTAATCTGGGAGAACATAAGAGGGCTAGGGAAAAGTCTATCAGCTAAGGTTGTATTACTGACTGTGCGTGTCTGGGTTTAATATTTTAAGAAATAGTTAGAGCTGGATTTTTATGTTTGGTTAAAGCTTTGGGAGTTGAGGAAGCAGAGCTATTTTTGCTCATCTCATGCTTGTGTTTGACTTTGCGTGCACAGGTTAGCTTCTGACCAGCACCCAGACATTTGTTTGTGTACTGCACGGCATCTCTGTGGCTGCTGGCTGTGACAGAAGCTGCTCATCTGTATTCCAAGTACATGGGAGGAAGAAGGAGGGAAAAAAAGTGAAGTGTGCTGATGGGAGGGCTGTAGAGGGTCAGGACAGGGAAAGCATATGGAAACGTCTGTTCCCAACTTACATGTGCCTTTGCATAGGTTGTCTGCTTCTTGTCCTCCCTCATCTCAAGGCACTAAGACAGGCAAGAAGATGAGGCTGTGGACTTGATCTTACTCTTCATTGTAATTATAGGCAAGGTTTCTGGAAATCTGTGATACTGACAAAGCACCAGTTAGATGAGAATCCAGTAGTTATTATTCTCTTTCCCCACAAAGCCACAAGTTGGATTTGGATCTATCCAGGGCTGACTTTTAAGCTTGAGTTAGCATTGTTTAACTGTGTGTCCATTATTGTAATAAATCCTAAGCCATCTTAGAACATTAAAGAATATTGCTTTCTATCTTGGAGGGAAAAAATAATTAAAAACGTCATTTACCAGATGAAAAATATCAGTTCAGTTATCTCTTTTTTGTGCTTGCAGTTTTAGTTGTACATGTGCACCATGCCATGGAGCATGCTGTCACCTTGAGCTGGTGCCAGGGATCCACACTGCACTGTGATAATCAGCCAAAATACTAGCTCAGATCTCAAGGGTGGCATAGCAACACTGCGATAGCCCCAAGCTGGAGGTGACATATTCTGCCTCTCAGCAGGGCTCAAGAACTCAGCCTGAATACTGCTCCTATTCAAGAGCCATTTCACTGGAACCCAATGCCTCTGCTCCCTTGTATTTTGCTCACCAGGATTTTCTGGCAGGATGCACTGGCTGATGCTTTGTGTTTCTGTTTTTCATCTGTGGAGCTGGTATTTCATGTCAGTTAGTAGTGATGCAAAATTTTGCATCAGTATGCCCAAAAGTGATAGCTCTGTGAAACAGTGCACATAATTGATTGTGGTGCCTCAGAACAGGATCACAGCATTTTCTTTTGCAGCCAAAATAGGGACCTGTTTGAGTAAGCTTTAAAAAGCTTGTAACTTGACCTGGGCTTGTACACATGCCTTTTTGCTCTCCAAGAGACAGTGTGATGAGTGCATGCAGCCTCTAATTTCTTTCTGATTCTGCCCCCACTGTGGGGTATCTGTAAGAGCTCCTGGGTCCTCAGGCAGAAGGAGGGAAGAGGGAAAAAGGAGTTAACTGCTGAACAGATGACATCTTATCTCATGCAGTAAGAACAAGGGAGTCTGAGCAGGGTGATGAGACTGTAAGTCAGGACCTTTTGCAGCTTTTGGCAAACCCTCTGTATTGATGACATGTCATCTTTGAAGGTTACAAACTTGTGTTTTTCTGATCTTGTTTGATCTGATGAGGTGAGAATGTGTGGAGCTGGAGATAAGGTTTGGAGAGCTGTAGGTGCTGTCATCTGTTCTGCCCAAAACACAGAAATGAACTGTGTTTGTTCCTGCAGCCTTTGGGAAGGCAGCAGTGCTGTGCAGGTAAGTTAGTATTAGAGGGGGTGAAAGTACAATAGATTTAACTGGACTTGAAATCCTTATCAGTATCCTTTAGCCAAAGGATATGCTTGTGTGGGAATAGTTCCTAAGATTATAAATACATCTGCACATCCACACAAGAGGAAAAGGGATGCAGAGATCTTGTAGACTCTGGACAAAAGCAAACTGAAATAGCAATCATCAGTGAAAAATACTAAGTTGCTTTTTCATTTTGCTTGGCCCAGCTGGCAGTTATGCTCTGAAGAACATAATACCAGTGTCTGTTATTGAAAGACAAAAACAGAATAAAAGAATCCTGAATTGTCCACAAAGTAATAAATGTATTGCTGTCTCTTGTGGCACAGAATATGTTTCACCATTAGCAGAATGATGAAGGGGAGGGAGATAAGCACTTACGCCCTGAAACCAATCTATTGCAGCCTGTCCTGAAGTGCTGCACAAGGTCAGAGATGGGCACAGCTCTAGATTGTGTCTCCACAGTAAATTAATGTCAACAGAGACTACATTTCTGGCTGTAGGGGCTGATAAAGAACAAAGATTGACTAAATCTACTAAACATCTCTACTGCTGTGATGTCATATCTACTGGACATTATTGCTTGCTGTTGGGGACTTGGGGAAAAGGTTATCTTGCTGTTTGTTGTCAGGCTTGCTGCAATATTTGGACAGAGAGGAAATGATAGGGGAAACATTGGAAACTTTCCTTAACAGAGAGAAGTTGTGTTTGGAGGAAGACTGTGGGTTTTGTGGTTGGTTTTTTTGTTTGTTTGGGGTTTTTGTTGTTGTTGTGGTTTGTTTTTTTTTTTTTTTCCTCATAGGTGCATACTGTGGAAGTAAAATGGGTAGTTCCATGTTTTCTTGGAGAGGAAGAAGGCATCAGTTGTCATAGACAGCAAATTGTTCCTCTAAATCCTTATCCCCATGTTGTTGGAAGAGATTAGGGCAGAAAGTGTCTTATCTTCCAGTGCAGGGAGTAACTTTGGCAGCAGTTACTTTCATGTGTGGTGTGATGCTGGGAGCCCTTAGTGACATTTTGACACGGTAAAACCTTAGGTTTTTTCAGTGTCATGGTTTGTACAGGTTTTCAGGGTCAGAAATAACTGCTTTGGTTTGGTGTGGGGCACGACAGGTTAACTAGAACCTTTTCCAATTGTGATGCTGCTAAATGTACAACTTCAAAAGTACAACTTCAAAGCCAAGTCTGTGTTGTTGGAGAGTTAGAAAACTAGTTTTAATTCTGAGCCACTTAGCTAGGATAACACAATACATCTTGCTTAAACAAGATTACTGAAGACTTTTTGTTTCTTAAACTAAAATGAAAAAGAACATTAGAAATAATGAGAATTTCAGGTGCATGGGAGTGAGGGAAAGCACTAGACTGACTCAGCCGCTTCAGTACATTTTATAGTGTGTGGCAGTGTTGTTGTGTAGTCTCTCTGCAGCATTCCCTTCCTGAAGAGGGGGAAAATTAATGAACAATGCAATTAGGCACATACTTAGAGCAGGAACTGGAAGAGTGAATAGTGAATAGATGAATAGTGTTTAGATTTGGCAGAAGAAGTACATCTGTGTCATAATGTGCTCGCGTTTTACAGCTTGAGAAAGATGATGATGTGAGAGCTCCTTCCTTGATTATCTTTTTGCTGCATGGTTGTTTCACCAGGCATGTGCTACATCCTGACTAAAAGGAAGCAGTGCTGCAGGTCACAAGCTCAAACCCGCAAAATATTGACTACATCTTAAAAATTCTGATGTTTCTTTTTAAACCTTTGTTAGGTTTTTATGTGCTTTTTGTGCTGTCCCTTTAAATTTCAAGGTCTGCTCAAAGCATATTTTCAAGCAAACATCCTCCCCCACAGCTACAAGGGCTAGGAATCTGAGGTCCCAGTGAGCTGAAATTTTCAGGCTGTCGCTTAATGGCACCAACAAAGAACTTACATTGTCTTGTGACAGTTTATGGAGCTAAGATTGTTTTTAAGCTGCCTAGTATTTCATTTAGTAGTAACCCCTCAACTTCAGTAGTAGTCAGGGGTACTTTACGAAATAAGTAGGACAGATGGAAAAACTTCCTGCGTTGTGCGATTAACATTAGTAATTTTTAAGGAAGAAAGGAAGGCTTACAAGCGTTATGAAATAAAGGTGATGGGAGTGTGGTCATTTGACTGCCTGGTCCAACAGCTGTAGATTCCTGCAGGGTTTATTCTGTGGCATCACTGCATCAACTGCAAGTGTAAGTTGGAAGATAAACAGAGGGTGTGAGATAGTGGCTCACAGCAGATACCACACTGTACTAGAATAAAGACTAATTGTAAGTAATGATTTGCCTCTGACAAGGATGGGGGGGGTCCCTGATTCCACCAAGGGAAGAAAATATTAGCCTCAGGTCTTATATATAGATCATATACCCAAAATGTCTTTCTGGTGGGTTGATGGGAGCTTGGGGGGATCTGTCTGTCAATAGGAGATGCAGGCTGATCTCTGAGGTTGTCTTAATACCGTAACAGAGTCAGTCTTGTCTAATTCTCTAATTGTAACTCTGTCCTCTGGGGGAGGTGGGAAGTTGACCCACAGAAGTTAGCTTAGATTACTATTAAAAAAATGCCCTTGCATTTTTTGCATCACTCCCATATCCCATTGCTTGCTTTTAGAAAATTGACCAGTTGTCACTGTGATCATCAGGCATGGTCATACTGGGTTCCTTCTTCCTTTCATTGTGTAGATCACTATAGGGTTTTAAGAAAGAGGAGGAAGTTGAATAGTTGAGTTCCAGCTTTGTCTTCCTTATTTTGTTTAACTCTGATTGACATTGACCTAAGGGAGGGAGCCATGGCCTCTGTCACTGGGTTGATGGGCTTAAATCAATCTGCTGCCTCTTGTGTTGAAGTGAATAAAGTGGAATGGAACTGCTGTTTTCCATCTGAACTGTGTCTTCTCAATTCCCTATTTTTTTGAGTCTCTGACTATGGGAATTTTCTAGTGCAATATTTGCATTGTAGGAGTTTGTTTCCCTTTGATTAACTTTCTACAGCACTCAGCTGTTTAAAATAGGAAGGAAGAGCTGGAAGATGCTGTCATCATTAAATATACTCCCAGAATAATTTCTTCTGTAAACAAGGCAATGGTTCTGTTTACTAAACCAGATTAAGAAAAACAGTCTTCTTAGTGAAGACTTTCTTGGCTACAGAACTTTCTCTCAAACACGAAATGAAGCCAGGCACTGGGGGATGGGATGGTGAGAAGATATTTATATAATTAAAGACCATTTGATGTGTCTAAGGACCAAGTTAGGTTCACTCTTAATGGTTGGTTGTTTGGAGCTGGGGTGGACCCATTATCACATCTGTGCCAGGCTGAGTATCTTACATAAAACAGGGGAAGTTGTTACAGATCCCTTATGATCCTGTTTGAAGAATGATGCTGACTTCTTTTCTTGTGTTTTAATGTTTTGTTTTTTTCCAGGCTGTATGAATATCTTTGTAAATACTTTGCAAGTGGAACAATTTCTTCTCCCCTTTGTGAAAAATAATGTTACAAATAATATTTTTGGTTTTTAGTAGATCCTTTTTGGGCTGCTTTTCCTTGTCTTTTGTCTGTTTTGTAGCTTGGTCTGACTCTTCAGCAAGATTCTTTCTTACACTGAAGTCAGCAAAATCAGCAATTTAATCAGTTGCTAGTTTAGCAACTTTATCTAAACAGCTGGTTTGTTATGTTCTGTTTAGCTGGAGTTTGCATTGATTGAATTAGGGGGTAAGGATAAACACTTTAGTGGGATGTTTTGGCAAACCTTTTCAAAGCAGGAGGGAGTAAAAATACTAATAGTGAAAGGAAAAAAGCTGTTAGAGAGTGCAGTGTCTTTTTCAAGTAAATAATAGCATCACTTAGGTTGGAAAAGATCATGGAGTCCAACCATTAGCCCTGCACTGCCAGATCCACCACTCAAACATGTCCTCAATTGTCACACCTAGACTTCTTTTAAATACCTTCAGAAATGAAATGGTGACTCAGCCACTTCCCTGGGCAGACTGTCAGTGCTTGACAACCCCTTCAGAATTTTTTTTTTCTATACCTAATTTAAATGTCTGCAACTTGATGCTGTTTCTACTTGTCCTGGGACTTGTTGCCTGGGAGAAGAGGCCGACCTCCACCTTGCTACAAATCCATTTCAGGTGGTGTAGAGAGTGACAAGGTCCCCACTGAGCTGCTGCTTCTCCAGACACTTCAGCAGCTTTGTCCTTCTCTGGACTTGCTCCACCACCTCAGTATCTGTCTTGCAGTCAGGGCTCCAAAACTGAACATAGGGTTCAAGGTGCAGCCTCACCAGTCCTGGGAACAGAGGAGGAAGTGATCTCTTTCCTCATCTCACTGGCCACACTTGCTGATCCAGGCCAGGATGTCATTGGCCTTCTTGGCCATGTGGGCACACACTGGCTCATGTTCAGCCAATGCTGACCAGCACTCCCAGGTTCTTTCCTGCCAGACAGCTTTCCAGCCACTCTTCCCCCAGCCTGTAGTGCTGCTTGTGGTTGTTGTGACCCAGACAGAGGAGTTCAACTTGGCATTGTTGAACCTCCTCCAGTTGGCCTTGGCACATTGATCCAGCCTGTCCAGATCATTCTGCAGAGTCTTCCTGCACTCCAGCAGATGAACACTCCCACTCAGCTTGTTGTTACCTGCAAACTGACAGGGTGCACTCAATCCCCTTGTCCAGACCATATCTTTTCTTTAAAAATATTAATCAGGACTGAGCCCTGGATCCCCACTACTGACTGGCTGCCCGTTGGATGTAACTCTGTTCCCCACCTGTGTTTCAGCTCAGCCAGCCAGTTTTTTCCCCAGTGGAGGGCACACCCCATCCAAACCATGAGCAGCCAGTTTGTCCAGGAGATTGCTGTGGGAAATGCTGTCTAAGGCTTTATGAAGGATTTGGTACGCAGCATACACAGCCTTTCCCTCATCCTCTGTGCAGGGCACCTTGTCATACAAGGAGATCAGGTTGGTCAAGCCAGACCTGCCTTTCATAAACCCATGCTGCTGGGCCTGGTCCCTCATTTGTCCTATATGTGTCTTGTCATGGCGCTCGAGATTATGAGCCAATTGCTGTTAATGACACATGTCTGAACCCAGTAGGTGAGTTTGCCTCTATTTTTGGACTTTTAGGGAAAAACTCTTACTGAATTACTGCAAAAGCTTAGAGATTGCTGTAGAAGTTGAGAGTGACTGTTAAGACAAATTTGCATTGATCCTTGAAGTAGAGTCAAGGGAGTTGGAGCTGAAAAGCGGCAGTGCTACTTCCTAAGGAGAGTTGAAAGGTTGGGATTGCAACAGCTGCTGTGAAGTATTTCCTCCAGAATAGAGCAGGATAGACTGTAGGATATACTTAAGGTTGATAGACTCTACCTGGCTCATTGCATGGCTTTGTTACTGGTAGGTACAGTTATAAAACCACATCTCTAACTCTTCAACTAAATTCTGGTGAAAGATATGAGTGGAGAAGAATAAGGAAGTAGTGGCTTGTTGCACTCAAGTAAAGTAATCATGACAGTATTAGGGGAGAAGTGGAGTAGTAGGAGGCTGTACCTGTCAAGTAAATTTCCATGGTAACTTGTGGCTGGAATGGCTATTTTGGACTTTCACAAGATTAAGCAAGAACAGTTCATTCATAGCTACTGAAAAGGCTGCTCACTGTGTAAGATGTGAGCAATACGGGACTTGATTTTCCTTCAGTCTGTCTTGCCAGTTATGTGAGTTTCTGATATTTCTGTTTTACTAGACTGTGCAATGAGGTGAAAACTCTGTTTGAAAAATGGACATTTTCTCTGATATTTCTCCATAATTTCACAAGTTCAACAGATGGGATCCTAACTTTTCTTCCTCGCTTTGTAATGTGTGCAAATAACTTTTTTCTGTTGCTTGAGCAATGAAGTTTGGCTAGTGTCAGTAGCTGAAGACTGTGCAGACATAAGCAGATAGTTTCAGTGGAGCTTTAAATGTCAAAACTGGACTTTAAGAATATTCAGTGATCCTAAGAAAGGCAGTAGAAATTTGTGGCAACTCATGCCCTGTTCTGTTTCATCAGCATCGGCCTATCTGCCTCCTGCACTGTGCCAATGCTTAACTGTGTAATTATGGAAACTGATAGCATGTGGCACAAGATACAGGAGAAGCACAGGTAGCTATAAAGGCCTGCTGGTTTCTTTGGGCTGCCAGTGGACAGAAGAGTTTTACTCTCACATGGCCTCATAGAGGACCTAGAGTGAACCCATGCTTCTATGCAGAGAACACACACATGGTAGGTGCAAAGCAGCATTCAGCTCTTGGCACTGGGTCTTTGTGTGAGAAACCAAAGTGGAGGGATCACCTATCAGACTTCTGGTGGTAGAGAATGTCTGTAATAACAATAACTTCTTTTGTAAGTTTCCAGATGCTTTAGAGGAAGTTTGTGTTAGTTCATCTTGTGTTTCAGTTTCTTGTTTTGTTTTTCTTACGTTTCAGGTTTATCAGTCATGAAACGAATTCTTCTGGTTTTTATCCTGGCTGCTGCTGTTATGTATGGTATCCTGCATGGAAACCTGTGGAGAAATAACTTCTACTGGTATGGTGATGCTTTGTTCATTTAGAGTGCCAACACCTCATGGCTGTATGAGAGATGTGTCTGTGAGTTCTTGTGTTGCTCCATAAGTGTTACTGGTAATCATCATAAGTGATTAGTACTCTGTGTATGTGTGTGTCTTGTGGTTGAGGTCTTTTGGAACTCTGAGGAAATCGATAATGATTGTTTTGTCCTGTCACCTGTTCTCCTGTGTCACTTTCAAACCTAGTAATTAATTTGAGCCTGGTTGTATGGAGAGGTCAGGACCTCAGTGGTAGGCAGCCCGTCTGAGGTTCATGAAAATAGGTGTTCAGGTGAGGAGTCACATGAAGTGCAGAAATAAGGTGTCCACATCTCCCTCTACCCCATGTGGGTTTAATGTTAGTTTGTTCCATTAAATGTCTGATAAGTGATGTGGGAGAGGCCTTCTCCACACATGGGAATAACTGCAGGTTATTCTGAAAAGCTGGGATTTGTTGAGGCCCAGCAGCAACCCTTGAGGGCAGTGAGGCTTCACTGTCTCCAAGCTCATGGGAAAAGTGGCTTGGGACCTAAAATTTTGGGGACTTAGTGGAAGAAGTTGAGTTTCCATTGGTCTTTGCACAGCTGTGACCAGGACTGACCGGACTGTTATGAAGATAAGTGATAATTTTTAAAAGTAGTGATTAATGTGCTCCCTTTATCTTGTTTATGGTGTACAATTGATACAAATAGCTTTCTGTTGTGGTTTCTATTTACAGCGAACCACAGTGTTGTGACATTTCCCTTTTTGCAGGATTAGCTTTTATGGACAGACTTCCTCTGTGAGGGCTTCTCCTTCCTATGTGACTAGTGGAGTTACAATCAGTTACAATCAGTAAGTTCAGCAGTTGAGTATTTTTGTGGAGGGGTTGTTGTTTTCTTTCGGTTTGGATAGGTGGGAGGGATGGAGGCTAAAATCCGTAGTGTTTTTCGATAGGCTCCCTGCTCAATTGTACTGTTGTGTCCAGTGGCTGTTCCTGTTATAAACACAGTGGTAAGGTGTTTGTCAAAAAGGAATTTGTCCATGTTATGTTTCTAGTGTTTGTTAAATATTTATGGCCACTTTCAATATCTGTCTCTATTAAGCAGTTGGAATTGTTGGAAGGACATTGGCTTACAGTTTTCAAATCTGTGCAATTCTGAATTATACCTGAATAAAGTTAGCACAGCTTGGAGGGCAACTTCAGTGCTTAAAACTTACTAAACCAAAAGTGTCTTTCACTTGTTGTGTTCCAGTGTGTGTATAGGCAGCTCTTGTGCTCGTGACTTCCTGCAGTTAGATTTGTGGGACTAATGAGCACCTATGCTAAAACTTGAAAGTAGTCCTCTCTTCTCTCTGAAGCTGTGCTGCAAAATGCCATCTGTGAGGCTGATGCTGGAAAGCAACAAGGTGGCCAGCTGATAGATTTCACAGGGTGCTTTCTCAGGGTCATTATTCACATAAGAACTTGAGGTTACCAAAATCAGTTAACCTTAATGGTCTCTTTTGGCTCGTGGTTCTAATGTGGTGGTTTCATCCTTCTGTCCTTAGTGCAATCCAGCAGCACATGTTGCTCACACTGAACTTCACCTTCCCTTCTGGGCTTCATATTTGTGATTAATTAGGCTAAATCTCCAAGTCAAGAATGTGCTTAGAAGTGCAAGTTTTAACCTTATTATGGGTGGAATGACTTATCCCCAAAGAATCTCATTTTCATTAAAGTACCCTATTTCCTTCTCCAAACAAGACTTTGTCTCCTCCCTGAGGAGTGATGGGGATGCTATCTGGAATGGCTGCAGGGGTGATTGAGCCCAGGAGTCCTGCTTCTCTGGAGGTGGGCCTCAGTTCTCACTTCTTACTATGCCTGCTTTGATACTTGCTGAGCAGGGGAGGTCACAGCCCCCTTGGAGCAGCAGTATGAGAGAAAAGTCTTTGCTAGCAAAAGTAATTGTGCTGCAATGAGAAAGTTTCATCTCTATCACACAGTGGGAGGGAGTAATGAAATCTTGTCAAAGTCAAAAAAAGTCAGCTTTTACTAATTTGATTTGTCCAACTTCCCTTACCTTGTTTCTCCTACCCATTCCTGGTCTTGCTATTTATATGGAATTGGTTTTTTGCAGGCTGCCACCTACAGCTGTAGAGAGGAGGAATGCACTGGACACTTGTCTCCTGAAGCCAGCTTTTGAATCTTTACTGGGGTGAGTCTTCTGTGAGAATTGAGGAGGGGAAGGAATGGCTGTGCTGATTGAGGTAGAACTGGGCTATTTGCACATTTTGGAGCAAACACTGAGTGGTGCCCTGAGAAAGCTTGGAAAGATTAGACCAAGAACTGGCTGAAGGAGTCTTAAACCTCTGCACAAACACAGTGTGGGTTTTTTTTTTCCCTTGGTGCTTTTTGTATATAAGAAAATGTAGCTATAATTTTAGTGCTGTTGTGGGTTTAAAGCACATAGAAGCCTGTGCCACCCAAAGCAGACTTGTAGCATTTGAGTTTTAGTTAGCTCCTGGTCTGGTGAGGTGGTCCTAATTCCCATGCCCATGGATTGTGCCCAGGCTGTCTGTGTGTTGGGTGCAGCAGGTAGCTCTAGTGTTCAGCAGAGGGGCAGGAATGGGCTCAGAGGTACACAGCAAGAAGAAAGTACATGCACAGCCAGGACAGTCTCACACATTTCCGTAACTTCTTTATAAAGGCAGTTTGCATGAGCTGAAGATCTGTTCTGTGCACTTTGGTAATAGCCTGGGGAGGTTGAAAGGATTTCTAACCTCGCAGAATTATTTATTGGAAAGGAACCAGAGCTAGAAAAGCTAGAATTAAGGATCTTTTCTCAGTAGGTAAATTATTTATTATGTCTAAGCTTAGCAGCTGTTTCTGAACAGCAAAGCAGGTTACTAAATTTAATATGGGTATTTAGTGCATCATGTCTCAAAGCTAGCTGGTTTTGCTTAGTTAAGCTATGACCCATTTCTTGGTGTGTGAGCTGTAGTGTTTTGTTTTGGGAGTTTTTTTCCCTTTTTACTGCCAGTATCTTCTGAATACATAGAGCTTGAAAAATGAATTGATTTGGGAAACTGAAAGAGGAGATTTTCTTAACACTTACTAATATTCTTAGTGGGCAAACAAGTCATGTGCTGGCTGGGGCTTTTTATGATTAACATTAGGTTTTCTGATGACTGTATACTTTTGTGTTAACATTTTAATCTAAGACCTAATATGCAGGATCATTACAAAGTCAACCAGTACACTGAGTGTGTGCTTAGTTAATTCAAAGGTGAAGCCAAGGGCATGGTAGCATGTGACATGTTTGTGCCTGCTGTTCACTCATTTGGGTGGACTTGGCACTAAGGCAGTAAGAGTCCTTTCTCTGCTATGAGAGACCCTTTTCTGTGGTTCCTGTCTTTCAACAAAAGAAGTGACCCATTCTTTTTAGCTTGACACTTAGAAGGTATAATACCATCATGTTCTAGTTTGCAGGAAGAAATGTGCTTTTGAGGGAAACCTCCTTGGGATACCCACACGCTCTGCTTCTCATCCCAGGGTGGCCCTGGTGTGAATGCACTGGGATCCTTTCAGACATCTGCTTAAGCCAGAAGATGCACTGCAGGAGCACAGCCCTTGTGCTGCAGCTGCTCAAGGCTGGGACCCTTCTAGAGTTAGTCCAGAATATAAAATGCCAAAGATGCATGTAGTGTGGACATGAAAACTCCATACTTTTTTGCTGCTTGGATACACCCCTGTTGCTCCAAACAACTTTTACTAATGTCAACACAGTTATATAGTGTCACTTGTTTGGAATAGGAGTGCAGCTCAAATCAGGAGATGGTATTTTCAATTTAAAACACCTTGCTTCAAATTCTGTTCTTATTTATTAAATTGCTGTGTACAGTAATAACTCTTAATTTTCCTTTCTACCTCTATTATTTTCAATCCTGAAGTTATTCACTGTCTTTTTGGGTTATGTATTCTCTTAAATATGTGGTCTCGTGGTGTAAGCTTTCAGTCACACAATTTTAATGAGTCTATAAATTGTAAAAATAGACGAATCTTTTTATCTCACTCTTTGCCTATATTGTCCATTACAAGATCTTCCCTTTTTCCGTCATCTGTTTGCTTTCCCTATGTTCATGGATTTTTTTTCCTTCTAAAAATGGGTGGTAATACGATAAAAATGCTAATAGTAGGATAAAGAGAGCTTTTTACAAAGCACTTGCGTGACTTACTGGCTTATGCAGGTACATCTTGTGATTCTGAAACTTCTTCCTTTTTTCCTTCATCAGTGTTGACAAAATATACCCATTCCTGTGCGCTAACGATTTTATCAGAGTGGCAGAGTTCCAAGGGAGCAATAAGTTTGAGCTACCTTATGGAATAAAGAGAGCAGGTTTGTATTTCCCATGCACCTTATTTTTAATCAGAAATACCTAAATGGTTTGTTAAGCCACCTGAATCTGTGGCCATGATCTTTCCTGTGCACTGATGCCAATCCTTTGGGGGGTTTAGCAGTGTCTTAATGGTTTTGTTCAGTCCCTCTGACCTGACGCCTTCCTGTTTTTAACAAGTAAAACACTGGGTTGGGGTTACCCGTTTTAGCAGAGAAGCTCTAAAAAGGTGTGAGTGAGGTAGAGTGGACCTTATTCAGCTTCCTTCTGTTTGTATGTGGGCTGGAGTGCTAAAGATAGTCAGCTATGCTTTGCTAGGGGAAATACTGAGCCAGTGCGTGATGGGCTTCAATCAGCACACCTAAGCTGGTTGGAATCCAGAGTCCTACTGAGGCAGAAGTTGTCAGGTTTAGGTGGTTACATCAGTGAAATTTTCCTTTCACTGTCCTGCTTTTGACTGGAATAGTTATTTTTCTTCTTAGTAGGTGGTACAGTGCTGTGTTTGGGATTCAGCATGAGAATAATGTTGACAACACATGGATGTTTTAATTGTTGCTAAGTAGTGCTTACTCGAAGTCGAGTTTCCCATGCTCTGCCAATGAGCAGGTGCACAAGAAACTGAGGGGAGGATTGCCAGGACAATTGACCCCAGCTGGAAAATGGCTGTTCTGTGCCATATAGCATGTCAGTACTTAAACTGGCAGGGAGTTGTCCAGGTGGGGCTGGTTGCTGCCTGGGAACTGGCATTGGTCAGTAGGTGGTGAGCAATTGTATTCTGCATCACTTGTTTTTCTTTGGTTTTATTCCACTCTCTCTTTCCTTTTCCATACAAGTTTTACCTTTTTCTGATTCTCCTACCTGTCAAGTGGTAGAGACTTAGTGGCTGTGTGGCACCTAATTGTCATCTGGGGCTAAACCGTGACACTGAGCTGGCTGCTCCTGCTGTGGAAGGGGCCACAGGGGGGGAATTGATGACACTGCCTGGCTGCTGGACCTGTGGAAAGGTTTGCTGGCACATTCCCACTGCCCATGTTGGTCAGGCCAGAGTAAATAGGGCTGACACCCTAAGAGCCTTAGCCACCCTTTTGGAAGGGGTTGTACAGTCTCAAATTTCAGAGTTTCTAACACAGTGCACCTTCCTGATCTGGGCTTTAGACTTTTGATTTGTCCTCCATCAAGGGTAAGGGACGGTGCATTTTCCTGCGCTTTTGCGATTACAGTGAGGAAAACTACATTTGGGAATGAGTTAATGTCTCCTCTGAGGCAAATTAAGTGTCCAGCAGGAGCTTGCCCACCAGGGGTTGGCTGGGAAGGTGTCTCTGTCCAGCTTTGCCACATTGATTGATGTCACAGTGATTGATGTCTTCTCCAAAGATATGTAATGCTGTTACTGTCCCTGGCTGTATGAACCCTTTGAGTCAGCTGAAGGTGGGGAGAAGAAAAACCAAAGTGAGTTAGGATGTGGATCTTGGAAATTCTTCCTGTTCTTATTTACTGTAACTAAGATTTTTTTTTTTTTTTTTTTTTTTTTTTTTAAATACAGATCTCATGCAATTTTGTATTTTGAGGCAGAAAAAACTCAGAGTGGAACAGTGATAAACCTCAACTTCTTTGGCATCATTGGTTGATCTGTGGCACTAAGTTCCAAGTGTTCTTATTTTGATGTTTTTATGCACAGTGCACTACTGTGTTTAAAAACATTGTGGTCAGAGTGGCATGCTTATTTTTGTGTTGCAAATACTGAGTGTTTTCATTAATCTTGTTTATATTTGCTTTTAGAGCAATTTTTTCGTTTAGCCCTTTCAAGACTGCAGAACTGTGGCCTTTTCAGTGAAGAAGACAGGTGAGATGGTTTATTTGCTACTGTTTCTGTTAGTTGCATTTTTAATATTTAGTACTTACCTGAAAAGGAATGTCTTTGAGATTATCCTGAAATTGCTCAGGTTAGTCAAGGCAGGGAGCAGACTTACTGGGTCCAAGCAATGTGTAGCTGATTCCAAGGTTTAAGTAGGCTTGATTTTACACGTCAGTAGCGCCAGCATGCAAGAAAATTATTCTGTGAGGGAGCTTTAACTTACAGATTTCTTTTTATGAGTGTTTTAGAAATTCGCCAGCTAAATGCAGTCCCATCTTCCTGTAGTATCTTTTCATACTTGGATTGAATGTGACCTCCTCTTGCAAATTCATTGTAAGATGGAGAATGTTTGAGATAAGCAGGTGCAAACCAGTGTCTGCTTCTAAGCATAACAAATCTTGGGCATATCCCTGTGCCTCTGATCCGCTGGCTGCTGCGCACCCTTGTTCCTACGTACGCTCAATTTTCTCTTCCTTGTGGATGAGGGAGACCTAGGAAGACAGGAAAGGCTGGCTGTCCTTTTGGGAGTAACAGGGGTGTGGCACGGAAGGGAGCATGCCTTAGATAAGTTGCTTCCCATGGATTAGATAGATTAAATTAGATTAAATCTTTAATTAGATTAAATCTCTTGTTGGAAGCCATGTCTGCCAGGAGGTTTTGTTTTGAAGGGCCTTTGTGTGTCTTGTTTTTTGCTTGGCTTTTGTTGGGATTTTTTGCAGGTAGGGTTGTAAGTTGACTAAAGTCCTGTGTTTACAAAGTGATGCAAATGACTCCTTAGAATTGCAGTCGTTCAGATAGGCTGACAGCCTGCCAGATGTGATGTTAATACACAGATTTCTTAATGGAGTTGAATGCAAATAATGCTGAGCTTGGCTGTACTTGGTTTTTTTTTTTAATTACAGAGATCATAAAAGATTGCTTGAAGCCAATGTCAGTATCACAGTTTAATTAAACTTGGGTGGAATATGTTCAAACCTAAGGGTTTATTTTAATACAGAGTTTTTCTCTTTTTTTTTCCCTACTCTACTCCTGTCTTGTGTTTAGTCTGTTTCTAGGATGTTCAAGTTTACCCTTAAGAAAAAGAAGGAAAATAGTAAAACTCTGTATTTTCTATCAAGACTGTGATAATGGGGTAAATTTATACAGAATTGGCTGACAGAAGCTGCTCTTCTGTCTGGAGTTTGAAGGAGAGTGCCACATGTTATATTAGAAATTCCCTGAAACTGTAAGTTCAGGACCATAATTGTTTGTGCTGTATAGCAGAGATGCTTGTACCTTTTAAGTGGAAATGTTTGTCCTGCAGATGAAAAGTGAGGAAATTGGTATTCATCCTTTACATGTAGATCCTCTGAGATGTAAATATGGTTAGTATTTCTGGGAAGTATGCTTCATTTTATTAATTTTATTTAGTAGCACTGAAGCAAAATGAGATCTATTACTATTTAATAGGCAGTAATATAAACAAATCAAGCATGCAATGACTTCATACAGTATATTCTTTCTAGATCCATCAGGTTTTGTGTGCAGGACTCTTAGGGCATGATCACTGTAGTCGGGAAGAGTTTTTATACATATATTTCACTGAGATATAGTGGCTTTTAAAAGTGAAACTCTTTAGGAATTAATCCTAACGACGTTCCCCAGTAATAGAGAATTATTAGGCAGCTCTGTAATACTCTTGTCCAATTCAGCCTTCTTGGCAGAACACGAACCAGATTTCCCTATAAACGTTTTTTAAGGCAGACAAATACTAGGCTAGATAAGCACAAAGTCTGTGGTGCTCATATAGCTTTATTTGTGTACAACTTAGGTAAATCTGTACACAGTGAGCTACAAAGGTTTGTTTGGTTTTTTTTTCCCAAACAGTGTCATTTTCCAAACTAAGGTCAAATTCTCACTTTGTAAAGGTGTAGCTCTCCCAAAGAGTTTGGAAATGAACAGTATCACTGACTTCAGTTCGATTGTGACTTCAGTTCCTTGCTGCGTCCTCTAAGGACTCTGAGCTCAACAGTTCTTACAAACGCAATTACACAGTCCTGAGTCAACAAAATGTGACCTCTGCATCCTCTTTTCACCAAATAACCTCGAAGGAAATAATTTGCATTCCTCAAGCGACTACGGGGGTGTGTTAAAGGAGCAGAGTTTGAGATCTTCTTTTCTTTTTCCACTGAAACACTATTTCAGTGGAATGTGGAGGATGCAAACCTTTTGACCTTTAGAGGCTACATTTCCATTTAGCAATATTTTTCTTCTATAGACTAGGAAAATGTTTCTTTTAGCATTTCACCACATAAGCAAAATACATAAGCCAAGGCCTGGCCTTGAGATTGAGACTCTTGTGCACCACCTGAATGGGGCAGTGGTTTGAGTGACTTCCTACCTGCAGACATTGGAGATCTGTTACCATGGTGTTTGCATTGGGATCCAGTTATATTCTTAGTAAATCTCTGACATGGAAAGGCAGTCTGTTTGTCACTCAGACCTTTCCTACAGCTATTGGTACAGCCAAGGTCTTAATATTTTTCACTGTCACAAATACTGTGCTACTGAACATCCAGACATTGCAATCTGTTATATTTTACTTGTAGCACAGCTGATGTTGTTTAAGTATATCTAAACTAATTTCTCTTCTTGTCAGTATATTGACTTGGAGAAAGGGTGAGTGTTTGGGGTTGTTCAATTTGAAAACAGGAAAAGGAAATTTTAAGAAGTGAGGTTGTTAAAGTATCTGGGAGTAACAGTCTGCTGAAAATTGTTGTGTTGACCTCTGATCTGCTGTAAGTACAGATCAGTTTATTTAATGTAAGAACCTTTAAATGCAGTTCAGCCTTGCTACATATTTTTTATCTCTATGTCATGCGTTCATTTTCTATGAGACTATGCTCTGGTTTTTAACATAAACAGTTTCCCTCTCTGCTTATTGTTGTTAGTGGGCTCAGTACTACTGTTTGTTTTAATTTGTTTGACTGTACTCACGTACACTTCTTCAGGCATATTTGATCTGCTTGTTGACTTTACCCATTTCAAAAGTTCAGATACTAATTTTAGATTCTTTATTGGGTATTTGATGGCAGCTGATAACTTTGGTTTTGAGTATACATGTTATGAAAGGCACTGTAATTCAAAAACTTAATCAAACTTCAAATTTCACTTTGTTTTCTGTCCGTGTAGTACTAGTCAACTCTTAGTCATAAACAAAATCTAGTCTGCATTCATCAGTAAGAAAAAAGCTTGAGTTTGACTTGAGAACAGCTACACAACTTCTGTAGCTGAGCAAACCTCAGTTGCTCGGCTCTGAAGTCACATTTTATTTGGCCTTCCCTGCCCTGAGTGTGTTCTGCTGCATCATGACTACAGAGAGGAGAAAGCAAAGACCTCTTAATAGTATTCCAGAGTGGAAGGCATTAGTTCAATTGCTAGAGATTAACTTGCTGAATAAGTATCTTAAATCACCTCTCCTAAAAGTTGAAAGGTATGTAATAAGGAATTACTTCAAATTGATCTACAAGGAACAGAAAAAGCAGTGCCTCCTCAAAGTAAATGCCAGGACACATGATACAACCATATGGTAATCTTGTACTTTTTGCCCCTCTCCCTCGTTCCACCTTCATCACTTACTGATCACATTTTTTTCATCCGGTTTTCCCTTTTCCTTCCTTACTTTGAGCTCTAAGCTATAGCTGTAAGCAACAAGGTGTAATTCAGGAAAAGGGAAACTTCTTTCTTACTCCTGCTGTAAATTGTAAGAGGCATATGTTCATCAGCCTGCTTTCTTAAGATACTTTCAAACTCGATAGAAAAATAAAATGGGAAATGAATGGGCAATAGGAGTAGAGAGGGAAGGGCTTTAGGGGTGTAGAGGGAATGAGTGTGCTGTGGACAGGATGGTATAACAGGTTTTCACCCCTCTGATTTTCAAGATGCCAGGTCACATGAGTTATGGTATTAGCTGGAAGTCTTTTTATGAATGCTTGCCTTCTACTAAGCTGTTCAGGAAACACTAGAGAAAGGTATGCCAGCTTTTTTCATGTCACCCAACCCTGAAAGCTGCATTTAGAGCACTGGTTTTATACATGTATATATATATATATATGTGTGTGTGTGTGTGTGTTTATGCATATATGTATATTTATTTAAAGGCAGCTATCTCTGCAGACGTTGTTAATTCTGTAGGAAATTCAGAGAACTGCTTTGTGCATTGAGATGTTGCTCAGTCTTGGCCGGAACCAGTTGTTTTCATTGATGTTGAATAATAACTCTGAACTGAAAAAACAGGTTGGACTGTTTAAGGAGAACGAAGTTAATTAGTTTGCATGAAGTGCCATGCTGGGAATTCAGTATAAGTTATAGTGGTTTTTGGGATGCAGTTTTGGTGTCCTGAACCTGGAGTAAGAAGTGGCATAGAGCCTTTTTCTTGAAGAAAGAACTAAAGGAGTGGGGTGTTACTGTGAGGTGACTCATGTTTTCTCATTGTTCCTGCTGCAACCAAATTGAATGGCTTTTGCTCTAAACAAAGGCATTTTTACAAAAACAAAAAATGATGTGCTTATTCTGAAAGGAGTTTACAGTCTTACATGTTTGATTTAAACCTTCCCTAAAAAGGCAAAACATATTGAGTAAAAAAAGGAGCAAGCCTGTTTGTGAAGTCCCCCTCTTTTTTTAGCACGTTTTACTAGCATTGAAACAAGACAGTGAAAGCTAAATATGCACTGAAAAACCTGTCATAACTTTGAAAATCTTACCCTTAGAATTTACTTTCACAAGTTTAATATCTCCATAATACCTATTTTGCATGCTTTTTATCTCTGAATGTATTGTAAATTTGAAATTTCTCTTTTGATTTGATGTAGTATAAAATCTTATTTTTTCGCATATAGTATTTTATAGGCCTAGTAATGCTGTCTAATTTGAATCTGGTCATAGGAGAATGCAACCTTTAATCAAGGAATCAATCTAGTTACATTATGACAGCAAGCACCTCACTTGTGGAAATGTGTTTTGACAGCGCCTTTTAAGTAGAGGGAGAAAAGTCCACACCATATTAATTTGAGTATCATTGGACTAAGATTTTTCACATGTACAGTTCACAGACCTGTAAGGTGAATTGTGAACATAGATTTTGCTGCTTTAGCTTGTGCTGGAGATTGTATGATACTGCAGAAGTATTGTGATTGTGTGGAGTTGTATGATACTGCAGAAGCACCTTAAGTTAGCTTTTCCAGAGTGGGACAAGTTTGAAGGACTGTGGCAAATAATTTATCAAATGGCACCCATATCACAAAGTGGTTAGATGATCTGAAGCAGCAGACCACTAGAAAAAGGAGATGTGTAAAAACAGTTTCACAAGAAGAAGCCAGTTATTGACTTTGTCAGTTCCTGAAATAGTGCCTTTTTTTTTTTTTTTTTTTTTAAAGTAGCCATAGTACATGATACGGGATTGAATCTGCTTCGTAGGGGCCAAGGGCTACAAAAGATAGAGGATCTCACTTAGAAAATGAGCCAGTTAACATGCAGAAGTATCATTAATAATATGAAGCCAGGGAAGTCACGAATATTAAAACTTCTCTTTGTTCCACAGCATTCCCTGTCGACGGTGTGTTGTGGTTGGTAATGGAGGAGTACTTCGAAATAAGACATTAGGGGAGAAAATTGACTCGTATGATGTCATAATAAGGTAAATGCTATCTCCTTTTCATTTTGTGTACACTGAGCAATGGGTAATTCTCCAAGGCCAGGTGCTCTCCCTGCCCTTCTCTAGTGTGTGTGTGTTGGAGCCAAATCAGAAGACTTGCTTTCTGTCAAGTGGCACACGATAAGCAGTTGTGTGACTGTATTCCAAACCACCTTGGCCACGTTCCCTTGTGTGCTTGATCCCTCTGAGTGTAAAGGGTGAATGCACCTGATAATTGCTCCTCTGCTGTGTAATGTGATACATAAATGCTGGGCTGCTAAACTTCCCTGCACCCAGACACAGTATCTGTCCTGCAGACTAGTAACACGTGGGGCAGCCACTGCACCATCGGAGCCCGGAGCACGGGTGGGGCAGTCACTGATGTCTCTGTGCCTCTGTCCTCTGCAGAATGAATAATGGCCCTGTGATAGGGTATGAAGAGGATGTTGGGAGGAGGACAACTTTCCGCCTTTCTTACCCAGAATCTATCTTCTCAGATCCCATCCACTACGACCCTAATACCACTGTTGTTCTCATAGTCTTCAAACCACGGGACTTGAAGTGGCTTTGGGAGATACTTGGTGGTCAGAAAATAGTGAGTTCAATTATTCATGTGCCTTGGCTCATCTTGCCACACATCTCTTCTGTGAAATACACATTTGCTTTTAACCATAGTCCTCCCAGCTGAGAGGAGCTCTGGATCTCCTTGTAGTCAGTTTATTTAATATCCCTCTTCCATAAATGCTTTGTCTTCTTTCTGCACATGTTTGATCAGTTCTCACCACAAAGCAGTTTACTTCTGGGAAGTGTATTTTTATCCTCTCCTTAGTGTTGTTTGATATTTTAATATGCATGCTGCAGACACTTCACAGGTTATTTTACCCTGTGTACTTGCAGGAATTGCAGAATAATG
Source organism: Urocynchramus pylzowi (assembly GCA_013397555.1). NCBI lineage: Eukaryota > Metazoa > Chordata > Aves > Passeriformes > Fringillidae > Urocynchramus > Urocynchramus pylzowi. Next base: position 236,918 of record VZRH01001423.1, read on the forward strand.
TTAAAAGTGACCTCTCTCAGGAGGTCTTAAGTCCAAAATATTTTTGAGTCTTTTTCATTAAGGGCCAGGTTCAAAGCCATACTGGGTTCTCAAAACACTGTCTTGAGTAAATTTTGAGTATTTCCAAGGATATTTCTACTAACTCAGTTTCAGTGCTTCAGCATGCTTGCAGGAGAAAATTTCTCCTTGTCCTTTCACTGCATGCCTCTGAGAAGAGTGTGATCTCATCTTTGTTAACCCCTTGCAGATGGTTGAAGATGGGCTGAACAAACCCAGCCTGCTCAGACCCATTTTGTTTGCTGTGAGCTCTAGCCCCTTGGCTGTTGTAGTGACCTTCTGCTGTTTGACACTCCTGCACAGAGGGGAGCCCAACACAGCATTTGGGGGACTGCAGAAAGGGCACAGTGCAAAGTAGTTGAGAATGATAGCAACTTCTGTCTGCTTGTTGTCTATGTTCTTACTATTGTGGCCAGCACACAGTGAGCATTTATGGCCTCCAGGGCATATTGTTGGTACATGCTGTCCATCAGGGACCGTTCTGCAAAGCTGTTTTCCAGCCAGCTGGCCACGGCTGCAGCAGAAGGTTTCCTGTTGCAGGAGCAGGTGTTTTTGAATTTAGGGAGATTAAGCACTCTTCTTCTTTAACCTCATGCTCTTGGAGTTTACACTGGTTAGAATTGCTACAAAACTAAATTCAACTGTTTTCAGTTGTTAAAAATGTGTATTTGCCTGTCACAGAGCGCGAAGGGCTTTTGGAAGAAACCAGCTCTGAATATGATCTACAAATCGAGTCAAATCAGGATTCTTGATCCCAGCATCACCAGGAAAACTGCTTATGAGTGGCTTCATTTCCCAAAAAGATTTCCTAAGAAGGAGGTACACTATTTCCTTTTGTCCCCTCTAGTTTTTTGCAACCAAATGTGTATTTAGAGGCAATTATGTCTTTATTACAGTAGACTGTAATGTAGAAAACCTTTTAGGTTTGCATTAAAGTAGTTTGCCATTTAGGTGGTGGTTAAAAAATATGGGAAATGGAACCCAGAAAGAGTGGCTAGCATTGTGTGCCAAAAGTACTTTTTTATGGGTTTTAATTGTTATTAAATGAGGCTGCTTTCTAGACAGACCAAATGCCTTTCACAAAACTGGGGAAGACTGGCAGGTAATGCAGCATGGCAGATCCAAAGAGCTTCTAGAAATAGGAGGGAGTCTGGAACTACTGAATACTGGGTGTTTTTCTTAAAAAAAACTAAGGCACACAAAAATACAAACAAAAACCCCAAACAAACAATGAAACCTCCACCAAAACACCAAAAATAACCCCACACCAAACAAACCCCCCCCCCTCCAAACCCCAGCAGACTGGTAATTCTAACTCTCTGCAATTTCATATTCCTGGGGGTGGGGAGGGACTAGGGAACACAGAAGATATTCCAGCCGTGTGCTAATGATGAATTTCTGGCAGCATGGTTGTGCTTACTGATTTGATGCCAGGCATTGTAATGAGCTAACCAGCAATTTGGACATAAAAATACACTTTAATTGTCAGTTCTTGACGGAAAAATGTTCTTGATGAAAGGTAAAGCTTCAAGCTGGAGACCTCCCTTGTGCAGTTGGGATCAACCGTGTGCTGTTTTGCAGAGACAGTTACCTGGGGTCACATCCCACGTCACCAACACCACCCAAGTGACACCTGTGGAAATGTCAACAGGCTGTCACTGTGGAGTATCTGCCACAATTTTTTTCTGGTTTACTCTTTCTAATATTTAAGGGGGTGGTGGGGGGGTAGGTTCTGTACCTCTTTCTAAAATTTCTTTCTGTTTCCTGAACCTAATAGTGGCTTTTGTCTCCCTTATTAACTCTCAGTCTGGAATAGCCATTTTGGTATGTGCTTGCTTGGGCTTCTGGCATTTCAGGTTTTTAGCCAAGGGTGGCAAGAAAGCAGCATGGTAATTGGATGCCTGACTAATCTCCTAATGGCCACAGAAAATGCATGGCCTCCATGGGTCCAGAAGTCCCTCCTGACTTTTCTGGGGCTCCCCTCTCAGTGGGAGTAGTTGTTAAAAGCAGTGCTGTCAGTGAGTCAGCGATGTGCGTGGTGTCAGCTGGTACGGCGGCACAGGCCCCTTGGTCACCCTCGCCTGCCTTGAGTGCCCCTGCACAGAGCTAGGTTAGTGTCACCACGCCTGGAGCCCCCTTCTGCTACCTCCATATATGTCCTACTTACTGCATGCCAGGGATTTTGCAGTTCCTCACCCCTGTGCAGCAATGATCAATCTCAAGCATGCTCGTCCTTCCTTTTCCTCCCATCTGGGAGGTGAGCTGTGGCTGGGAGCCTGCACATCTGCAGTGGCCCTGGCACAGCTTGGTCAAGCTGCAGGTCACACCAGGGCTCCCACCAGGGGCAGGAAGGTCTCACACCGGGGCCCTCTGTACCCCTGCTTGCCCTTGGGCTGGGCTGGTGCTGCCTTTGCTGTCCTGTGCTTCAGCCCCCTCTGCCTGCAGGTTATGCCAGCAGCCACTGTTGCTTTCCCTGCTGTCCCTGCCTTTTCCATTAAACCAGTCTCACATTCCCAGTGAGCGCATTAGTGCATAGCCAGCAAGCATTTCTAATTGTTAGCAGAGCCAGGAATAAAATCGGATGTGTTGCCCCCGTATCACTAAATTCAGAAAGGATAGTGGAGTCATTCCAGGGCTGTGCCTATTCCCATTAAGTAGGCTGAAAATACTTAATTACAGGCGAAGGATATCTGGATATTGCATGATAGTACATTTTAAAAGTAGTTGCTTTTAAAAGTTTCTTTTAGGTGAATTTTATGATAGCTGCAGGTGAACAGAGCTAGTTAGTTACAGCCTGTGGTATTCTGGATATTTCCAAATAGCACTAATCCTGACATGTAGCATTCCTGCCATAGTTTTGGGGTCCTGTTTAGTATGGATGTTGCAACAGAGTCACCACTAAGTTTATGATGTTGGGCCCCTAGGGCAGAAAGTTATTTTGCTAACTGGAACCCTGGGCATAGTGCACATTTTAAGCAGATACTATTTCTGGAATACTTCAAGAGTTGCATAAAGGTGTACCAGAAATTTTTCTGTAAAAGGCAATAGTTCCTGTCTGTGGCTTCAGTTAGGCTTTAAAGAACTAAGAATAGTAACTTCTTCCTGGGGATGTTTTTGTGTCGTCACAAAGAAGTACATTGAGTGCATCTGCCTTTTCTGTGCAGAGGGTGGTCTACTACTGGTTTGTCTGCTTCTTTTTCAGAGACAATCTGAGCCTTGGGGTCAGAGTTCAAAAAAAAGCCCATGATTTTATGCTCAGTTTGAGGTTTGACTGCAGCTACTGAGAGCATATAATAGCTCATTTGGTCTCTGAGAAAAATCTTTCTTTAGCTAAGAAGGGTATTGGTGCCTGAAAGTTTTGTCCATTTTTGGGGACACTTTTTCATCTTAGCTTCATCTTGGTTGAATGAATGAGTTCATCTCTCTCTAAAAAAATTGCCTCATTTACTTCTCCAGATCATATTAGCCTCTGCTGCTACTAAAGAAGTCATGTATCTGAACACAAGATAGGGCAGGTGGTTCCATGGAGTTCTATGCTTTTGTGAGAAATGCTACCTTTTGGTTAGGTGCTCTTAATTTTGCACAGTTAAAACTTGTTTATGACATGCTCTTCACTTTACATTGCATTTACTTCTGAACTTATTGTGGGGAGAAATAATTTTCTTTACAATTTTGTTTCTTCTAATGGGGATAGCAGGGGGAAGGTCTAAAGCAAAGTTCTTCTGGAATTTCCCTTCTTTGAAGAAATGCAAATTCAGTCAAATTTATGTATCCATAGCCTTCATGCTTTTTTAGTTTGTTGCTATGAAAATTTGGGCATATCATGTTCTGTTCATCTGGGCCTCCATCATCTAGCAACTTCTGAATGATTCAATCAAATTTGAGTGGGTTGTAAATTGTTTTCCAGTGTAGTGAAGCCTGCCCAGTTTTATGAAAGTAGCTGAGCAGAGCAATGGGGAGACCTTCCTGATGCCTCTGTGGAGGGAAGGGCTACACTGTGGGCTCAGCCCTCATTAGAAACCAAGGAATTCCAGGGAAAGCTGACATGACAGACATGAGAAACCTGTGGGGGTAGTACCTTATTCCTTTAGAGACAGGAGGGGATCAACCTGTGAAACCAAACATCTGTAGAAGACAGGCCCTTGTCTCTGTTCTTAAGTTTGCTGTTCCCATCAGGCTGCCAGGTATGTATGTGTGTGTTCTCTTTGTGTTTTGTTGCAGAAACCCAAGCATCCAACAACGGGGCTAATTGCCATTACACTGGCATTTCACATATGCCATGAAGTCCACCTGGCAGGCTTCAAGTATGACTTCAGTGACAGAAATAGCTCTTTGCACTACTATGGCAATGAAACCATGTCTCAGATGATGCAGGTAACTAACACTTGTTTGTGCTGAGAGAAATAGAGCTGGTAACTGAGGAAGGCAATTCAGTATAGATAGAAGTGTGGACTGCAGGTCAGAAGGGCCTCCCACTTTCTCCTGGTTCTGCTGCTTGTGGGTTAACATTGCTTGAATCTTTTCCTGTCTGCTGTTGTTTCTGGAAAATGTAGATACTGATCTTTGTGTCCCTTGTGCTGTACCATATTCTGCAGTGTCTGCATGAGATGTTCATTTCTGTGTTGTGTCCTGCTTTGCTGGTGTTTTCCTTAGGCTGCACAGCCCTTGTCCTAGAGACATCTTTGTTAGCACTGTCAGCAGATCAGCAGTGTTGTTTCTTTTGGTGTTCTCTTTTTCCTTGGCACCTACTTGTACTGTATGTCATAGCTGTCAGACTCCTTAAAAGGCAGAAAGAAGAGCAAAGGGGGATGGAAGGAGTTAAGACCTATGAACTTGTATAGGTCTTGCAGAGGAAGAGAACTGAATTTTGGAAACTCAAAGTAAAAAAGAAAAGCAGCTCTTGGAGGAGGCTAGGAAGAGAAGGAACTGCTTCCAGGAGGGGGAAGCCACAACTCAGCAGGAGAGGGAGCAGCAAGAGCCTGGAAAACATCAGGAATGCCTTCTCTTCCCTGCTGCTTTGCTAAGGCCATGCCTCTGTTTTCTTTTATGTCTCTGCTGTTGTATTCAATTGTCTTCATCTCTGTATTTCAAGCACCCCTGTCTTAGCCCTTCACTGCAGTGTGAAGTTTTCTTTGCCATTTGCCCAGAGCATATGGATACCATATTCCTTGTCTTCCATTTACTGAAGAGGAAGGGTAGAGACAATATCCATAGGAGCCTTTTATGTTTTTCTCAGAACTCCTAGATGCCTGCTATTCTGAGATAATTTTCCTCTGACACTGAACTTGCCTTCCTTTAGAGGCTCCTCTCTGCAGGTGCTTTTTTGCAACATATACAACTTAGTATATGTTGCAAATGAGGAGGGCTGATCGTTAGTTGAATAGAATCCATAAGTCCTAAAGTCTTGAAACTTTAAAAAACAAACTGTTAAACAAATATGTTCCTTTTAGTTCTTTACAGGCAATAAATTGCAAATACTATACTACATCTCTATAATCTTTTATGCAGTATAGATATTATATTCATTTTAATTTTCAGGATTCAGTGTCCTCAAGTAAATTTGCTTTCCTTGTGCTGCCCTCCACTAACCTTAGTGGTCTCCTATGTATCCAGAACCTGGATACAGCACAGAAGATGGGTTGTTTTGGGCTTGCTGAACCTAATTTGTAGGATGCATCTGAACCACAAGGGCCTGATGTGCTTTTCAAGAACCTGCACTGAGCTTTGAGGATTACTCGTTTTCTGACTGCTTGTGCTGTAAATGTTCTTTACCCAGCTGTTGTTCAGAATAAGCTGGGCAAGGATTTGGGAGAGTTAATAATGGAAAGATTTTTGTGAGACCACATTTCACCTGTTCTTATTACCAAAGGATCATCCTTTTTGGTTGTGTCATTATGGAAATACCTAATCTAGTTTTGAGCATTCTGTTTTCTTGGAAAACTGTGCTAAGCCTTTGCTAAGAAGTCTTTTCCCCAGACCTTTTCTGTTCTTAGCATCTTCCAAGTATCACAGGTAATAGAAAGGAACAGCCAAGTGATGCTGCTGGTTATAATTTGATTTTATAATTAATTTTATTATTCCCTCACATCTCTTTAGAATGAATATCACAACATCACCGCTGAGCAGAAATTTTTGCAGAAGCTTATAGACAAGAATTTTGTGGTCAATTTGACATGAAAGCTGAGTGGAAAAACAAAGAAGAATCACTATTTTCAAGATTTGAAAAATTTTTATTTTTTGTATGACATTTTTATTTTTTAAGTGCAGCATAACTGTTTACTGTTTAAATGAGCCCAGAAACCTCACCAAGGCAAAAGCTTCTAACTGAGGGTAATGGACTGTTGCAAACAGAGTTAACTGAATTTCTGTGAAGCTATTTAATAGTGGGAAAACCATGAAACTTTCAACTGAAAGTATCAGGGATATATAAAAATATGATGTACATCACTTACTGATCAGTGAGAACTCTTTCCAAATGATTAATTCTCTGGAATACTTTTGTTTCTGATGTTGTCCTCCAAAAGAGTTCCAATGTCAAGAAACTGAGATGACCGGTGTTCATTCAGTAGGTGGATATAAAGTCATGACTGTCTGTCTTGTTGTATGAAAATGGCTTTAAAACTATGCATCTAAATCATTACTGTGTGTTTTGGAGAAGGGGGAACATACAGACTGTACAGGTTTTGTTCTGCCATACTCCTGAGGAGAGGATGTCCACCTTCAGCCAAGCAGCCACAGCTTCTGCACTGACCATCAACTCTGAGCTTCTGTCTGCCTTTGCCGAAGGTGAAGACCCTTTGTCCAGTTTGTGGAGATGTTGGTGTTGACAATACTTGTGTTGTACCCATTTTATGGAAAAATCATACTTCCTATGCTGTGCATCCAGTAAATTTTACAGTTGCTGACTTGACTTAAAAAGAGGGAATATGAAGACTGAAGAGCTGTCCGAGCTACCTGTGTGTCAGCCCCCAGACCACAACAGAAACACAAGCTTGGACAGAGATGTTCATGCCTGAGTTTAGAGTCAATGTTTGTTGGAGTCCTAGTTCTCCAGGACAGCATCTCTTGTATTTTTTTTGCTTGCTCTTCAAAAACAGGTGGATTTTTCCAAACGAGGACAATCTCCTTCTTCAGATGCTTTAATGCATCAATACAAACAAGGAATATTCCCATTTTTGGCAGTAGAGTGTGGTAGGGAATATCCAGGATGTACCTCAGCTGAATTATCATTTGGCATCTATGTACCTCTTCTGTGTTGATATTTAAGTTTGAAGTGTGGCTGAACTGAATCATTTAGCAGGGGGAACTTGTTCAAGATTTTAGTTGAAACATTTAATGGGATATTTATATTTCCTGTATTGGTTTGTCTCTGACAAGCCTGTGAATAAATTAAATCTGCTTGGGAAGTTTGACAGCTGTCAGAGAACAACAATATGCAGTTCCAGTTCTCTCACAGGACATCTGTATAAAATTTTTATTTTAATTATGGCAGAATTTCTGGAAGATTTTGTGGTTATCTTTATCAGTCAAACCTGAAGAAAGCACAAATAAGTCCACTTAAAGTCTTTGAAGTTGGTAGGAATACCGTTGTTGCTTTTAAATAAAATTACATAAAGAGGACAGTTAGGAGTAATGCAAATAATCACAATATGAACTTAAACCATGGTATTTGTTATTTTCAGAGGATTGCAAAAGTACTGAACACTATTCTGCTGCAGCTATGTAGAGGAATTGCCATTTGGGAATTAGGGGGAGGGCAGTGTGGTCTGGAGAGGTGACACAGCTGAAGGGGAGGAGGCTTGTGTTTTCACTCAGTGATTCCTGAGCTTTGGTCTGTTTCAAGCAAGCTGGACATACCTGAAATAACTTGAGATGTCAGAAGAATCTCTGGCATGGGCTGGGGAAGGATGCAGGTGTGTCCCAGCAAGGGACAGCTTGTGCCATGGTGTCTTGTCTGCTGCATGTCGCTTGGCTGCAGCTGCACTCCAGCTGTCTGCAGGGTGGCAGGTGGGGGTGTGGAGGAGAGGGGAGCGTCTCCCCAGCTCCTGGGGTCCTGGAACAGGTGACACTGGTGGTGGAAATGGAGGAAATCACCATTTCTACACCAGTTGACAGAAGGGCTCTTAATTTTTGTATTTCCTTTATTTTTTCCTGAGACTTTGGAGAGATCTTTGCTTGAAAATCTCAATACAAACAGGTGGGGTTTCACTTAAGAAAATAGTTGACAGTATTGTCTTTGTGTCTCTACCAGCATTTATTTCTCCTGGTTATTTCAGTTAATTAAAAAGGTTTGTATGTGATCTTGCAGCCCCAGACCTACAGTGATTTAAACTCCTGACAATAGTAATTCCACTGCAAAAGCTGCTGTGGCAAGGATTTTTGCGGACATAGCAGTGTTCTCCAAGCTGTTGTTGCAGAGGAGCCCCTGGAAGATCTTAGACTCTGTTGAGAGCCAAGGCCAGCAGAAGTGGGGGGCTGCCCCTTCACCCTCAAAGGCTGCAGTTGCTTCCAGAGCTGGGCCCCACGGTTCTCCCAGTGGACGTTGCCATGGTCCAGGTGCATCCATGTAACGTCGTGCAGGATGCTGTCCAGGAGGATTTTTTTCCAGGAGAGCTGTTGAATTTGTTCCAGACATTGTGAGGAGAGTTCTTGTGATGGTGCAGGCTGCATCCCTCTGCTTCTCCACCCCTGTCTCCAGTTCCAGGAAGTGGGTAGGGAGCTCTGCTTTTGAAGATACGGTTATTTTCTCTGATTTATTTCATCTCCAGAGTTACTCTTCCCACTAATCTAAACTGATTCCTTCTCCAATTTTTTAGTAGATTTTCTCATTTTTTGGGAGGATGGGATTTGGATTCTAGCTGTAGCAGAACAAACCAAATAATTGGGGAAAAAAAGCAGCTTCATGGCAAACAAATGGTGTCTCCCAAATTCTTTGTACTTAAAAAAAATCCCTTTAGTCTTTTTCACTTTTGCCACATCAGCTTTTTGATGTCCCTAAAATATTTTTTAAAATAATGTTTGGTGTTCTTGATGAATTTAATATGTTTTCTACAAGCATTTATCCATATCAGCTGGGTTTTTTTTAATATCCTAATGAGCCTTCCCATGGTATGGCTGACTGACTTTTCAAATTAAGCAGCATTTCCAGGATATTTTTCTCCCAATTCTGTGCTCCGCCAGGGGTGTTGAGTCCACCACAGTTACTGTCCCTGGGTGACTGGGTAATATTTTGAATGAAACCTGTTCCTTCAGGATCAAGCCAAGAGCTGATGCTGCTGAATAAACTATGAGGTATTGTGGGGCTTTTTTGGTTTTTGTGTTTTGTTGGTTTTTTGGTTTGGTTTGGTTTTTTTTTTTTGGGGAAGAGAGGGGTGTTTTGTTTTCTTTTTTTTTTTTTTAAAGCCCAGCTTGCAGGTCAGTAGCTTTTCTCCTCTAATAAACAGTGAGCCAAGTTATGAATTTTTCTCCCCACAAGATGTTGTAGGATCCTGTGTACACCAGCCCTGTTCCACCACCTGCTTCACGCACATCATTCCTGCTACTCTGCCTCGAGGACAGGTCTCGCTTTGAACTTCATTCAGGCAGGAACACCCATGTGTAGTGTGTTTCTCAGCAGTGCTCAAAGATTACTGTCTCTTCTGTTTGGACACACATTTTCACAGGTGTTTCACAGTACCAAAGACTTAACTTGAGGATTTTAGAATAAAACAATAATGCTAACACCAAATATTTAGATAGTTTCTGAGCCTGAGCTGCTATTAAGACTTTTTTTACCTTTTTGCTATTCCTGAAAATGAAATCTGCACTGAAATTTCCCTTTAAATGCTATCCAGGTTTTTTTATCATATCAGGAGTGAAGCTGCCAGTTTTGAATCCCAGGGTGCTGCCAGCTTTATTTCTTTGTCTGATAATGATGTGACTGTTCAGGTCCCTAGTGTCTCCCATCATTTTTCTATCTGAAGTCAGATGTTCTCCTCCCTTCTTACTCTGTTCCTGTTCTCTGGCAGCCTGCTGAATTTCTAGACAGCATCACCTTAACAGCAAAGGTGCTTCTGCATTTTATCTGCCACCCCTCTCAAAGTGCTGCACTGTCAGACAGACACAGCTCAAAGATGCCAAACTATGCACAGGACAGGCAGGATGACACATGTTGTCTGAAAGCTCTGTTTGGCTCAGACTTTCAGGAGGTTTCTTTGTTGGGAAACTCTTTTTTTCCTCTGCTGTAATAATTAAGGGAAGTCACAGACTATTGCACTAAATATGAATCTGAGAGTGCCTAAAAGATGTTACTAAACAACATTTCCAGTGACTATATAGGTGATAATAATACAGAATCACAACTTCGGTGTTTAATTAGCATGTGGTGTACTTCTTGTTTCCAATGCCATACTTTCCTTTTTAGCAATGCTCTGGGGGAGAGTATAAATACCTTCACTTTTAAGTGGACTCTGGTTTTTAAGAACATACAAAGCTCAGCATATGTTTTTGGTATTGGGATATACTTATTTTATTTGCCATTTGTCTTAAGTTTTATATGCCTTTAAAGTGCCACCTGTATTTTGAAGAATTCTTAAAGTTGTTTCAAGTGAAATTTTGAATGCTACATATGGAAGGAGATTATTTTCCTGTGAATAAACTGTTAAAGACAGTGCCCTCAGACTTATTTTTGCAAGGCTGGTGCTCTGTGTGTGAGTATGGATGTGTGGGTATGCCCAGTGCCATTATTATTGGTGTGTCAAGTAAATGGTGTTGTCAGATGTGGTATCAAGTTTTGGAACAAACTTTAGTGCTTTGTAGAGCAAACAGCTGAAAGTTTTTGAACCTAGGTGGGCTGAGTTGTACTGTGGCTAGAGATCTAATTCCAAGCTGAGTACAACCAGAGCTGGGACATGTTTTTGTGGATAAGATCAAGAGCAGCATCCTTGTGATTCGAATTTTTCATTGTTTTTTGACTCTTGCTTGTCTTACTGTGGACTGTCAGAGGAATGCTAAAATAACAGACTTGGAATGAAGAAGATGGTGTGCTATTAAAAAAATTCAGAAAGTGAAAATGGCTTTAGATAGAAAGTGAGAGATGCTGAGTGCAATACTTAGCTAATGATTTGTTTTTCCTTTGTGCAGTAAAAAGGAGATGCTGAGGGCTTCAGGGAGTCCAAGGGAGATTTGGATAACAATTCTCTGGCTTCCTCTGCCTGAGGAAGCCCCTCCCTCTTTGTGTACCCCCCAGACCTGCTGCGCCCTCCCACCAAATGGGACATGTTCCCTCTCTGGCTTAGAGCATGTTTTGCCAGGAGATGGGAACTAGAGAAGAGAGTGTTATCTCTTAATTTTTTCCCCCACTGTATCAGGCTGTCAGTGGTTTCAGAGAGCCCTCGTGGTCTGATAAACGCATTCAGCAGGATGAATGTTCCTTCTGATAGTTCTGAATGAAGACAGAATTAGTTTTTGGTTTTATTTTTAAAGATATTTAATAAGATATTTCTTTCAAATCAGTACAAAAATTTTAAATACAAAATTATTTGCTTTTGACATACCTCATATATTCTGGGAACATACTGAAGTCACCAGTGTCTGGTAAACTGTCCGTCCATTCCTGCCACCGTTCCATAAAATTTCTGAGATAAAGCACCACATTATATCACTGGAGTCCTTAGTCAATGTTAGACTGCATTAAACTCTGCATTTAAATAATGGTAATGCCAGTTAAATCCAATCTTAGTTCTGCATGAAAAAATCTAGTTCATTTTTGAATCAAAAGCAGTAGCGGTAGCTAAAGACATTGAAGAAGTGATGAGCACTTAACTCCTTGAGCTAGCGCAGCCGTGTGTGATGTGCAGCACTGTACAGGGAACCACAGCAAGGTCCACTGCCCTTTGGAAACAGAACACTTGTTGAGGTGAGATTAGCACCATTGATGAGCAGAGACTTCGAGCACAGAAGTCGCTGTCCTCAAGTACAGGAAAGTATTGAGGCCTGCAAGTTCTCCTTGACAACTGGTAACATATAAATAAGGATTGGAAATCAGCTTTTAGATAGAACCAAGTTCTTGGATAAATTTGCGTGATCAGTATTGCCAGTAAAGTTATTGGTTGATCTCAAGCAACAAATCAGTTAAGCAAACAGAGCTACTTTTGCTTTGCCTAGTCATTGAAGAGCAAACTGATTCAGCTTTTGCTGAGTGGCAGAATAGGTGTCTCTTCTGACAAGCCAAATGGGTTCTTGGTACAAGCACAGAAATCCAAGCAAATTTATGCCACCCTGAAGTATTGCCGTGTGTTGGCCAAAATGTCTCAATGACGTGGCACAAGTAAATGGGGGAGATTTACCTCATCTACCTGAGCTGTGTGAATAGAGAATGGAGACTTTTCAGGTGCTGTGACAGCTGGAGGTGAAACCAGTGCCTGCTGGAGTCAGTGGTGACATTTTAGGTCCAATGACTGCTGGAGAAGGCTCAGGGGGAATGGTCATGCCATCAGGATTCCTCTTCCATCATAAATAAATTGTTCAGGAAAAAAACCCACACCTGCAGGATTATTTTATTACAGGGGAAGGGAAATACAAGTCTCCAGCTAAGAGAACTTTGCTTGTCAGGTAGACGTGCTTTGAAAAATCCAAGAAAACCCCCACCCAGACAAATAAGCCACTCAAATTTTTTAATATAATTAGAGACTGACCTACTCTGCTTTAAGTCACTGTTTTTCATCTCATAACTATGATCAATGAAACAGGAGTGAGTGACATACACTGATTTGAACTTTAGTACTGAATTACTGTGAATGAAATTAAGTAAGCATGGCATTGCAGAAATATATAATGTACAGCTAATATGTCCCCCTTGGGTGCAAAACAACTGTTTATGAACCTGATACACATCTTTAGATATGTTCACCACACCTTTTTTTTTTTTTAATATAACTAGCTGTGCATAATGTTAAACTTTGTATTTTTTTTTTTGTTTTTGTACAAGATGGTCCAAAATGGTCATAAAATGCATCTTTTGTTGTATAAAAGTTTGAAGCAGAGGAGAAAGGTTTTGATTTTGTGTGTGTGTTGCGTGTGTGTCTGTTTTGTTTTACATGGGATACAATAAATACCCTGAAAAAGACGAATGAACGTACTGCCCGGCATAGAGTCCTGCCGCCTGCTCGGATGGCATCTGAACGTAAACCTTGTCTCCGTGCATCAGCTGCACCACGGCACTGCCCGAAGCCTGGTCCAGGAAGCCCTTCTTGTACTCGTCGTAGGTGTACATGAGCGGCTCGTTGTTCTTGTACAGCGCCACCCACACGTTGGCGCCTTTACAGTGGACGTGGTAGGCGAAGTAGTAGACGCCGGGGATCTCGCAGGTGAAGATGCCCGTCTGGGGGTTGTAGTTCTGCCGGCCGTTGTACAGGAGCTTGTCGAACTTCACGGGCACCCCGACGCGGGGGAAGGGCGTGAGGAGCTCTGCCGTGAACGCGGGCATCTCGTAGACGATGCCGCCGGCCTTGCCTTTCTTGCCCTTGTAGCCGTAGGGGGGCTTCAAGCCGTCTATCCCTGGCCCCACCTCGGGCAGGTACTGTCCCACGGCTGGTGGAGTGGGCGGGATGACGACCGGGGGACCTGGGGGCCCGGGGGGGCCCGGTGGGCCCTGGAGCCCCGGCTGGCCAGGAGGACCGAGCGCCCCCGGCTTTCCCGGGGGTCCCTGCAGCCCCGCAGCGCCAGGTTTGCCTACCCCAGGGAAGCCGGGGGGGCCGGGCATGCCTGGCTCGCCCTTCGCCCCTGGCAGCCCGGGGGGGCCGATGGGACCACTGGGTCCCGCGATGCCCGGGATGCCCGAGGGGCCCTGAAGCCCCTGGGCGCCGGGGAGCCCGGGCTCACCCTTTGGCCCCACGAGCCCCGGGACACCCGGCAGCCCCGGCAAGCCTTTGTGTCCGGCTTCCCCCTTGGGTCCTGTGGGGCCCGGCAGCCCCCGCAGCCCGGGGCCACCCACTTCCCCAGGGAAACCTGGCTTTCCTGGAAAACCCTGCAGGCCGGGTTCCCCCTTGGGGCCGACCGGTCCCGGTGGCCCTACGGCACCTCCCTCCCCTTTAGGTCCTGGGAAACCGGCGGCCCCCGGGGGGCCCATGATGCCCGGCAGTCCGGGCTGGCCGGGCTCCCCCGGTGGCCCTCCCATGCCAGGTGGCCCCGCGTGCCCCTTCTCCCCCTTCGGCCCCAGCGGCCCAGGCAGACCACCCACACCTCGCTCCCCTTTGGGCCCGGGGAAGCCCGGCTTCCCAACCCCAGGGAGGCCGGGGGGCCCCGGCAGGCCTGGCAATCCCTGCTCCCCTTTGCCGCCCGGGAAGCCGGGCTGGCCGGGCATGCCGTCCACGCCTGGTTTGCCAATGCCAGGCGGGCCAGGAGGGCCTTGGATCCCCGGGGCCCCTGGAGGCCCCTGAAGCCCTAACTCTCCTGGAGGTCCGGGTTTGCCCAGGGGTCCCTGTGGGCCAGGGAAGCCAACCATGCCGGGTTTGCCAACCCCCGGCAGCCCCACAGGGCCGGGGGGACCAGGCAGCCCAGGTGGACCCTTCAGACCTGGCAAACCTGGGATCCCGACCCCCTTCTCCCCTTTTGGCCCTGGGATCCCAGGGATTCCTGGTGGCCCCTTCATCCCAGGCTCACCCTTTGGCCCTGGTTGCCCCTGCAGCCCCGGAGCACCCGCCTTCCCTATGCCGGGAAGCCCATGAGGCCCTGGTGGTCCCTGTGGTCCGGGTATCCCCATGGGCCCAATCTCCCCCTTCGGCCCCATCTCCCCCCTTGGCCCTGGGGGCCCCATGACCCCTGGTTTTCCTGGCATCCCTGGCAAACCCGGCTTTCCAATTCCTGGGTATCCTTGTGGGCCTGGTTTTCCTTTGGCTCCTGGTACACCATGACCTGGTAATCCTGGTGGCCCTGGTGGCCCTCTTGGTCCAGGCTCACCCGGGGGGCCTTGCTCACCCCTCAAACTGCGCATGGGAATTTCTGGGTCAGGAAGAAAAGAAGAAAGGGGAGACAGAGAGATAACAGGTGAGTGCAGTCACATCCTTCAAAAAACAGGCAGTTTTGAATTGAATATGCTTTTTATGATGCCTCGTGGTTTTGTGGTAGACAGAGACAGCTAGCGAGCTACAGGTTGGTGTTGAGAATGAAGAGGATGTTACTACTGTTTTTCATACTCCAAACTTCCATGCATGCTTCTGTTTCCACAAAGTAATTACTGTGCATCATATGTAAAAGCCATTTGTGCTTTGGTGGTGGTTTCTACCTATACAATCTTAAACAGCAAAATCTGCATTTTGTCCCATGTTGCTGTAGATCTATCTGTCTTAAAGAGTTTTTGCAGGAAACTCGTGCTGTGGGAGGAATCCTGGCATAAAAGTGCTTTTTCTGGAGGGGCGTAAATGAGCAAGATCAATTTAAAAATATTGTATTAGTAAGAAGTTTATACATAGTGTATGTCTGTATGTTCCCTAAGGCTTTGTTTGGTTCCCATTAGAGTATTACTGGAAACCTGCAGCCTTAATCAGTATTGCTCTTTTGGCATAGACATGTCTAGTTATGTCTCTTCTAAACACTTTGCAAAAGGTTGTTATTGTCCAAACCTGCATTTTTGTGTATGTGACCACTTATCATGGCACGTTGGGGTGGGGAAGTTGCTGCTGGGGTTGGATGATTTTCAAGCTGCTGCTTTTTGGGTTAATGCAAATTCTTTCCAGCTCTAAAATGTGTAAAGATGTGAGAAATCTGGGGAAGGGCAGGAGATAAGGTTTCAGGACAAGAGAATTAACTGTCCTTTGGGAGGCAGAAACCTTCCCTCTCTGCATGTGTTCTGTTTTATGCACATCAAAAATCTTTGCTCATGAGGTGGGTTGATTTTACTATAGCCAGTGGTGTTTGTTCAGACACTCCAAAAATAGGCCCTGAAATCTTCCATTTCCCTCTGAAGTCAGTGGAGGCTGTGGTTAGCTGGAGCCTCAGTAAGACAAAGTAACCAGTTTGTCTGCAGTTGTACAGATGCTGGTGGTCCCCACAAGGATTTTATGACACTGGATGTTCCTGGTCACCCTTTGTATTTTGGACATTTTTTCTTGTTTTCTTAATATCTTAATACTGTCCAAACTTCCTTTGTTGAATAGGGAAAGTGCTTGTACGTGCAGACTTGTGCATTAATCCTCTGTACTTTCAATGCCTCTGTTACACCCATAAATAACCTACAGAAAGAGGACTCCAGAGTCTGAAGAGCAATTGTGTATTTTTATCTGCAAACCTCAAAATCACAGGGTCTGGACAAAGTCAGACAAAGTGGTGATGTTCCCATAAATTCAAACCCAGGGCTCTTAGTTCATATGTTTGGCTGTTGCAGTGAGAGTGGGAGCAGATCCAGGGCCATCTGGGCCATCATCTGAAAACCCATCTGAGGGTCTCCTACAAACAGGTGGGATGACAAGCTTTTTCCTAGAGTTGAACAGCACATGAGCAACCCTGTGTGCTGGAGGCTCATTGCAGGTAGGGCTGCTCAGAGGTGTGCTGCAGCCCAGAGGATGACTGTGGTCCTGTGCTGGTGATCCTGAGCTGCTCCACAGCTCCCATGAACCTGTTTTGTTCAGCTTATGAACAGTTATGAGCCTGGGCAGCCCTTTGGGCACAAGGGTGCTGTGCCCAGCCTGCAGCAGCAGCCTGCTCCAATGTTCAATTTCCCCAGGCAAACAGTGCTCTGGCACGCCAGACGGGACGTGCAGGAGTGGAGAGGGACATGCTGACCTACCTTTCTCTTTCTTGGGAGCCATGTCCTTGCCGAGCATGGGCATCTGCGGGACCTCCTTCCTGTACTGGGGCAGATGGGGGTACTCCTTCCCGTAGGGCATGTGGGGCACCTCCTTGCCCAGGTGCTGCATCGGGATGCCTTCTTTGCCCAGCGCCATGTGAGGTACTTGTTGTCCGAGGGGTTGGTACTGGGGCACCTGAGGTGGCAGCTGCTTGATCCCATAGTAGGCACCACCCTGAGCAGACCTCACCAGCTCTAGGTAAACAGTGACAGCAACTGCCAGCAGCTGCACGGGGAACAGCAGCATGACCATCACCTGTGAAAAGCACCACAAAGCACACAGTTGGAAGAAGATGGTTTTTCATGTTGTGCATTCCTCATTAGGGCAAGCTGTTCTCATTTTCTGCAGCAAACTGGACCTAAATCTCTGCAAAGTGGTCTTGGTTTGCGTGCTGCCTTGGAGGATATCCTGTAGCAGACCTGTATCTGGTTTATCAGAGGCTCTACTCAAGCAGTGCTATTACAGCAAATGCCCTTATATGTATTTTGTTTTGTGCCATCCCAGAGGAGCCCTCTGTGGTTCCTCACAGGGGCCTGCTCCCAGTTTGCTGCCTTCTCACCTGTGTCGGTGCCACAGCACAGCTTTGGGGAGCTCTGCTCCCCTCTGCCAAGCTCTGGCACAGGGGAAGAGCAGGCGGGGGATGTGGGGATCTCCTCAATTCTGTTCTGCCCTAAATTCTGTTCTGCGTTCTGCCCTGGGAAATTCTGCAAAATTCTGTTCCCCTTCTGCTTTCTGCAGCAATGAAAGCTCTGTTTCTGAGCTTATATCTGTGCCTGGGATTGTGCCCTGTGGTTGCAGTGTCCAGGGGCTGTCTGTTTCTACCACAGCTCCTTGCCAGCTCTCCTCTTAGCTGGGCTGGGATCCTCTCAGCCTCCTCTCAGAAAAAGTGGGCCTGCTTAGGCTGCCACCACTCCAGGTAGGATCAGCCAACCCAAGCCTTTGTCTGGGAATGTTCAACTATTTTCTAAAGGTCTCCCCCACTGCAGATCCCGGCCCATTGCAAGGCAGTCCATCCCAGCACCTCACCAGTCCTGCTAACACAACAGAACAGGGGTTGGGCTTTCTTTCTTTTACTTCTTTATAAAAATGTTAGCTTGGGACTTGTCCCACCTGCTGTTGGCTTTTCTTTTTGCAGTTAAGGGCATTATCATCAGCTGAGCAGCAAATTAGGAACCAGGAACTCCACCAAGTAATGCAAATTAGGGGACAGCATGTGGTAAAAAGAGACTCTGTGTGCTCGAGTACATTGACCCACAACCAAATCTGTCATGCAAGTCCTGCCCTTTCCAAATACACATGGCAATTGCCAAGCCTGATGGCTGTTGCCACTGTCCCTTTTTTCTTACCATGCAAAGATGCCTTGCACTCAACCTGGGTGCATTTCCAGGTCATTTGTGCTCCATAGCTTTGCCAAACTGCTTGTCAGGACTGGCTCCCAGAAGCTGCTGTGCTCTGGTGTGATGAGGGTAGCCTGAAGAGGCAGCAAGGGCTTTGTGTCACCTGCTTGTTTTCCTGTCCTTCCCCAGCAGCCTGGCTCGACACAGAGGACAAAAAAGTACCTCTGGCAAAGGGTCTCAGCACTGTGCCCTCGTGTCTGGGAAGTATTGTTTATGGGGAGAAACTTTCCCCTGTGTGTCCTCCAGGTTTTATGTTTACTCCTGCTTGAAGTTTTCCATTCACTTCATGTTAGCAAAGCACCTGGGAAAACACTTGCTGCTCTTTTAAAATATTTCCTTTCATTTTGCTCTATGAGATTTAATCTCTAAATGGAAATCGGTGTATAATCTTTTCTGAAGGTGTAAGTGGAGGCTAGATCAAAACGGTGTCGTTGAAACAAGCAGAAGGTTATTTTCAACAATGATCGTATACAGACACGAACTACAGAAAAGATGGAAATATGTGTTAACAGCAAACCAAACCTTCTAAGAAAATGAAATACTATGAATAAACACTAGATGGAGCATATGTTGCACAGCTGAGTTTCTCCAGTCACTTTCCCTCCCAGGAATTCTTGGACGTAACCAGCTGCCATGTGGCAAAGAAAACCAGAGCCAAGATGTACAGGAGTTTGTAAGTGTAGCTAAAGCCCAAGCAGAGTCGCTCATCCTCGTTCAGCAAAGCATTTCAGCAAATGCTTCTCCTCCAGTGAGTTTAATGTGGCTTTTAGCCCACAGCTGGCTGTGCTGCTGTGAGCTAAAGGATTAGGGCCTTGGGATGTGGTATTTCTGCTTAAAGCTCAATGGTGAGCTTTGGAGTGGGAGGACAGCCTGTGCATGATCAGTTATTGTGGCTTGGCTGGGATGGGGAGACTGAACTAACTCACTGCAGCTTCATCTGGGCACATGGACCCTGAGCAATCTTTTGGTTTTTTTGGTTTATTTGGCGGGGGGGNTTGTCTTTCTTGGCTTTCCTGCTCCTTTCTGTACAGAAGGAGTAACTTGCAACACCTTTGCCTCTCTGTAGCTGAAGAGGGTAATGCCTGCCCAAGTTTGCAGGGAAAATCCCAGTTACTGGAAAATTTGCACTGTTCTCTGTGTCTCTCTTAAAGGAAAAACATTATCTGTATGAAGGGAGAAATGCAGTGAAACGTTTAAAAAAATTATAAGATACTGAATGATATAGGGCTGGTTTTGAAATCTATTAGTATGAGGGGCAAGGTAGATTTTGAAGAATGAGGTTATTAAATTAGCATCTTGGCTACTTTGTTGTTCTCTTGGCCAGTTTTGGGGGGGGGTGTTTTTTTAAAAAAGATAACTTCAGTGGAATAAGGAGAGGGGGAAATAGGTAAAATTCCTTTTGAGATTTTCTCCTTGTTTTATTATAAAACATGGACTTTGTGTGCGAGTGGGAGGTATTTGAAATAATTGAAAAAACTTTCCTACGGGGAGACACCAGCCTGCCTGCAGCTCAGGGTGAACTAGGCCTCCTGCTGCTTGTGCCAGGCTGGCCTGGCCCTGCCAAGTATCATGCAACGCACCTGCACTGAACAGGCACAGCCACAAGATACACGAGATGGTTTTGTGTACACACATGGAAATTTTGAGGGAGATCAGGCAAGACTTGTGGAGATAGGAAGGCTCTAGAGAAGGAGGTGATCTCACCACATCTGTGTTTCCTCTAGTGTTTTTTGACTCATCCATAACCCAACCAGTGTGGCCTGGAAATGACAGATTGCTTCTCGTCTATTGATTTTGGCTGGGGCTGGTGCCTGTGAGTAGCTGAGGTGGAAGGTGGGAGTTTATTTACTGAACAACCTTGGGACTTGGCTGACATCTCTGTGGGAGGAGGTCAGAGCCTCCCCCGTGGCCTCGTGAGCTGTCTGGGGCTTGGGGTCTGCCGCAGGTACTGGAGACGCAGCCGGTGTTTGGTTCTGTCTGTCCAGCTTGTCTCCCCCTGCTCCCAGAGGAAGGAGGGATCAGACAAAATTAGGTTTGATGAGAGATGTGGTAGAGTCGGATGTGCTGCTGCTGGATTATTGCTGTCAGATACCATCACTACAGGGAATGCCTGCCCAGAAGCATGAGAGATGCCAGGGACAGTCCTTCAGAGTTTCTCCTTATTGCTTCTCATCCTACTCAGCTTCTCTAAAAAGTTATTTATGTACTGAGAGAAGTTGAAGGTATGTTTTTTCTGCCTTGCAGTTTGTTTCTGAACGCCTGGGTGCACAGCTCTAGTTTGAAGATCTCACTTGGAAACCCCCAGCACCTTTAAATTCCTAAAAGCTACTGAAAATCTTGCTCTTGGTTTTCAAAAGAAGCCTATAGATCCTAAATGTTAGACAGGGCCTCCAGAACTTCTGAACAGCAAAAGGACATCTTTTCCCAGTGGTGACAGAACTCAAGGAAAACAGAGTGAGGAGGAAAAAAAAACTGTTTTGAAGATGCAGCCAAAGTGTAAGACTTCCCACCCCCTTCACCCAGTAATCCCAGTAATTTAGGGATCCCCTCCAAACCCATTCACGTAATGCAATCTAGCATGCTTTCCAAGGTGACTGCTGGTGGAGCAGTAATTTGGTTTTGGATTGGGATTTTCCAGGGTTTTTGTCAGAAAGCAATAGGAATGTGTCCGTGTATTTGTGGCAGGTTAGTAAGTGCATGAGTGCACCTTCAGAGAAGCCAAGGGTTTGGCAGAAGCAAAATTTTACTGTAACTTTGGATGTTGGAAGGAAGATGGAGGAGAGGAGCCACTCCGCCTTCCCACAACGCGACATGTCATTTTGCACCAGTCATTCAGATTAAGCCACAACAAACATTTTGCTTTACCTAGGGTGGGACAAGACACTTGAGAGTGAATGAACATTATTCTAAACCACAGTGTTCAGTTGCTTGTGTGTGAAGGCATCTGGTTGGCTCTGTGGGTGAGAGAGAATCCCTGAAAAAACACATTTTTACAGGCAAAGCTTGAGTGAGAACATTTCTCAACAATCTCTTTGGTAGAGCTGTTCTCCTGAGAAAACTATAAAGGACCTTCCTCTGGCTATTTAAGTTTGTCAGCAGAAACAGGAGACAAAACAAAATGTACCAGCAGTCATAATTCTTAAATTGGTGTGAAGAAATAATGGCTGTTTTAGCCTAATTATGTAAAGAATGTATGGAAAGAGTGATGCCCATTCACTTGGGACTTGAAATCATAGGTGGTCTTGCAGAGAGTGGAAACTAGACCTTGATTTATTGGTTCTTACAGGAAAGTCATCACTCTGCAACCAACGTTGGGTTGTCTCAGAACTTCTAAGATACTCACCCAGGGACTACTCCCATGGGCTTAATTTACCAGCCCTTGCTTTTGAATTGCTGTATTTCCCAAGCAGGCATAAGGCATGAGTAGATCTCAGTGACCTGAAGTCTCTGAGACTACTCATGCCTTGCTAGTGCTCTGGTTTCCACATGGAAAATGAGTGCTGCAAAATAGAAATCCTAGTGACTCTGGAGATTTTGTTCCCAGAAGAGTGCTATTAAAAAAAAAAAAGATGATAAAAGCTAAATTCTCCAGCATGTTTTTGTCTTGATATCAGAAATGGGCAGCGTGACTTCTGAGGTGACCTTGGTAACAGATCCCATTACCAAGTATCTACAGTGGTGTATCCAGGGATGGCTCTGCTCCTGGGGACAGGAGATCCAATCCCACAGAAGCATTATACACCTCACTAAAGTGTCTGTCATACAGAGACATGCAAGAGCAGTATAATGCAATGGAAATGGCAAACAGAGTGTTGAGGTGCATAAGGAGCAGCCCCAGTGCCCTGCAGAGAGCTGGGGGTGAGGTGCACAGCTGCTCTCTGGGGGGTTTCCACCGGCTGGCCCCCGTTAGTACACAGAGGTACATGGCAGCTCAAGGGATGTCACAGAAGGGCTTGTAAGAGAGAACTGAAGTCCTCACAAAGTGATAGCACTTTTTTTTCTGTTTTCATTTTTAGTGCTACTTTGGGAACAAGTACCTATCCTGTCCCTGCTTTCTACAATACAGATCTCTTAAACCACTGATTGATTTGTGCTCGCAAACGTGTGCACCCCCCCAGCACACACATGTCTTTCTTAAGGTCCCCACCACATGAAAAGCATTGGATTAAGCACTGGGCTTATAAATTGGGGATGGGGGTGTTGGCATTTGTAAACTAATTTGGTTAGCTAACTACCTTTTTTGGAAGAATTCTCAGTACAAAATGAGAAGAGCAGCTGTCAAGGCCTTAGTTCCTGTAGTGAACTAAGCTATTCCTATCCAGTGAATAGCTGTTGTGACTTCAAGGGTGAGGTGTTGTCAGATGTGAGAATCAAGCAAATGTTGATTGTTGTTCTCAGCACTGGTGCTGCAAAGTGTAAGGGACTTGAGCAGTGAATTTCCCAGCACATTGTAATCCACAGTTTTCAAAGACACAATTTCAAAACTTCATCACAGCTAAAATTCATCTCTGGATCATTAACTCCTTTGAGGACTAACCTGACAGTCAGTGAGTACTTTCTGAAGAGACCTGAGGGTACCATGTACTATACAGAGTCTGAATTTTAGTGGAAACTCGTGTTTTTAGGGACAGGAAAAAACAAAACCTTCTGCATGCCAAATAATTTCGTACATTCTCAAGAGCCGTTTAATGCACACATGGCCACGCTTCTGTCTTTCTGTGCCAAATGAGTCTTTATGTCATTTGGACAGATGTTTTCCAGTTTGCCAGCAAACTAATTAAACACCAGTGTAGGGGGTTTCTTTTTTTTTGCAAATTCAGTCATATTCCACATAAAAGCAGGGAGTGAAGGCAACCAAATATACCTTGAGATGGATTTCCTCCGAAGGCTAACCTGTTTTGTAACCCAAATTAACGCTAGCTGCACTGATTTAATCTTATTTTCAGCAGTGAAGAGCAGGAAGACAGTAAAGGGGAGCACAGCCCTGTGCAAGGAGCCAGCCATGCTGCTGGCATGAGATGGCTGATCTGTGCCCCAGCAGGTTTGGGGTCCTGCACCATTTTTCTTGTAACAGTGCCTAAAGCTTCACTGAAATCCATACCTATTTTTTGAGTAGGTGAAGAATTTACCTTGCTAAAGTGTCTATAAGGGCCTGTGCATTCAGTAGGGAGGAAAGTAGGATTTATGGTAAATGTAATCCTGCCTTTTTGCTTCTTGAGAAACTCTCCCACAGAGATCAGGTTTATTTTTTTTCCCCTCCCTCCTTTTCACTGTCCCCTCCAAGGAAACAAAGTAGTCTCAAGTGTCTGTGTTCAGTTTAGATTACCAAGAAATAGCTATTGTTCAGTATGTTAAAAATAAATTAAATCATATTTTGCTCAAGGTCTAACAACTGTGTCTGATTATCATGTGGTATTTACTAAATCTAAGGCAGTCATAACAAGTATTGTCATAATAAACATTTTAAAACGCATGCATGCATAAACCTGCTGCTAATGGGGAATATTCAACACGTGGCAGAAGCTTGTTTCTAGGTTTTTTACAATTCAAAATGGTGCCTAGAGCTTCTTTCTTAGAGAAGCGTGATAACATCTAAATAAATGGCTTCATCTTAAAAACCAATGGTCATCCATAAGCTATCTTTGGCTTCACTGGTAATTATATGATCTTTTCTTGCAATGCCTGGGGAGGTCTCTGTTTATCCATTTAGAAATGCATTTCTAAAAACAAAGCACTTGCCTCTGCTCCAGTTCATCTGCAAACAAATTCATGTGTGTACTCACTCTGGATGATCACCCAGCCTTCTGTATGAAAATGGCACCCTTGGGCTTCCCCAGTTTCTTACATCCAAACAGAGTATATCTGCATGTGGGCCTCTATCTGTTGCTTGTGTGCAGGTTTATATGTGCCCATGTCTGAAAACACACCCTGCCAGTGGAAGCAGCTACAATGAGAAGGAGATTTTAGCCCATGCAGACATAATTATGTTGCCTCTAGTCTCCTCCTCATGCCCAGTGTGCTGTGGGCTCAGGTAGGCATCTCCTCATCTCTCTGCAAATCTGGGCATGATGAGTTTCGCATCACCACAACTCCAACTCCCATGCACAGGCCTCTGCTGGCTCAGCACAAACACGAAGATCACAATTTATGATGATATTAAGATGCTTGGCGCTGGTAATTGATTTCCAGGCGAGCTCGTCTCTTGCATGTTTTTGAGGATCTGGCCCAGATGCTGTTTGCTGGAAAATGCCTGAAAGCTACTTGGAGTCAGATGGCAGGGAGCTGTGACAAGGATCAGTAAGCTGGGCACCACGGGCCGGGTGACCACAGTCCCCAGGGACGCAGCTCTCTTGCTTGGTGGCATGTACTCATTTGCACGAATTGGTGCCTGACCTCGGGCTGGGGAGGAAGGTCCAACGAGGGGGAATGTTTGCAGAAAAGCATGCGACTTTAATTATGGGATTAGAATTAATTATAGGTAGGATTTAGCAAATACCTGCCTTTGAATATGTTTTCCTGTTCTCTGCTATACAGCATGCGCTCGAATCCTCTGCCTAATGCTCTCTTCCGGGCAATTTGCCTGCAGTCTTGGTGGCAGGCAGATTTGATGGAGACACTTAAATGACTGCCACTAGACCCCGTTCAGCTGTCGGCAGCGATCGGCGCACAAAGCCGGACCAGTAACGTGGAACACACAAAGCGATCAAAGTGCAGCGCTGCCTCCCCGCTTATCGGCACGGAATCGCGCTGCTGGCACGGAGCCTCGGCCTGGCCTCCGGTGTGGCCGAGCACAGCTGCTTGTTCCGCATGGGAACTGCGCTGAGGGCTCCTTCTCTGCAGGCCTGGTGCTACCAAGCGCTGCACCAGGCGCTTCCCGCAGGCCACAGCACTGACACCGAGCCAGGAATTCGCCTTATCAGATGGAATGGGTTTGCCGTGCACAACACACTGGAAAGGAGGCTGGTCTTCATGGAAGTGCTTGTATACTCAACCAACCGTTTCCTAGGGGTGTTGTTGATCTGGGTTTTGTTTTGGTGAGAACGCTTCACATCTACTGCCAGTCCACTAACCCCAAAATAATGCAAAGACAAACAACTGGTGACACACTTCACCAGTTGACTCACTGAAGTGTGTGATCAGTAGGCTGAACCTTGAGGAGCTGATAATGAACTATGGTGATTGCTGGTTCCATAGCAGTGTGAGCAGGGAACTGCAGGCTTGCTTTGGAAACCTCCCTTCTCAGCTGTCACTCATCATTCTTGGCCTTGCTGTGCCCTGGGATATATTGTACTGGCTCCCTGCAGTAGAAGTCTCCCAAATTTTCACGATACAGTTGTTTGTGTGTTATGGTACAATAGTCTGCATAGTGTATCACAGCATTTTACTGGTTTAATCCAAAGTGGTGACTCTAGCAGTGTTCCTATGAATTATACTCACTGGTAGAAGTGTAAAAAGTTTCCATTTCACTACCTCTTGGGTTAGCCAGCTACAGCTTTGAGAACGAGCCACAGGCTAGCAATTGGCTCTAAATGACAAGTGAATAATCCACACAGTTTACTGTTAAACTTGCTAGTCAGTGGAATGCTCCATCTCATCAGATGTATGGGAGTAGACACAAGTGAGGGAAGAACACTGTCTCTTCCTGCGACAATTAACAAACTCACGTATATCCTGAATCTTTGGCCAAATATGCATAAGGGCCAGAATGCTATTCTGAAGGATATCTACCAGTTTTACTGGTTAGAGAACTCTTACTTCCTCATTTGATTAACTGAATTACTGTACTAAAAGCAGAAAAAGATTTTGTCAGCTTTGTCAAGGCGCACTGAGTCTTAAATCTGTCTATATATATTTTATTCTAATATGGCATGGTTTAGGATTTTATGTCTTGTGAATGGGAGGATTGCTTGGAGAAGGAGCATTCTATGAATTAGTAGATCTCAACACCTTTAGGAAAATCTAGATGTGCATGCAGAAATTCCCTTCATTGACACCTGCAAGACACAAAGAGGTGCTGGAGTATGTCTTTTTCTTAAACACTTCCCAAAAGATGGCAGTGGAAAGAAAATTCCCAATTATAGAAGTGTTCTTTATAATGACAGGGACTGATTGTTGCAAGTGTTGTAGGAAAGATAATCTGTCTTATTCGTTGAAGCGTTATGTAAAGCAATACAGCTGTCTGCAGTTGTAATATTCATGTAGGCTGGACTTCTCAGCCTGAGGCACACTTGGTGCCAAACCTAAGGACACAGGGGAAAAGTGGCCAGAAGCTGCTCTTGGGCTTCTCTTGATCCCGAGGCTGTAGCAAGTACTGTTTCAGTCTCTGGTGCCACTTGAGGTCTGAGCTGCCCTGCATGGCCTGTGAGCCACTCACAACACCCTACTGTGGTGTGACGTCCTGCCACGCCACGGCCACTGTCACCATGTCTTCATTTTGGGGATGCAAAGGCTGCTCTGTGGTGGGTGGACAGAACACAGCCACAGCTTTGGAAAGGCAGGTGTCCGTCTCTGCTAACGCCTGCTCTGGCCAGTGCTCTGCTGTGGGGCAGTTTGGGAGGTGAGGGCTCCTGGCAGCTCTAGGGTGCCTGGGGCAGGCAGGAGGGATGGAAAGGGGTAAGTTTTAACCTGTTTATTATCAGGATGAAGCAGGACCTTCTCTGAGGTGCAGAATTTTCTAGCTCTTTTTAGCACTGTATGCATACTGATTAAATTTAAATGCTTTACAGTGATCCACTAAGTGAGCCATTAACCCCTATCAAGGAATCAAGATCATGAAATCACATTAAAAAAGAGAGCCTTATTCTAGGTGCACAGATTTTTTGGTTGCAGTCTTTTGGTTGTAAATAAATTTCATTTCCTGTGCCCCTTTATAGTGATTGTACTCCAGTCTTTGCAATCCAAGCAGTGGTTACTTTAAAGTCCAGTGAGTTCTTGCTCTACAAAGCAAGAAATCTGTGTGGGACTCCTGAAGTACTTGGTCTGATCTTAATTTGAAATAATTTATTGTTCTCTGTGACTCCTGTTGCAATCCTGTGGCCTTATGCATTGCCTTCTTGCCAGAAAATTTGCTTGATTGCCTCTGTCTGAAACTGGCACAGCACAGCATTTCTGTTCCTTTTCTCACTTTGATGGCATACAGAATGTGTTTTCTTGGCTCTTGCCCTCATGCTGTTTCATGACTTTTTTTTTTTTTTTTAAATAAAAGCAAGAGACTTTGGAGGCTTTATTTTGGAGACAAAGTGTTACCATTTTACAATATTTCCGTTCACTGTGCTTTGATGAGCATG
The DNA here is from genome assembly GCA_013397555.1 of Urocynchramus pylzowi. Taxonomy (NCBI): domain Eukaryota; kingdom Metazoa; phylum Chordata; class Aves; order Passeriformes; family Fringillidae; genus Urocynchramus; species Urocynchramus pylzowi. The sequence goes on from VZRH01001423.1 coordinate 264,482, forward strand.
TCGAGAAAAAGAGCAGCTTCTCTCTCCCTTATTTTTATTTGCTGTGTTCTAACTCTGCCACTTCCCAGAAACCCAAAGTCCCAGTCCAAGGGAGATATGAAAACAGTAACAAATGTCTGTCAAATATTTTTCTTGAAAAACTTCCTCTCAGACAATTTTTTTTGGAAGGTTATTTGCCATTAAAAAAATTCCTGCCCTTTCAATGCTTTTCCTACCTTTGCTCAAACAATGGAAGAAATAGTGTTGCCTTAGAAGGTTAAACATACTAGACTACTCCATCCAGAGAGAAATCAGGAGCTTGCTTTAAAATTATTTAGCAGTGATTATTTTCCTATTTTATTGTCAAATATTAAAGGTATCGTCATATTTGTTAGGATGTGCTAATCATGACCTGACACTCCATTCACAACATTCAAGCAGGTCTTAGCTCACAAACACATTTCCTAAATGGACAAATTATTTTACTTTTATGCTACCTTTCTTGATAAAGACTTAGATGACAATAACTACAACTAAACACTCACTTGGTTAAAACGGTTTCAAAACCGGGCTTGTAATCTTCATGAAAGACCCTCTGTGCTCTGGGTCACACCTGTGGGCAGCCATGAAGGTGGAAGTTGCTCGATGGTAGGCAGTGGGTCTACCAATTTAGGTCTCTTCATCATCTGGCACTTGAATAAAAAACACCACTGAAAATCACCGAAAATCTATGCTACCATCATGGCTGAATGCACACACACATCCCTGTGTCATGCAGGAACAGATCTGTTCCTAAAGACCTTCTGTCTTTTCCTCTTGTGCAGCAGGTAAGAAATGCATCTTACTCAAGTCTGCTTCAGCACAAAAGCACACATCAGTGGAGGGGCAGAGAGACAAAGCTTAAAGTCATCGTTATTTGTTAGCAAGTGTTAAATTTACAGCCCTACACAGGTACCAGCACCCACTTCCCACTCTGCAAGTGCAGAAACAAGGGTAGCAGGACACAACCAAAAAAATTTTCAACCTGAGTTGTGAAATACTCCCTGTAGGTTTAATTCAGTGAATACTTACAGCAAGAGTTTGCCACGCCTTTTAAAAGCACAGCAAAGGAAAAAAAACTTCTGAAGTGCACACACAGAGGAAAGACCCTCCCCATCCCACTCACACACACTATCCTGGATCCATGAAAATATACAGTCATTTGAACTCCAAAAATGTCATGAGGTGGAATTAATTTCCTATATGCAATGCAACGTGCTATGGTTTAAAGGACTTGAAATTACCACATCTGTCACCTTGGAACAACCCAACGGAGGCCAAAGGAAAGCGAAGCCAAGCCCTGAGGAGCAAATACTATCAGTCACTCACTTAAGTCTCTCAACTCTGCTCAAGGAAAACAATCTGAAATGTTCACTGCAGCCATTTGGACCCATGATGACTGAGACTAGCAAATGCACAGGCTGGAAAGCTGGTCAGTGCTCAGCTCTGGGGACTAATAGTTATGAAATATCTGCACTGGGAGCCGGCATTTGCGTTTCATCCGTACTGCAGCCAGGATGGAGGGATAGGCTGACAAACGTGCAGCTACCAAACTGCTCAAGCGGGTCAAGGGTGGACACCAGCCTCTCTTCAGCTTCCTGCAGCACTACAAGGTAGAGCTGGGGCTGGAAGCTCAGGAGAATGTAGGATTGGTGGGGGAAATTAAAGCACTTCAATCCACAACTGAAATCCAAGCCCCTGATCAGGGCCTGAGAAGCTGATGCCTGAGCTGTTAGACCACTGAAATCCTCCCCAAAGGCACCTTGGTCCCAGTGCACAAACCTTTCTTAGTGCTGGGTGTGGACTTGAGGCTCCCTTTACCTGTGGACACTTCCCAGGTTTTCAGACAAAGTCTCTCATTGCTTTCCCTCTTCCCTATGGCTTCTTGGTTCTGCTGTGACCTGTGCCAGCTCTTACCCACTTCTTGGGAGCTGATGCCTGTAGCCTGCTGGCTCAGGCATGCCCAGGAGGGAGGGAATGCAAACCTCAGAAGCGCCTTTTGCTAAAGGAAGAATTAGACCAATGTTCCCCAGCCCAAGTAAGGATGTGCTTTAGCTGCTGATGGTTGCTTGGAGTTTGAAAGAAAAATTTGGCACCTGCTTTCAAAAGAGGGTTGTGAGCTATGAGCCAAGAGTGGAGGGACTTGTGCCTGTGTACTTCATTCACCAGAAGGCACTTAAACCCAGGAGAGAGCTAGGACTTGGGATGAACTGCAATCTTCAGCCTTCCCTATTTGGCTGGCTTAGGCTACTCCCCAAACAGTGGCTTTTGTGAATCCCCCTCCAAGGCACTTAACTCCACTTACACACACACACGGAGTACCGGCATCTAATTCAGGCATGTGGACTCCATTATGGAGCCAGATGCAAACATCCCCTCATGGATTAGGATCTGAAAGGTTCTATATCCTGTACCATCAATCACCTAAGGCCTTCATTCCCTGCCCCATCCTCCTTTTTTTGTTTCAAAATCTAGACTTTTTAAAAGCAGATAAGCATTTGTAAAAATTATTCTTGTATCAGTGCAAAGGCGTAGTTAAGGCTTGTGCTAGATATTCCCAGGATGATGCAGTTAGATCAACAATGACTAATTCCACGAAGTCTGGCATTAGAAAAAGCAATGCACTTAAATTATGTCATATCCTTCCCTCTAAACTTTGTCCACCAGATTCTTACTGCTGAACATCAGAATCAAAGGTTTATGGCTACCTACAGGCCATCGCTCAACAAAATTCAAAAATAAATCCACTAGGCTGGTATTTCTCTAGCAAGCAAAATGGAGTTATGTTTCATACAGCAGGATGGCTATCAGCAGTGCTTATAATTATATTCTTATTATTTAAGTGTGTTTTGTTTGACTCTGAGATGGGGCACCTACATTAATTCCAAGTTAATTTTGTGTTTAGTCAAGAAACATGCTCAGATTTTTAGATGATAGCAGAAATCATGTGTTCTTGACAGAAATACTTCTGATCTGGTTTGTGGTAACTATGCTAATGAAAGAGATATTCTGGAGTATGTAATTATAGCCCACAGGATTAGAGTGAGAGGGTTTTTTTCTTTGGTTTGAACAGTATTGCATGAAAATTGTCACAAATTTCTCAGTAAATTAAATAATAAGGCTGATTAGATCCTGCAGGAATGAGCTCCTTAGAGGACTGTACTCACAGTTTGTATTAGTAAAGTCACCCAAGGGCTAGTATTTCCAAAGGTGTGTTTTCAGCTTTGTGAGACACTTTGACAAGTGCCAGCACTGGATGTGGGGTGCAGTTTGGGCTGTGTTTAGAGCAGGAGCACTTTGCTGCTGAAACAACACTAAATGACAAGGTACTCGTAGCTGAAAAGCAGCCAAACCAGCAGCCCTGAGCAAGGTGCTGGGAGAGTGCTGGGACAGCCCAAGCACACACACTTCAGTGTATGCACACAAATGAAACAATCAGTAAGAATTCAAACAAAGAAATCAAAGCCTCAAGTCAGCTTTGCTGGTATTTCTGCATCTATATGAGTAGCTTGTGCTGACATAACTCTTTCACACTGAGGGTACCCCAGAGCACAGCAGCTTCATGGAGGCAAAGGAAGAAACACCTGGAGGAGAGCTGGGTCTGGAATGGAGGGGAATGTGAGAAGGAATTAACTGAGATACCAGAGATTTAACAGCTCTCTGCTTGAAACTGGGAGGTAATCCAGTTTCTTCCATCATCACCGATTTAAGCTTTTATAATAAATCAGCAGTGATTGTACTGGACAAAAATCTAAAAGATTTTATAATCTCTGGGAGTATATGGCATCCATGTTTGCTCTTTCATTAGATACTGTTCTCAATACAGCTTTTTGAAAGTAACATGCAGAGAGGAGAAAGAAGTAAGGCAAAATTACAGAGTTTTCATCTCTTCTTTTAAGAGATAGAGGGCAGAATGTACAAGACTGCTGCCACATGACCATGTCATTGCCTTTAAATGGATTAGTTTCAAATAGTATCTATGGAAATAAATTATCACCCTCCTCTTCTTTTCAAACTAAAAGGCAGTACCAGTAATCAAAATCACTAAGAAATTGAAAAAAACCCCTCAACTTGGTATATTTAATTTTTTTTCTTACTTCTTACACTTACTTCTTCTCTCTGACTAATCGCTGTATCTTGTTTTATCCTTTCTTCTTGTGCTTAATATTTATTCCCCAAATCAGTCTCTTAACAGTGGTCTATTGAAAATTATTTACTTTTTTGGGGTACTGTAATAAAGATTACATGCCATTATGTCTTTGGCTTGGAATGAAGTCCTCATCCTGACTAAATGTGACACCTGAAATGAACTTGTGTTCAGAGGACTAAGCCATGACAAGTTATCCAGAAGAAGGGGAGAGATTTGTGTTTTCCTGCACTTGTAGTCATCAGTGTTGTGTGACCATAAAACACTGCTGGGGCATTCATAGCCCAGTGATAACTGTTATGGAAGAGAAGAAAAACCTACTTATTTTTCATTTGGAAATGCAAAATTATTAACGCAATATTGTTGAAGAATTTCCTGGCTAGTTTTCCCTTGTCTGCCTCAGGCAAAAAATGATTGCTGAAGTTTAATACTTTATGAAACCTCCTGACTATGAAGGTCTAGTAGTTCTCCTTGGGAGGATCTGTGACACAGATAAAATGCAGAAATCTGAACAGGTGTGATGGAAAACTACATGCAGTAGAGACTGTAACTTTGAGAAAGTTGTGTCCCACCAGTTCCTGTGCATTGATTATACCGGTGAATATCTGTTTTGTAAAGTAAAAAGTATTTTTCCTAGAGTTCAGTAATTCGGGCCACTACATGACCTGGAATAGATTTTTCTCAAGTAATTCAATTAATAACTTCCATGTAACAATTAGCAACATTAGAAGCTTGTGAAATTCAGGAGTTGGAGTACTGGTCACTTGTGCAGACAGGCAGTTTGACATATATAGATAACCCCATTAATTTCAATGAGAACTGTAACCTGTATAAAATTTGCTAGTTGTTAAATATTTTTAAATTAGTCTCAACTTATACATACCCAGACAGTTATCCATGCAGTAGGCTTTAATCTGTTTTCCCTAATCAAGCAAAACTACAATGCGAATTTTGCTCAATTAAGAACTGAATAATTTGGCTGACTTTTACTCAGTTCTTGGCAGTAGTAAAAAAATTAGTCTTTCCAACAGTAAGTGCCAGTGCAAAATATTTTGGCAAGGAAAAAATGTCAGTTTAGATCTATGAAATTACCATTTTCAGGCAGTAAAATTAGAATCACTCTGGTTTGTATTAACTTAAAAATACCCAAACCCTATCCAGCTATTGTGCAGCTAAGTAAACAGGTATCCACTACTGGCCCAGGTTCTGTTCTCAGTTATAGAAGCATTTTGACTGCAGTGGAGGTAACTCCAATTTATAAGGAGAAAAACCAATATTGCTGAGTCCCAACTTTTGCATGTGCTTACTTTATTGATATTGGTATTCTGCTGTAGAAATTATCAGAGTGGTTAATGTATCTGGTTTGAAGTGGACAACAGTGACTGTTACTGAGTCCATTTTACTGCAACCTATCTTGCTAGTTATGACATTTAATGGGATGTCCCAGATGAACACCTTCGCTAGCCTAGCCCCTCTGAGCTAAAAGGAAATTTTCCAAAGATGGAAGAGTTGGAAGATAAGTGGGAGTGTTGCTTTCCTTTAATTATTTTCTTTTAAGGAAATGTTTTTCTTATCATTCTTTTCATCTATTCAAAACTATCCCAAAGTCTTCCTGGAAACTGGGCTGGAAATGTCATGAGAACAGACATTATTTCATATATCTGATTTTTTTTTTTTTTTCAACTGGCGACAAAGATCCCATTTAATTAAATGAAAGCAGATTTTGGATGTCTCTGTTGATGTACAGACCTACAGGCGGTAGGAGAATGAGGAAAGAACCTGTAATGTAAACCTATCACATTAAAAATACATACTTATGTTCAGACTTGACCATAGTTTTACAAGGAACTCCCAAGAAAACATGCATGTGGATCCCATTGCCTGCAGAAGTTTCATGAGTGTTTAAAGCAGAAGCTTTAAACACTCATGAAATCAACATATCATACTCCAAAGGTTTTTTGGTTTAGCTGGAAGTAGGGCTGTAAATGTTCTACTCATATCCTTCACCATGGGTTAGCTGATGCCACCAGCAAACCCACTTCATACCTGTGGAAAAGGCTACTCAAAGGCTACTCTTTGTTGGCCTGCTTGGGAGCTCTCTGCAGGCCAAGTGTCAGTGCTGCAGTCAGGTCTATAAATCTGCTACATTATTTGTGTGCTGAAGCTTCTCTTCCCTTTGTGATGAAGAAATAATTGACTTGCAGAATTCCACCAATTGCATGTGACGCTCATGGAATTTTATTCTCTAACAAAAGCATTATTTTGTAAATTGGGTAGGAAAAAAATTTAAATGTAAATGGATACATATGTTTTTGGTATTTAAACCCATTTAATTACAACATTATTTTGCCAAATAACATGACATGGACAAGTTAGATGTTAGCCTTTTTTATAATTTCACCAAAGTGATCATGCATATTTGTGTGCTGGCTACACAAATGATCATGCATATTTGTGTGCTGGCTACCTTTGATCTTTGTCCAAGCACAGAAAATTAGTGCAAGAAAAGCATGGGAGGATCCATCCAGGGCTTCCAAATATATTAAACTCATTACTAAGACACTTTAAACTTTCTCATAGTTCAGCCTTGTTCACTCTTGGTGACGATGCCTCACTGACTTAAAGTAATAATCCTAAATTGAATTGTCTTGCAAAGAAATGCAACAGTGTAATTGTCATTTTAACATAGATGCTTCTCAACAAAAACCCAATTTGAATGTTACTACATTTAAAAATGCATTTCTATGACCTTTTCAGCTGTGTACTGCCAAAGGATGCACATTGTAAATTAGCTGAAGTGTTAGTGTGCAGAAAAGCCAATGCTTTTTACTGCAGATAAAACACAGCCTCCCACAGTTGTTATCTCTGAATGTGGGGCTGGTGCTCTGATTCAGAATGGTGAAACAGGCACATGCTAAATGTTTATTATTCTCATTGGATATTCTTTCTTCCTACAGTGCTGGAGGGGAGTGGGTTAGAAAATGATAATTGTGAAATACTGTTCCCATCTCCTAGGAGAACATGCCCCAAGTTAACTAAGGAAATACTGGCTTACACTTTTTCCAAATGAATTTACTGTAAGTGTGGTAGTAAGCTCTTTTATGCACTGCATTGTTTCCACAGTTTCCAGTCCCTGCAGTTGACTGTTTACAGGTGTCTCTGAACCTCTGACTTCAAATAAAGCCACACAGAGACCACAAGTCAGTCCTGATGAGCAGACACATTTCTTCAGGTTCTCTTCAAGGCTGTGAGATGCAAAAGAGTTGTTTCCTGAAAAGACATTTGTCAAGAAGATAACAGGTCTTACTGGAAGGAAACTTTACAACAACTCTACACTTTGTGAGAGAGGAGTAAAGTTTAGGCCCTGATGCTCATCTCTGAATAGTGTTATTTAAAAGAATCCTCCACTGCATCAATGGCATTGTCCATGTGGAATATTGGGGTAATGTGGCTGAACAGAACCAGTGCTTCATGTTTGTAGCTAATTTATCTCCTGACAAACAGGAGGGGAGCCCTCCTTACTGCCAGCTTTCCAATATGACATACACTGAGACTGCAGAAGTCTTGGGGAGTAAGAGATGAAGAGGGTAAAGAAGCACTGACCAAAAATCACACTGCCCTGCTGCAGACTAGTACATTAAAAAGAGGAAACAGTTTAATATGGTCTGTAATGGTTTTTTGTTTTAATCATGTACGTCCTTGTCATGCTGCAAACAGCCCAGTTTGTTGAAGGAAGACAAGACAAAGCAGGGCATGATTTGGGTAAAATGCATAGGGAGGCCATGTCTTGGGCATGCACTGGCCTCCTGCCACAGGCTGTTTCCAGTGCTCTGGCTGGGTAGGGAAGGGGTGCTGCAGTCCTTGTGTCTTCACCTATTCAGTTTCTGGCTCCTCCACCTCTACCCTCTCCCAGGGTGGCAAAGCAAGCCAGCCTGGGGCTGCTGTCCCAGAGGATTCACCCTTTGCTCTAGGGAGCTGAGGGAAGGACTCCTGCCACCATCAGTGGCACCACCTTCAAGCTCAGCAGCTCAGGCTGTGACCTGTTAAGACTTAAGGACTAGGTCATGCTAAGGAGGCAAAAGAGAGCTGAAATGGGTGATGGAAAAGAGCCTCTGAAAGCACTGGGAAGGCTGGTACTTGCACAGTTCTGTAAAGGCAATAGTGTTATTCCTAAGGAAAGGGTACTATTTCTACAGCTATAGTCCAAGACATTTTCCTCTTTAGCACCAAAGCTGCACTCTGGGATTCATCTTGGCTAAATGCAAACACGGCAGTTCAGGGATGGTCAGCTCTTATGAGCAATTGCAGCTTTGTAAGCTTTGGGGTTTTATTAGATTCCCTACTGCAGTCTTCAGTAGGCAGAAGGGGTTTGGCATTTAAACCCCATGTTGTATAATTTTTATACCTCCAGATACAGTCACCATAACTAAGTTGTGGCAATAACAAAGGAGAATTAGATGTCTTTTCAAACTTACTTGTAACCACGATAAAAAATGGGGTTTTTAAAATATTTATAAAGTATATTTATAAAATCAAGCACACTGAATGCCAAATGGTGTAGCATCTGAAGATGAAATGTTTCTTACAGATATATATGTATTTAAAGACTGACAGGTGCTACAGCCAGTTCAAATGTCTGTTGGAGCAATTTTTGTTCAGGATGGAAACTGCACTGGGCTCCGCGGGAGCAGACACGTCTCGGTACTGAAGCTGCCCTGCAGGTGGCGTGAGCCATCCGCTCAGCACAGACACAGGTCGAACGCTCCTCTTGTGTTTCAAAGAAGAAAAGCAAAATTAATAAAAACATGCTGACATAACTGTCCTTTATATAGGTGCTGTGGGCCGTGTTGGCTGATGCACGGCTGTGTTACATGGCCTTCACTGTTGTGATAAATGAAAGATTTTTTTTTCTGGTAAAGGTAAAATTGTATTTTAAGACACAGTGTTTCCCTGTGCCTTTGAATGAGGAGAATCTGCCTTTCTTTCAGGTACTTTGATCACCTACAGAGAGCTCATTACAAGCAGTGTATTCCTTGTGTTGGGGAAGGCAAATATTTTATAAATTAAGCATTAACAAATACCTTTCCTTTTAGTGGTTTCTGGCTTCCTGTCTTTTAGACTGTGTTTAACTTTTTAGACTCTTTCTCATTTGTCAAAAGGCTTTGTTTTCTAGCTATATGGAAATGTATCATGTTGGAATGTGCTTTGCTCTGAGCACAGCAAAATCTGCAGATCTTTCTGCTGGTGAGTAGAAAATGGTAAGCATCAGCCCTTTGATCTTAACCATTCTAGATTTCAGGGAAAAAAAAGAGAACAAAGTTTGAGTGTGTTTGCAGCTCCTATGTATTATAACTTCCATTTGGGGCCATATCCATTCCTGGCTGAGTTTAATCACAATGTGAAATGGTGTTTGTATTCCACATCTGGCCATGGTAGGAGGAGGTAACACCTACATTCAGGCATCTTCTCTGCTCCATTCAGCACTACTGAATCTCAGAGAAAAATTGTTGATATCTAGGTAAAAAGTGAGAGGGGAGAGGAAATCAAAAGGAGAGGGAAGTCAAAGGAGGACTGTCTGGCAAGACATTAAATCTTTAGCTCTTCACAACCACTGTTACCCGTGCAGGTAACGAAACCAGGTACAAAGGACATCAGGTTTTAGAAATTTGCATCTCAAGGTACAAAAATATGTGTCTCAAGAAGGATATGAAGGAATAAGTTGCACAGTGACTGGAATGGGTATTCTGCCCAAGCCTGAAGGACAAGGTGTGCAAAATATGTGAGCATCTGAGATTGGAAATAGATCCCTCATGACATTGTCAAGTATGCCTGTGGGAGGAACAGGGAAAACCCCACCAGGCATGTTCAGCACCTGTAGACACAAAGTGGGCTTGAGTGTTTGGCACTCACAGTGTGCACAACAATCTCCTCAAGTATGATCATGCTGAGCTATGCCACAGGTTGTGAAATTAAGAACACAAAGAAAAAGCTTACTTGGAAGATTAAAAGGATACACTTTGCAAAAAATTCAGCCAACACCTGGCTCACCCACTGTCCTATTTTTACTATTTAATCCCAATCACACTCCTAAAATATCTTTGAATAATCTGAGTTCAGGAAAGATGCACCCCAAGACAAGATTAATATAGAAGATTTTTTTTTTTCCATTTCCACAGCACAGTCCTGAATACAGCAAGTAGTGATTTCACAAAAAGCAGTGGTTGCAGTCACATCTGAGGTACATAGGTAATATAACTCTTCTTTAGATTTTTGAGGTTATATACCTCCAGGAAAACAATTTCCACTTGGTATATATTTAATTGAGTTTGGGAAATAAAAATGTCATTGTCAGTGTTTTCCAGGCCAGAGCTAAACCTTTCCTAAAGGAGATTTTAATAATATCCAGAAGAGGGAATGAACTCACTGCAGGCAGAAATTATAATATAATAATAAAAAGTCAGATCGCTCCAAGTCTCATTTGGTTCAACTTCAGATTTTAGGAGATTTCTCATATAAGTCTTTGATGTATTTTAGTGTGGCTCTACAATGGTTGGGAAAAAACGAACATATCCTGTTGAGAGTTAACATATTATATAACTCTTCCTTATCATGATAAATTTTTTAGCAGAAAAACTGCAAGACCACTGGGCTTACCTGAGCTGGGTAAGCCTTTTAGCTTACCAAATATCACATCAAAAGTTGGGACTGAGTAAGTGTTAAAGTTTTGTTTGGATGGCGTGTCCTAAAGTAACTGTAGAATGCCAAAGACAGAACTTCCCGTGTTCCTTCAGGCTGAGCATGGATGCCAAGTATACAGAATTGGAAGCTGTCTATCAGGGTTTTTTTATTTGCTTGATATTGAGCAGACAGCAGAGACAAAATACCAAAAATGCTTGAAATCCTTATGACCTTTCACTGCAAACTGTGAACTTTGTCTGCTAAACTCAAATTTCTATTTACACTGTCAGTAGAGGCTACATGCTGTTGCCTTTGTCTTTTCAGTTTGTCATTTATCAAGGGACAGCTTCACAAACACTGCACAGGAGGGGGCACCTGAGCACATACCAGACCTTTTGCACATTCAAAATACTTAGTCTCCATTCTGTGGATTGCTTAGAAGTGGCTGTAATGCAAACAAAGTAGCATGAAATATGCTGTTTGCACCAAAAGCAGGAAATATTCTATAGAAAGTCTTAGCTTTGCCATCAGCTGGCATAGCTCACATTCCCAAGTTGTGTCCTGAATCCTAGCTGCTGCACAGCTGAATCCATTTACACCATCCTCCATTAACACAGGAACACACAGGTGACTGCCAACTAAATGGTCCAAAATACATTCAGCAAAGAACTGCATTGCCTTCTTAAATGAAATATCCCTGATTTCAGCTTTGTGCTTCAACATTCATCCGCCCTAGTAAATGAGGAGCTAGACTCATTGACTCATTTACATTTAGACTTGTTGCAGAGAACAAGTGCAGAGGAGATTTCAGAGGTATAAAGTAGAAATGGTGAGAGTGAGTAGGGGGAGTAGAAAAGTGAGGGTGACTGAACACTGGCATCGGTTGCCAGGGAAGTTGTGAAGTCTCATCATGGGAAATAATTCAAAAGCTTTCTGGAAATGGTCCTGGGCAACCAGTCTAGGTGTCCCTGCCTGAGAGGGGGATTGGACAAGGTGACTTACAGAGGCCTTTAGACCTCAACCATTCTTGTTCCTATGGAAGACTACTGTGAACTGTAATATTTGTTGCTATTTGTGTAACTTTGCCAATTAAAACAGGACAGCCTTAATCAGTTACTTAAATAAACCAGACAGCTACATAAAATTTATTTGAAACTAAATATAAGGTTGAATTATATAACAAATGTTTTAGCTGAACTCTTAGTATTAGATGGGCATTATTACGACTGTATTTCAAATTTCATTTCACACTGTGGTAGCATTCCTTGAACTATACAAGGCAAAGGCATTAATACAGTTGTGTCTGAACTCTTTAGGGTCTAGAAAACTGTCTTAAAATGAGACATTTCCTGAGAGACTTCTGCATAGAAAATACATTGGTGTTTCCAAAAGAAACTGAGTTCACAAGGAATCATTTCATTGGTACATTATGTTAATGAGGCTTTTGAAAGAAGACTTTTCAGTTAGTGTTACTTTTCCCTGAATGTGAAAGCTATGGAAATTATGTGGAAAACATTGGCAAAGTGATGATGGCAGCTGCATGCTCTATATGTTACTGTTAATGAGCTAGCTGTTAATAAACCATGTATTTTAGCATATAAACAGGAGGATTTACGCATAATGTAAAACCCATAAGAACATTTATTGTTTGGTGTAACTGTTTCCCAAATCAGAGAGGCACATCGTTCCACTTTTCCACAAACTTCCTGTTATCAGTATAAAAATCTGCTGCCTACTGCCTTCAAGTTCTTTTCATGTGAGTTGGTCTGGGGAGTATGGGAGCTTAGAAGCAGAGAATTTAGTGAGCAGCAGGTTCCTCAGATCTCTGCTCTGCACAGCCTGGGATCATAAACTTGTCATCATGGTTACTAACAGCAAGCAGGAGGTTTCTATACAACATCCCCAATTCTAAAGATTCATGGAGGCAAGTTCATCCTGTTCTTTTTATGTGTTCTTCTGTACTAGAGCTTTTTGTGTCAATTATCACTACTAAAGCCCTAAACAAGCCCATTTTCTTCAAAAAACAGACAAAAGCAACCATTGGGTTTATTCACAATAATGCTTGGATTAGTTAAAGAAACCACATTCACCAACAGGAAAAGTAAATTTCTAAGCTATTGAATAACACTGCTATGTTTGGAAAAGATTTTTCTTTTGTAATTCTCCTTTAATTTCCTCCCATCCAAAGCTGCTGTGAGGAGTCTGAAGTTAGGTTTTCATGAGTGAGTGAAGGAGTCCAGCAACTGACTCCTATTTAAAATAAATGGTCCTGGAAATGTAAGGTAACATTTCCATAAATACTTGAGTAATTTGAGGTTTAGGTTCCACTAAAAGTCTTCCAGTATTTCCAGCTCCCCAAGTCAGCCAGGGAAAAGGCAGACCAGTAAACTAATCCTTACTATCAGATAAGCAGGGATTGAATGGAGGCACATGAAGCACGAGAAAATGAGGAGGAAACTGTGGACAGAGGAGATGCCTATGTTCAAGAAGTTTATACACTGAGAGGCATAGAAGGCAGTTCAACAGGAAAAAGGATAGACAGAAAAAATATCAGACTATATAAACTGAAACATTACTTTCAGTCGCTTAGGTTTGCTTTGGATTTTGAGATACGACCTCAGTAAATCCACATAAAATTGTATAACTTTATCACCTGACTCAGTGCCTCTGAATTCAGCACAGTTTGGTTTTTTTTTTTCATTTTGCTTCCTGATCAGATTAGAAAGTGTCTGAAGTCAAGCTGTGCATTCTGGTAACTCTTCTGAATAGTTTTGCTTTCTTTGTTTCAATTGTTGTTTTTCGGTTTAAAAATATTATTAAAATACCACTTTTGGGTGGGTAGTGACTACCATGACACTGTGTAGAAAACCAAAGCAATTTGAAGCAAGATAGACATTCTAAGTACATTTTTAAAATACCTTATTGCTTAAATAAAATAAATCCCTTAGTCTAGCAATTACTTTCAGATGTTTGATTGTTTATTTTTAAAGAACTGTCATGTCAACCATTTAGAACTGACAAGAACTATTTTTATATCTTCTTGAGTTTTCTGTAACATCTGCTTCCCTCCTTATGTTGGGAACTACATACTCATCTTCATTGTCTCTTGTATTTATCTTAATTTTGCTGTATCTTATTTTATTATTGGAGGAAAAACTTCACAGAGCTGTTTGTGGCAAGATTTAGTTACAGGAAACCCAACAGCTAAGCCCCAGTTTCAGCTGAGACAATTAGACTGTTGATTTTGGTAGCAGCTCAGGACTTCTATTTGACCCAAATGCCTTTTAGGTCTATCTGCCAGTTGATGCTCAAGTCTGAAAATTTTCTGTACAGATATAGGGCTTTGTTTCCTTTTCATTTGAGGTATATTTCTATCCAGATCTGAATGTTTTGCTGAAATTCTTCTCCATTCACTGGAACAGATTAAAAGAAAAAAAGGAAATAACAATATTTTCCAGAACTTTTAACCTCTTTTTAAGTTTGTTTCCCCCTTAATTCTCTGTTTCTTGATATCTGTGAATTGTTGAGGACAGCATTTTTCTCAAAGCAATTTTGCCACTCATGAAAAGTAGTGGGTGCTAATTTGTAATGCTTAAGTTCACTGTTGCTTTTTTCTGTCCAGCAGCTATATTTAATGGCTTATATTACTGTTTCACCTGTTGTAATAAAGGACTCTAAAACTCAATACTTTTAAGAAGTGATCTATATTATATAACACCAGAACATATTTATTGAAAGGTTTGAAGAAATTACTAATGAACAGAGCAATGTTGTTATACAGTCTTTTCATCAACTGCTGCAGAAACTTCACAGCTGAATTATCAAAGTCCACTGCCATTCTTGGATGGATGTTTCCTTAAATGGAAGGGCTCTAAAACTTTATGGATGCTCTGGGAGAATGTAAATACTAACTGAGAAGTGTTTTATTCTCTGCCAGTAGTTTGTGGGCTAGAGTCTTGAGCATTTTTTTTCTCATTTTGTTCCTTCTTTTTTCTCATGTTAGACTTTTCTAGCACCTGATGTAGGGTAGGTCACAGCAGTTGATGCTGGGTGGAAACAATTACCAGGGACAGCTCCAGTGATGGAGTGGCCAGAGATCCTAAAATCCTGTCACTGCACCAGTTCATAGCTCAGAGCTCCCCAGTGGTTTCCCATGTTTGTGTGACTCTGCTGGTTTTTCATCTCAGACAGATCGCGTATGGCTTCTCTGCAAGCGAGAAACGCTACTGAATGTGGCGCTCATCCTCCTTAAAAGATGTCCAGAAAGTCTGAGGGATTTCCATGATTAATTCTTACCATGTGGATTCTTTCAATTAATTAGCTTTCTAGAAACCAAAACAGTGCAGGACACTACTGCAATGCAACTTGTTAAGCAATAATGCGTTTTTTCTTCCAAAAGTCACACTTGATAACAAACAATACTCATAGGCATAAGATGACTGTGGACAGTATGAGCTAATGTCTCGTTGTCAGAAAGTTTTCCATTAAGGCTCAGAATGATGTTTAACATATTCTTCCCATTATTGAGCTAAACTAAACATTGTATTAACTATGGATTTCTCAATGAATGTTACTGTTTATTTTAGCATGTACATACATCTGGAAGTGAACACATGTACATAGGCATTTTGGGGATCAAAAGCGCATCAACAGCGTGGCTCACTCTAGTTCCAGGATAAAATGTGTTTTGACATTTCTTTTTTAATGAAACTGTCCTTTCTCTTTTCCAACCATAGAAGTATATTTAAACCAAGCTTCTTAACAGGAACACAAATATGCCAAATGCCATACATGTTCTCTCTTATCAAACAATGGAGAATGACTGAAAGGGTAGATTTCTTTATCTATGATAAAAAGTGGTGCTGAGGATGATCACCAAAATTTACGTACCATATAATTTCCCACTTAAAATTCAAAAGCTTTGGTGTATAGCAAACGCTTGAATAACTTATCAAATCCTGTATAGGTGATGGCTTTAAGACAACTTCAGTTTTAAGCCTTTGTGCTTTGTTTTTGGCATTACATAGAACTCCTTAGGATTGCAAGCTTACATTACAAAAGCTTACATTGCAAAGCTTACTTACATTGAGGTTTTGGGACAGGGCAGAAGACGGACAGGTTGGTTGCTTTTCACTCTAAGAGACACAGATTTCCTGCTTGTGTTAGGCCCGGTGTTACTTTCTTGATTTTAGGTTGGACCTAGGGGAAAAAGAAAGCTTTTAAGAAACGTATGAGCATAATATCCTTTTTTTACCCCCCCAGCAACATTAAGAACCATTAGTCAAAATTTTCAAACATAGTGGCTTAACCTAGTCTTGTAATTCCCTATTCCAGCTTCTTATTCAATGTCTACTGTTCAGAAGTATGAAAACCTGGCAACTCATTCACTCTGAGCAGCCTTTTTAGTTATTCAGTGCTTGTGAAAACTGATGTAGCAGTTTGAATATGGACCAAAATTCAAGTGTTCGATGTTTTTGTTGGCAATCCTGTAATAATTATGCTGTAAATCAAAATATGGGTTTGGATTTCAAAAGTGCCTTGAGCCTTGTTCCCACCCTTCTACAGAGACACTGCATAACTTTTTCAGATTACAAGGTATAAAATTATCAGTCTGAAATACAGATGAAAAACTTTTACCTAATCTTGTATTTCTCCATGTGTGTCATGCCTATGAAAATGTACATACAAACCCTTTCATGCAATGCATAAATAAAATCTTTAGTTCCCAAGAGGCACTGTGCTTGGAAACTACCAAAGTCCCAAGCATTACTGCACTCATAATGTGAGGATACTAACAAGGGGAGCCAGAGACAATGCTAGTGTCCTATATAAAATTAAATCTCCTTTTCTATTTTATATTCTGATCATTCTCACACAGCTGCTAGCAAGTCCTGACACAAATCCCACTGACGTGACTGGGAAGAGTCTCTGTGATTTGTTCGGTTCAGTTGCCATCGAGCCATTTAGGGTTCAGTTGTGGATGGAGAATTCTGGATGAGTGTGCTCCAGCTGGAGTGAGCACATGCTCGAGTGCTGTGCTGGATCAGAGCTGGGGAGGGCCCTGCACCTCTCTGCACAGCCCCTGCCTCAGCTGCTCACCATGCACTGCACTTGCTGCTCAGCATCTGTCCCACAGGGAGCCACGGGCTCCTGCAACCCAGCTCATGGAAAAGCAGGGCGACCGCTCTTCATGTGCTGATTTGCTTTGTGGTTCACAATTGAGGTATTTGGCCTAAGATCTTCCTCGCCTGTGTTTTTGCTCTCCAGAGCCACTGGTTTCCCACCAATCAGAGTAACTCCAGGGAGCCAAACATACCCAAAGGTATTTCTCCACTTTTAGCTTTTTATCAGCCAGGGCAACATGCAAATTCAAAAGCAGTGACCTCCTGACCTCTGCAAGGCTGTGCTGCAGCAGTGCTCCGTACCCCAGCACCCAGTGGGCCCCATGCAGCTCTGCCCTGGGTGGCCTGGCCACCAAGAGACCATGGAAACCTTAGGGACAGGAAACATTTGGAAAGGGAGGAGTACTGAGTTCCCTAGGGAAACCTGCTTAACTGTTTTACCTCAGATTTATTCAAGTCTGTTTGAAATGTGCCCACTACCCTGTTTCATCTGAATGCCACACCAGGGCTATTGTAATATCTCTCAAATCTGACCAAAGAACTAGTTAAATTATTCTCAGAACAATGCATTTTAACAAAAGAAGATTGAATTTTTCTAGACAGCAGAGTGTTTTCTGCCAGAAAGGAGATCTCCAAACATCAGCCCCAGTACCTCCAGGGTACATTGTTGCCACCCAGTCCCATAGTTTCCAAATGCTGTCTGGAATCTGTTTCTCCCTTCAGGTGACTCCAGCTGCCCACCTAGTCCCAGCACAGGCTCTGAGAGCTGCTGCATCATAGCAGTCAGGTAGGCACCTTCCCCCCAACCCCCTTTCAGACAGGCTACTGAAATGGCTGCTTTTTCAGACAGAATAAGGCCCTTTGTCTTACACTATGGATTAGATTAATCATGACAAAGCTTTCTGGCTTGTGGTGTAAAATTTATTTTAAAAAATCTCTTTAATGATAGCAGGCTAAGTTTTCTGGCAATACCAATCTGGTCTCCAATTGACCGTTGCTTTTATAGATAATCCGTGTTGATTTTCTCCTGACTCCATCCCTCTCTTGCAAGCAGATCCCTGATGAATTTGGGGTGCAGTTTAGGAGATATGTGATCACGTGGGGAACCAATAGGAGGTAATGCCCAAGTACTGTGGATAATTTGCAATTTATTTCATCCAATTCATTGGAACTGTGCAAGGAAATGTGTATTTGCCACCTTTCTGAGAAGACTCTAAAGCCTGAAGAGCAGAAACTGCCAATGTGCTCTGCTGAACTTTGTTGCCATTTGCTTCCTAGTTTTCTGAAGAAAACTAGGTTCTCCTTGTTTATCCTGCCAAACAGGCCTTCTGCTTCAAAGGATGAGGCAGTAATTCAGAACACATCTACACCCTATCAGAACTTCTAGAGACACCTCTGTGCTCTGCAGTTCACCTTAGGATACAAACTTCTCTGCAACTTGCAGGTATTTAAGGTTGGGGCTTTGGCTCAGCTTCTTGAGTGAATGAGGGGAAGTCACCAAGTCAGAAGTAGCTTTGTATACTTAGCAAAATGGAAACCTGCCAGACTGAAGGGGATGGCTGCTACTTTGCCTATGACTGAGGAGAGAGGGATTAGGCATTTCAGCCAAACATCTCATTCCTGCCTCCTGTTTGTACCATCCATGCTGGTGTTACTGCCTTTGTGGGATTAGGGAGAGGGTAAAGGAGTGCCAGTGTGTACTAGAGGGCCCCAGTACAGCAGCAGCAGTCACATCTGTCCTTTTATCTGCAGCAGGATTTCTCTGCCTTTCTGCCCTGGTCCTAGCCCAGTTCCTGTCCCTCCAAACCAGGACTGACCCCTCCTTTACAATTAAGAAAGAACAGAAAAACGTATAGATGGTGATGTTGGAAACAATGGAAGTAAAGGGAAGGTTTCTGGGTGTCCTCCCTCTGAGGAGGAGAGAAAGGAAGGAAAAGAAGGGGTCACAAAGAGGAGGAGCAGCTTCATGAGCAGAAAAACTGCCCTGTCTCCTTTAAACTTCCTCACACAGAGGCCACTCAATTCCCACCTTTTGCTCTCACATCTTTTCCCATCCCATACCACTACTGCTACCCCTGCCTGCCTTGTCTGCTCTAAGGATGCCCTCAGCTGGGAGTTTGGTTTTGCTACACAGTGTAACAAATAAAAAGATGAATTCCAGTTCCAGTAGATCACTCAACAGGCCCCCACTGATTTTTCTTAGGGGAACTCCTGTCCACTTTCACATGCTTTCTTTAACATTCATCTATTATTATTATTATTATTATCCAGCTCTTCGTGTTCTGAGACCAATCACTTGATGTGCATTCCTCCACTTCACTACTTTCAGAAATGAAAGCATGCAATGGTGAGATAATTTAACTTGAAAAAATAATCTCTTGAAAGATTTCCTACTGATACAATCACTGTCTTCCCTGTGTTATTCACTCATGTGCAGATCCTGATATATAGATTAGGACTATTTGGAGAAATCCCAAGTAAAAGCCATGATGTTGAGCAACTTGAAGCAGCAAGAGTGTTTTTTTGCTATGGAAGAAAATAACTCCCAAGAAAGCTTATTGGAGAAGGAAGGGAGGGAGGGAATACGAGAGAGAGGAGAATGAGAGAAATCATTCCTAAGAGAATATTTAAGCATTGAATTTCCTGATTGATAGAGTTTTATTTCATTGCTCTGCTTTTTTTATTTCATTGCTCTGCTTTTTGAGAACTACTTTGTGCAAAATTGTATCTGAGAGGAGAGAACTTATTTTCTGTGTACTAAATCTTAAGATATAGTGAGATAGCTTGCAGTCTTCTATCCTTTCCACTCTGGTACCTGCAGGTATTAATTGAGTGTGGAAAACATTTTCTGTTTGCAATTCAAGTGCAGAAAGACAAAGGCAGAAAATCACAAAATCCCTGTATTCTCTCTCTTAGCACAGAAACAGATTGATCCCTAGTTACTTTAAGTAGTCACAGAAATATAACTTCTATTTTAAGCAGGTATTTAAGTCCTGCTGATTCAGTATTCAGCCCAAATGCAAAAGACTTTCATGGAATGAGGTTTGCACTGAACTGGATCCACTTAGTAAAGTATTTCAGTCTGCTATCTGAGGGAGAAAAGAAGAATCTGGTCAACTGTTGAAAATGCCTCTGTAGCAAAATCACTTCTGTACTGATTGATTGTTCTGTTTTCTAGGGAATTTTTAAGAGGTTTTTTGTGAGAAAGTACTACTGTGGGATAGAAGGTTGATCTGGAGAAAAGTTACAGACGTATATACACATAATTGCATTTTTTTGAAAGTAGCACACTACACAGGATTTCCTCAACTGTACCAGAAAACATTAACATCCTGGAACTGACATTTGCAATTTTGAATTCCAGCTTTCCAAGTATAATTAGTGTCCTTGTAAATGTTTTGGTATCAAAGTTGGGACTCACTTTGGATAAGACAGTCCATAAACTCTGTTTTCCTTCTCACTTATTACTTCCTTTTACAATGTTCCAGAGATGACAGCTGTAATATTTAATACTAAGAAATAGTAAATTGGAATAGCACGTTTTAAAGTATTTATTAATTATAATATATATAAGTTGCTTTCATTTATAATTCACTTTCCTCCTGACATTGTTCTCTTTTTTGCTTAAAGTACCTGTGATTCATATCTTCCATTATAAAAAAAACCCACAAATAATTTTACATAACTACAGCGTTTGTCTAATCACACACCAAAATAGAAGGTAGAGGATATGAAAATTACTTATGACAGATGAGTCACATTAATATTTTGTTCTAAGCCACAAGAAAAATGAGACAGAAGGGGTGGGAATCAGAACAGATCAAAATCCTTAGTGCTTTATGATCCAAAACCACAACTAGCTATTGAGGTGCAAAATGTTCTTTTTTAAATAAAGTGTGAGAAAGACACAGAGTTTTGTACTACAAATGCTGGCAGCACATAATGTTGCAATTATTTTCAATATTTTGAGATGCTTGAATCATAACCAAAACTTTGAGCAACACCGAGGTAAAAGCATTTTTATTCTCCTTCACACACACACAAAAAAATAGAAAAGAAGAAAAATTGAGTTTGTTGCAGTTGCTTTAGAAATGGTGTGCCAAGTTTCTACCAGTGACTGAGAGTAACAACAGAAGGACAGATGTCATGGCACCCTCTTGCCCGTTTGGTTTTTATTTTTTCCATTGTAGTAAATTCAGAATCATTGAGACAATACTCCTGTTAACTTTATGGGATTTCTATGCTGCTTAAAAAATCTTGTGTTTTCTGTCTTTGAAAAGAATCATCCTGACTGCCTTTTAACGGGAATTTACTATTTCAGTATATGTGGCTAACTTACTCTGCCTATGAAGCATAATGTTGCTTTCTGTTTAGAGCACAGTAATTAGGATCAGTCACACTGGGTACACTCTCAGTAGGTTACCACTCACTACTGGACTTATGAAGAAACATTACTCACTCCATCTGATGTGATCAGATGATACTATCTATAATCTGACTCACTGTTGGGTGAACAAGGTATTCTGTTTTCTAGGCCCTGAGTATTCTCTTTTTTATTCCCTCTTCTTGATCCAGTATCCAACAAAGAGCTCAAGTCAGCAGGACAGTAAACATCCCTCCTGAGCTTATCAGCAGCCTCACCTCTTGGGAAAGGATGCGCTTTTTGTGGTGCCCGATGGGGCAGGCAGAGTCCTTGAGGGAGGTCTGTGCACTATCAGAGTTTCCAGCTTCCCTGGCTGCACCATGTGAGCTTCAAGATGGACCTGACAGACACTTCAGCCTGCCAGGCCCCCCTCCAGCACACAGTGGGGAAGGATCTAAGCATCCATGTGGAGACCTGCATTTTGCCACCTAGGATAGATAACTTCAGTGCAGTTGTATGTGTGCTGTAAACTCCAGATTACTCTTTAGGACTGAAGTGGAGCTGTGTTTCTCATAATGAGAGTGAATTAGGTAGATAAGTATTAGCTCTGCTTAACACCACTTGCTTCTTCTTCTGGTTTATGAGCAGGGGCCCTGTTCCTACCCACTCTCCACCAAGATCTGTCTTTTCCTCAGATGATAACAAAAGTAGTTGTTCAGTGCATACCATGCTGGGTTGGGCTGCTTTTATGCCACTTTTTCAAGCTGTGTAGGAGACACTAAACATGGAAAGTGAGCAGGCACTTTATGGACAAATGGTGAAAATTTAAGAACTAAACAGGTAGTCTTGACCAGACAATTCCTGAGGATTTTATTCAGAGAAATACACGTCTGAATAATTAGGAACCAGCACAATGCTTTCAGTATCTAGCTGTAAAGGTGTTCTCTTATGCCAATAAAAGAAAGTTCTCCTTTTTCTCAATTTTTAATTTGCCACATCATGCCCAAGGAATTTTTCTACCTCAGTTTATGCAGTACTTTGGACTTATTCTATAGGTATAAAACACATTTTCTATAATCCATCATACATCAGTAACTTGATTCTTCATGACTGGGCTATCAGAGGCTAATGGAGTGTGATTGCAACTTGTTTGCAAATAGGTATAGTTGCTGTATTTTGTTTAGTCCATTAAAATTCAGTAATTTAGTTTTTGCTTGCCAGGCAAGGTGTGAGATCCGTGCCTGGAGGTAAACACAAGCACATGGGATAATGGTACTCCATTTCTTTAGTGATACTGAACTATCACAAGATGTGTTTCTTGTTAATAGTGGCTTCTAACTGCGATAAGCTTTTCAGGCATTTCAGCCAAAGCAATTCCTCCAAAACCACCTCCCCAGAAAAGGTTTGTTGGAGCACGCTGAACTGCAATTAAGGAGCAGGCCTCTGAGGGCCAAGAAGATTATAAAGGAGGTATTATTGGTCCAGACACAAATTTTGCCAGGCCTTTGGGACAGAGTTATGTATCACTGCATGTTTATCTCTGGTATGTTTCTACACCATGAACTTGGATAGAAATTCAAATTTATGATGAAATCTAAACTTCTGTTAGGACTACCGAACTTCTGTCTTGAAATTTTTCCTGATTCTAACTAACACATAGAAAGATTGCTAGTGCAGCCAAGGCTAGCTGTTTCTGGGAGATGTACTTGTAAAAGGAAACAGTAGGTATAAAGGGCATGGTGTAATTTAGTCAGTTCATTTATGTGTGCCTCTTAAAGAAAAAAAGAAAGGAAGGAAAAAAAAAAGAAAATTAATGTAAACTTTCCAGTTCCTAACTGCTGCCAATCTCAACAAACCAATTCTTTATCCATTCTGGAATTTTTATCAGCTTAGTCTCATATTATAAGTAAAAATGAAGTGAAGTGCACATTTTTTATATAATCTAATAGAAAGTTAGAACCCATAGTTTGCTAATATATCATGCAATGACCAATGTGTTCTGTTTATCACAGATATAGGTAGTGTTCCTTACCCTGACTGGCACCAGGCAATTCTTGTTGCTTTGTTAATTTGTTTGGCTAAACTCCATGACCCACACCATATCCTTTTATGTAATTTCTCTCTAAAAGTTAAGGAGAGCCATAAGGACTATGCTAACTTCTGTAGTGCATATTTGAAATAAGTAATCTAAACTCATAAATGTAATCAAGATGAAAAATATCAGGGCAGAGAACAACTTTGACTGTCATCTGCATATTGTACATGAGCAGAAACAAGCAAACAAACAAAAGTAAATTTTATCTTTCATTGCTGATACCCAGATAACTGAATATAGAATATAGAACACTCTATACCTTTGATTTTTTGCAAATGGAAAAAGCCTAAAGGAGATGAAAATTCCCAACAGTTACTACATTGTCATTATAGAATTTCACATCATAAAGAAAAGGCAAAACTTTTCTGTTCAAGTCTCCAGAGCACTAAGTTGATGAAGTAATTAATCAAGCATCTCATTTATTTCTGAGAGTGAGTGTCAGACGTTGAGCTGTGTATGTGATTAGATTCTTTGCTGAATAGAGGCTCATATTAAAGTGGTGGAAATGCCCCCCATATTTAGCAGGGATCAAAATACCAACCACAGGAAAGTATGGCTGGTTTTCTTTTTCACCATACTTTTCCTCTTAAATAAAATCAAAGTAATAAAACATACTCAAACAGACATGTTTTATACTCAGGTTGGGAGTAGGAAATGAAAAGGAACATGGTCTACTACTATTTATCAAAAAGGAGAAATGTTATATTTGTACATTTCATCACAGAGGAAAATGCTTCCAGGTTTAAAGAGGAGAAAGTACTGAGAATATGTTCAAAATGCTCCCCTTGGAAGTAAAATGCCTACATGGACTGTAAAGTATGACCTCCTCTTCATTCCCCTTAGGGATTCATGCTGTTTGTTGTCTGTTCCTTTTAAGGCAAGATTCTAGGAGTTTCCCATTACAGGCAAGAAGGAGAATTCCTCTCCATGCTAATATAGTACCCAATAAGCTCATGCCAGTGGCTTATTTGGTCATCTTTACAGTAGTACCTAAATATTCACATATTTATCTCCACAGTACCTTGTAAGATAGGGAAGAGGTACTACTCCCATTTCGTGGCTGGAATGAGGCTAAGTCCTTTCCCTAAGGCTGTTCAGGAGATGTGTTAGAGATGTGGGGCATAGGAAGGAGGTATTCCCTGTCTCAGGGTACTGCCTTAGTGGATCAGCCTTCCTTTCTGCAGGAACATGGAGCCTTATCCAGGAGCAGCAGCACAAACACTGCTTGTGTTTGAAGGAATTATGACACATCCCACCTCTTGAACTGTGTTGCACTCAGGATACGTCCTTGTGAACTCAGCCAGATCTCATGTTCCCCTGCCCCTTGACTCCCTAACCCCAAAAAGCAATGCCTCCACTTTTCCAAGCACTGAATTATTTTTATCTTATGAGTGTACTTTGCTAATTAAAACTTACAGCACATACTGAGTTTCTATCATGCTTGGAATTTCTTTTCTGAAGTTTCATCCCTTGATGTGTTTGTGTAGGTGGTATTTACACACGTGACTGCATTAGGCTCTCAGCTGTCCTGCTGTGCAGACTAAAAGCTTTAAAGAGACAGCAGCTGTCAGGTGAGTTGTGTGACAAGTCAGCAACGGTGTGCAGATGTCAGGCATGAGTCATGCAATAAACATGGAAAGTGCCATTGAATATTTATAAATACTAACATGAGCTGGTAAGAATGACAACATTAATTAAACATAGAATGATTTCAGTTGGAAGGGACCCTAAAGAACCTCTAGTTCCAGCCCCCTGTTATGGAGCATTAAAATTTTTTCTCAAATTTATACATTAAGAGATAGCACAAGCACTGCAAAATAAAGTAAGTACTTTGAATTAGGTGAAGTCCTATAGACAGCAACAGAAAGAACATTTGAATGGAAACATAACTAAACAGAGATTCTGTAAATATTTCAGCTATAAAAAGCCACAGAAGTCCAGGCTTTGATGATAGGTTCCTGAGAATAAAAAGATTTACTAATGCTAATTCTAAAGATAGATACCTCTTCTGAGTTAATAGAAAGATTTTGGTGATAGAATGTTTCTAATCACAGTTCTAACACATCTGAATTTATGAAGATGTGTAGAAAGTACAGATGTTGAATAAATATGGATTGTAAGATGCTGACAACATTCTGGCCAGCAGAATGGAAATGGTCTTTTTAAGTATAAATCAGATGTATATCTCTTTGGATTAATTAAGAACTAGTTCAGGATTATATTAGTTCATTTATTTCATTTTACTTTTCCATAAATATAGAATTGAGTCTGATGTCTGTCTTTTCAGGAGGTAGCAAGAAGGATTTTGATGGAGTGGGATGGAGTGGCTATATCTAAACTGTTCTACATATTACAGCCATCTGAACGTGGCAATGTAACTTCTCTGTTCTAGAGTTCAGACTGCAATTAGTACTAAAATCAAATTTGCATGCATCTGGGAGAACTCTTCAGGAGTTAGGCCCACTTACTTTTATCCTTGGTATTTTAACCTGAACTAATCTGAAGTAATATGCTACAACAGTAGTAAAATCTCTTTATAGTTAAGTTCCACCCTTCTTCTGGATAACATCACAGTCACATGACAAGCAAAGTGATCTATAAACTTTTAACTTCCAACACAGATATAACCTTACCCGTAGAAAATGTCTGTGTTATACGTGGTAGAAAATAAATCTGTCCTCTGTTTCTATGACTTGAAGTGTGGAGAATTGAACAGACTTAAACACCTTCCCTGTTGTCCAAGTCATAGGGAGATGTGAATCATGGAATCTTAGAATGGTTTGGATTAGAAGAGAACCTTGAAGATCATCTAATTCCCACGCCCTTGCTGTGGGCAAAGACATCTTCAACTAAAGCAGGTTGCTCAGAACCCCATCTGACCTGTCCTTGAATTTCCTTGGGACTTAAATATTTCCTAGGAACTTACATATTATTATTGATTTCATGTGGGATGACCTCAGATACCATGCTCAGAAGTGATAGTCTAAAGCTATGGAAGCACAGAGTTAAATGGAACCTTTAGCTTTTGGAAACTGGAAAAAACCAAGCCATTTCTTCCCTCAAAAACTGACAAATGCAAACAAAACCATGAAATTACTTACCTTCCTCAGCAGCTGGTTAATGCCTTTAATTTTTTAGGCAATAACAGTACAAGTTTGACTGGGATAAGTTTTAGGTCTGGCAAACATTAAAAAGATATTTGAGATCTTAGCAGGATAGCTGGCAGTTTTAGTAAATACCATATTTGGTTATGAAAACAGTAAAACAAAGGATATGGTTATTTTAATTTAATACTGGACTTTACTAGGATGAGATCTGATGAAGGAATATGGGTCAGATTTTTATGTGATTGATCAATATAGCTGTGTTAGGGATCAAAACCAGCAACAGAATTGCACAGCTATTAACATCCTCTTCTTATATCACTATTTTCAGGTGAATTGTTATTGGGGAAAGAAGTGTAAAAATATCTGAAGACAGATATGGGATGACAATGACCAAGGATGGGGAAAATCAGATATGCTCTGACTCCCAAAAATCACAAGAGAAAATGAATATTTAATTCTCCTAAAATGAGCTCTTCTTCAAAGAAAGATATCCCTGTGAGTTAATTTCCCCCCAGAGATGAACTCTCCATTACTTAGAGGTATGAATTCTTGCAGAGGTCACCAGTTCACTGAACATGAGTATCTCCAGCAGAGGATATGAAAAGTGGTTTTCAATAAGTCATTTATCACCTACATGGCAGATCCAATTCTGAGACTGAAAAATGATGGGTACATTAGGCAGAACATGTAGAGATTTGCTGTCTTGGTTTGCCTGAGAGTACACAACAAACAGCCTTGTTAGATGCAGGGTCTACCTCCCACAGAAGTTGTACCAGCCAGCAGGCAGGCCATTTAACAGCTCTGTGCTAATGTCTTCCCATCTACAGAATGATTATATTAACATTTACACACCTCATAGTGGAAGCTGGAAGAGATTAATTAACATGTGTAGCTATTTAAAGCTCTTGGACTGAAGGCTGTGCCAGAGATCCAAGATATTCACAAATATTATTATTTCTATACCCAGATGATTTGCTCACGTGTTTGCCACGTGCCAGCACAGAAACCTACTGGATGCAAGGCAGTGTTGGACAGTTGCTCAGATGAGGTCAATGGTATAAACAACAGTTCGAACTGGCAGGGTGCTTTGGAAGATCCCACCATCCTAAAGCTTTATTACAACTCTCTGGTCATATAGAATACAAATCAACTTCAGTTTATGATTCTATTAGCTCCAAACACACTGTGGAATGATCTGGGAATTCATTCCAGCATTATGTAATCTCATTTGAGCAGATATCACAACCTCCACCTTGGACTGAAAGCTCAGTGTGAGCCAGCAGAAAATACAGTTTTAATGTGCTGGATAATAAGGCTAGTCCTATTATTTGGAACTTCTAGCAAAGACACCTGCTGATAGCTGGCATTAAAAGGGCAGTGACACCTGCTAGATACATTGCGAAAAGGGCAGAGGCAAAATCTGATCCTTGCTGAAGTCAAGGAAAGTTTTGCCATTGATTTGAAATATGCCAGAATATCTCTTAAAATTGCTAATAATTTATATTGTATCTACAAGGTTATGGGTAGTTCATGAAATATTTATACACAGGGAGATAACCATAGTGCCAAATAATGGGGACATTGAGATACCAAAGGAATATTATTAGTGTAATAAATATCTAGTAGAGAAAAAAAGATAGATCACACCTTACATTAAAAACTGATTGATTCCAGAGTTTGTTATCATCCCAAACAAAAGTCATAAACCAGACCATTCACTGGTGTTGGGAAAAAGCACTTTTCAATGCTTAGCTGGTTTGTAATTTTTAGTAGCAAAACATCATCCAAGAATACAGGGAAAGAATTCCTGTGCATTCACTTTGTGCAGCAAACACATCGACTGACTCCTCTTTGAATTTATGCAAATCCATGGGCTTCGATGGAGATCATAAATATTTTATGCAAAGCAAGCTCTGAGGAGAACCAGCTCTGGGTTTTGCTCATGTATTTTGCCAAGTGTCTCTTTCTTCCTCCATATTTTAGTTTTGTCAGTCTCCCGTAAGTGTCTACATTTTTTTCTTGAAGTTATATTAAAAAAAAATTGCATCTTTTAATAACCTGCCAATAAAACTTCTGCAGCTGAATCTGCTAAAACACTCATTTAGTCTCTAAAGAGACCAAATTTGCATGCAGGGTTTTGAGGGTGCTGGGAGAACATTTCTCTTCAAGTAATTTTTTCCAATAAAATCTCAGAGTGTTTGTTCAAGAGGTTGGTCTGACAGACGAACTTTCACAAGCTGAAAAAATCTAGACTGGTTGTGTCTTTCCAGTGTCTATATCACAAGCTGAACACACAGATGTGTGAATTAGGTGATGTTTTTATGTAAAGCCTGGACAAGAGCCTGACACCTTGTTTCAAAGCATGCACAGTCAGCCATCAACCAGCAACAGGCAGCCCATCTGCTGTAATGTGCCATGGTGAAGTACTTAGTACTTCCATTTTGGTGAGTAAAGCAGAATGAAAGCTTGTGTTCACATCAGGAATGGAAACTGAGTTGACTCCGGAAATTTTTTTCCAGTATGGCTATTGGAAAGTGACCCTATCAGCACAGTGAAGGCATTAGACTAAATAGTCTGTTGCTGTGGTTCCTCTGGTAACAGCAGCTGCTGCTCTGTCACAGTGAACCTAGGGCAGATGAATTCACCAGTCCAGTTTCAGACAAAAAATGGTGGGTGCTTGGGAAAACATAATATCATGGTTTGCAGATAGAAGAACCCTGTGGGTTCTGTTTTTTTCCTCCAATGTAATTAGTTGTGGGAGACTTAAAAGGTGACTGTGTTTTACAGAGAAGTGTAACTATGATCAAGTGTCACTTTGCAACATGCATTACACTGCAGGTAACACAATTCCACCTGCCCCTATCTGATGCAATCACATCACATGTCATAATGTCTTTCAAGTTTCAATAAGTACTCTGTTTAATTTTTTCTGCTTTATAGTATTTTCTTCCTAAATCTAACTCTAGATCCTGTAATACTCTTAACATATCTGCAAATCTACTACAGTAGCTACTTTATTTAAATAACAAGACTCCCCCTTTACTGAGGAATTAAGCAACCTTTGTTGGCAGCAGTCTGCTAGAGTGCTTAATTCTGTAAAGGTTGTGTAAAACCCAGGCTAAACTATTGAAAGAATGTTTCAAAAAAAAATGAGAACTGAAAGTTTTCTCTGTTGTAGAGCAAATAAACTTGCATTAGCTCTTCAAAGCAGACCTCATTGTTCAATGTCTGTGAGGCAGCTGTTGCTTTCTCAGCAGAAATGCCTGTAATTCAGTTTAAAATGGTCCTCTGACTTTTTTCACTGATATCAAATTATATCAGCAGAAAACTCTGTGCTCTACATGGCCAAGAAAGTATTCTACAATATTTTAAGTAAGTCTGTCTGTAAGCAGAAAACTGAGAGTGACATGAGGAGATTATCCTGATCTGGCTTACACATGGATGCTGTCGCTTCTCTCAGCCTGAGCAAGTCTTTGATTATTAATTAATCTCAGTGCCTTTCATGAAAGAACTCGGGGAGTGATCAGTACAAGTCAACGTGAGCAACAGGCTCAAGATCACTCTTCAGGTCTCGTGAATTGCTGTTGCTCAGCAGCAAACTGATACTGCTGATCTGAGCAGCCCAATCTCATTTCCACTTGATGGAAAAGCCTGTGAACCAACAGTATAGCAACAAATGTATGTGAAGGTGTAAAAAGCCCACTGAAAACAGCATTACAAGGTAGACTGCTGGTTTTCAGACAGGATTTAAAAACAGCTAGGAAAGGGTATTATTACTTTGGTTTTTTGAGTTTCTCTAAGTCTTCTAATGTTTACATTTTTGTAATGGAGTTTTTTACACTTTCATGTAAATAATAATTGTTTTACATTCTTCTCTGTAGGATAAGAATTTTAATAAACTGTTAGTTTGACCAGTGTGGTTGGAGAGGTAACAATGTCATTCTCCAATCCACTATCACTTTTAGAATTCTATAAATGTTGAAATCTGAAAAATAAAGTTCTCTTTTCCCATTCCTGTTCAGATGCTAAAACACCTTACATGAGTTTTATTATTTCTTGTCACAACAGTGACAGGGTATTGCTTCCTTTGGGAACATGTTGACATACCACAACCAGAGAAAATGAAATTATGCCTCTGCTCTCAGCAAAATGAAGTGCCTAACA
Organism: Urocynchramus pylzowi; assembly: GCA_013397555.1. Classification (NCBI taxonomy): domain Eukaryota; kingdom Metazoa; phylum Chordata; class Aves; order Passeriformes; family Fringillidae; genus Urocynchramus; species Urocynchramus pylzowi. The sequence goes on from VZRH01001423.1 coordinate 295,176, forward strand.
CTGCCAGTTGTGTAGTAATGCTGGTTAGAGCTGAAGACAACTTTCAGCCACGAGACTTTCTAGGATAAGTATTCAGGTTTTGTTACTACCAACTTAAGAGTTAGGAAAACAGAGGAAAATTGAAATAATCATTTGCCTGAAAGTTCCCAGCAAGACACTGGCAGTGCCAAGCTTAGGTCTTGTTGCTGAGCTCTGTGCAGAGTCAAGAATCTCTTTGAACAGAGATGTTAGCAGCCAAGTTTCATTCCCGTTGGTGGAAAAAGTCCAATTCATGTCAATTCGTAACTTGGCTTAGGTCATGACTAGACACTAAATAACAAATTGTCTTTTTTTTTTTTTTTTTTTGTATCATCCAATTCTGTACTAAAAAGCAGACTCAGACTTTATGTTTGTAGTGTGGTTAAACAACTAACTGCATATACATATCAGATTAGTATACATTAGTGTACAGGTCTCGGCTTTTTTATTTTCCAAGAATTTAAGTAAATTCTTTATCTATTGGTGTGCTGATCGGTCTTTCATTATCAACATTTATATAAAGAGAATACATATAGATGACCTGGGTTATTAAGCAGTATGTGTATGCTACCGAGACATTAAATTTTGAAGGTGCAGTAATTTCAAGTATTTCTAGCATGCCTAATTTCCCATTAATATAGTTTAAACTAAAAAAAAAAAATCCTTAAACCTTAGTTGTCTTTCCCAATCCTTCAACAAAATGTAACCTTTCCTTTGAAGGGCTGGTGGTGTCAGATATTAGAGAGTTAAACTGGGCGTCTTTTGTTTAAAGTTGTTAATGTCTATCTCATCTGTTCTCTCCTATCATTTTCAATTTATCAACAGTGTGTAGTAATATGTTTGATTCATTAGAAGAGAAAAAAGGATGGCAAAAGCAAGTAAATATGTCAGTTAAACCCCACAAGTATTAAATTACCTCAATTTGTTTGTCTGGTAAAAACTGGGCTCTCATTGGGTGAACTGAGTCCAGCTTGATTCACCACCAAAATGCGAATCTGGATCTGACATTGAATTTGCAGATGTGCATAAGAGAAATCCCTTGAGTTTTGAAATAATTGACTTTAAGGAGAGGCAGGGAGAATGTAAGCAGCACTGTTAAGTAGAATGAAGTTAATCAGTTACTGTCATTACCACTGAAATCAGCCTCAGTTTGACATCATGTTGATTTTTTCATTATTTTGTCTAAATGAAGATTATTTTTTTCAATTAATTTAGATTACACAAATCCAGGATGTTTCTGAACAATCTTCTTGCTTATAAACAACAAAAGGAAGTGATGTCATACATGAAGTTAATAACTAAGAAGTGAAGCTTTTGTGTGTGTGAAAATATCAGTTTCAGAGCTTTCAGGGGAGAATGAGGTATAAGCACTGAAAGAAAACCAGCATGAGTTGGAGTGAAGAGCGCTGAAAATATCAAGGATATATTGAAAACCCCAAGCATGTAATTACATGCTGTCCTTGTCGAGAATGCTTTCTAATTGTAAATTTAGGCTTTTGGAGGCGATCTTAAAAACAATGCTGTAGTGAAAAAACAAGACAATGTGTCTCTTTCTTGGCTGTCTGTTTATGTAGGCTGTCATCCAAAGCTGTCAAAGAATCAAGCCCTCTTAGCAGAGCTTTTCCAGGTGCTTTCTGTCTGGTGGAAGTTTACATACAGGCTGATTCAGAAGTGCAATAACTACAATTGAATTACCCGAGTCCAAATTCATTTACGCTTCTGTTCTTTGGTATTCACTTGAGTCACAGAGCATCTTTTGGGTCATTCAGATCCACAACAGCCCTTCTAATGGGAGTGATGTACTTTACATGTCAACACAGACTAACTTATCTGGCTCATATTTTCTCTCTTGGAATGCTAGACCTAATATAGATGCCATTGTAATACTTGGCTTTCATTTAAAGACCCATCTACTGATGCCTGATGGAAACATTTTTAAACACTCCATTTAGAGATAATATTGCTCATGTATTATAGATTTCTTCTATTCCTCTTTTTCCGGCTTAAACTAGCAGGGGGAAAAAAAAAAAAAAGGTCTTGTCTGATTAAGACTCCAGTCTTATTTTATTTGTGGTTCCAAGGTGCTGAAACCTGCAGAGCGATGCATGATGCTATCACAAACAGAAAATGGCACCTGTTTTTTAAAAGTAATGAACATTTATGTCTCACCTTCCTTACTTTTTAAAAAAATAACTCTAATGTTATGCATGATACAAATGAGGACACTATGACTAAGTTTTAAAAGTGTCTGATCCTCAGTTTGAGACACTTTGAGGCAATCTTGTTCTCAGAAATGGGTGGTCCGTACTTGGTGGAGGTTGGCCTTATTGTGCTGTTTCCAGCTGGGCATTCAGAAAGCCAAATATCCAAAATCCCTCTTTCCTCTGAAAGTGTGTTCCAGTCATCTGATGTGTGTGGAATTTGAAGCAGCTAAATATGTGTCCACATACTGAATGACTGATTACAAGAACAAAAATTGAAATCAGTTTTATAATTATCAGTGATTGTTCAAATGTAAAGTTACAATTTGAGAGCTGAAACCAACCTAAATAAAAGATTGCTAAGAAACTCTGTAAACACAAGTCTGTTTTTAACAAATCCTATCAGTTTTATTATCACTGTTACCAAGATTGTGGCAAGTGGTCATGAATTATGGCAATTAGCCAACAGAAAAAGGCAGTCTTGAGTTAAAAAACTAGTGAAGGCTGTGAATTGTAAAGGAATATCTGCTTTTGCCAGAACAATCCCTAAAAAACTTTAGAAGGAAAGAAGCATTTGCTGCAAAAGAGAAAGAAAATGGTCAATTATCAAGTAAGTAGGGTACCAGTAAGTAGGGTACCCTTAAAATGTCTGGGCTTTTTACTTTTCTATCAAATTTTCCAAAAATTCTTCATAATTCATAGTGCTGCCTATCATGTCAGGAAAAGCCCTATTTAAGCCCTGAGATATGGTATAAAGGATTTTGCATGTTTAATCCATGGAATGGGGAAAACAAAACGTGTAATTCTTAAAAAATTAACAACCAGGAACAAGTAGCCTCAGGTTTATGAGCCTTTGCATTTATCAGCCATCAGGTGGATCCCTCTCAGCCACCTCAAGCTAATGTTGCATTGGTATTACATCATTCTAATCAAAATGCTCCTTTGTGTGTATCTCAAGCACTGCTGCCTTCAGCCCAAACAATAATTGCTTGTTTGCTTCATGTTTACAAAATTCTTTATCAAGATATGTAAAGCTTAACCAAGGAGCTTTGGCCAACATTTTCCAAATGTCATTGCCTAAAGCCTGGCTTCTTTTCAGAGGTGCTGAGCATCACAACTTTCTAGAGACTTAGAGAATGAATTTTTGTGCTCAGCTGTGGCTAAGCAAAGATTTAAGCACCTTAGTCCAGGCACTCAGTATTTTTGTTTATGGTTAGGGACTAGATGTCACTGGGCTGAGCTACAGAGCTTCTATCATATGCATACAACTATGGTGAATATTTAGGGTACACTAATGATCTGTTACAATGATAAGAACAGTAATACTTTATGGACACATTATAGATGCATCAGGCTATTTTGTCTTGCAGGTATTTTTCATTCTGGCTTTCTTCAGAGGAAATTGTAGGTACTGATTATCTATCAGGAATGAGTTCCTGCATGAGGACAACTCCTCCCTGCATGACTGTCTGTTGGCAGGAGTGACTGGAAGTACCCTTGCCTTTAGCCTGCTGACCTGGAAAAGTTACTGTTTTAGGACCATAAATATTGTGTAAATGAGGCTGGTGCAGGATCAGCATGAGAGTTATTTCATTTTTTTCACCTGACTCTTCCTGGACTGGATAATTAGGAAAAAAAAAAAAACAACCAGTCTGCACTGATTCCATGGAAACCTAAAGCAAATCACTAATAGCCAGCCATATGTGCAGGGGACCAGATCTTCACCAATCAAACTGTGCCAGAAGTATGATGTACAGGGGTCAGGCTTTATAAAATCAGGTCTGGATTAACTGTTTTATGGAACAGTATTAAGCAACAAACTTTTCTGTTGAGTCATTCTGAAAGAAGTGAGCTAAGTGAAAGGGAGGGCTGACTTCAGATTTCATGTCTGAAGCCATCAGAGGTCAGGTTCAATGTGAGAAATGTAAAGTAGAATTCATATAAATGTGACTAACTTCCAGGATTCAAGCATATTCTTAGCATAGCAGTGTAAGAATGGGGAAATGTTCATGGCAAAATGTTATTTCATTCAAAGTTTGCTTCACTTCCCTGACAAGTTTTGATCTCCTTCTTTTATATTTTCCTGCAAAATTTTCTTGTATGTGTTACATGAAAGGAACATCCTCTCAAAATCACACTGTAGGAATAAGCCTTTCTCGAGACACAGACTCTTATTTTTGATATGTTCTTACTTTCAAACTTCCCATTTAAGTTATTTAACTTCAAACTTCAAGCATCACTAGTCTTCTAATGAATTTATTTGTTTTTCATGTTCCTCTAGGCAAGCAGCCCCATCACAGAAGAAAATTCTAGAAGCAAGGCATCTTTGAAGTTTAGGTCCCCCCATCCTGAGGTGGCAGCTCTGGGGTGGTTTTAGGGTTACAGTTTCAGTCCAAAGTATGTCTGTTGCAGTTAAGCATCATTATATTCTCTATCAGGCAAATGAACAACTTTTTGTAAGATAATCTGAGGGACTTTTTTCACTTTGTCCTTGCTAATACATTTATCTACTCCTGTCTTTCAAAAATAAAACCAGAGGTAATTATTCCTTATTTTTGCTGAGAGAAAAATCATCTAATGTTTATTACAGTGCTTATGTATGGGCAGATAACACAAACTAGCAAAAGCACTGGAAGTTCATTTCCTAACTGGCTACCAGCCACTTCTTTATGTAAAAGTGTCCTGACTCCTGCATGAAATTAGGCCTAACTTTACTCAGTTTTGTCTTAAGAGACAATTTTCAGCTACTTTCCAGGAGCTTATAGAAGCTTGTTTAGTTATTAACTAGCTTTAAATGAATTTAATGACTTGGAACTTGCACATCATTTGAAAAACACTAAAAAATGTTCTTGATACTGAATAAATAACAAGAACAGACCATGAAAACCGAAGATGCAGGAAAAAACTAGTAGAATTGTGATAACAGAAAACACTTGCTAACTCCTCCTTGGTACTGAGGTACACCTGGTCTCACTTAGCCCTTCCCACAGCCTGTTTGTATGGTGTGTTATTGCCATCTCCCTGTCCTTAGAGTGGTTCAGAAGCTAGATGCAGGAGGACTGTTTTGATACTTCGTGCTTGCATTTCTATGTAAATATGTTTTAATCAAAAAGATCTGGGGTCTTTGTTTTTGTTTCTAAATGTAAAAATCATATAGTCTCTTGAGGACATCTAACTCTTAATGAAAAATACCATATCTGAAAACTGGCAAGACAGCAACAAGAATTTTTCTCCCCACTGTGCTTCTTTTGTGGCTTTCTCCTTGTTATTGGTAGAGCCAAGAAGCTACAACCCTAGCAGGGCCATTTTGGAGCTGGCTGCAGCTTGCTACGCCACCTTCTTCCAAATGGTAAGTGCTCTTGACTCCTGCTATATTGTTTTAATACTCTTATTTGTTTTTCTCTGTCACACTTATGGAGACAGTGAAAATAGAAATAGGAATTTCAGAACCAGAAAGAAATGCTAAGGCTTTTGAAGTGGGTTTATATTTGTTAAGTGTCATTCTTCTAGGGGAAAAGTAATAATGAGTCTGTGTACTTTTCATATATATATATATATGTATAAATGTTTTTTAAAATTCATACTAATAACATATATGCCATACCACACTTTGAAAAAATAACACTAACTGAGGAATTATTGTCAATCTTTAGGCCTCTAAAAAGTGCTGTGGTTTGGTTTTGTACTTTTGGGGGAGGAGAGATGAAAAATGTTGTAATGAACCACTTCTGAATTAATCTGCCAACTTCCCTATTCTCTACACCATACATGCGTACACTTTCTCCATCCTCTGTCTGTTAATAAAATGAAGGCAGAGATACTATAAAGGTATTGGTTAGTTCTCCTGAAATGGGAGGGATTATATTAGAAGTTTACATTTTATTTGATAAATCTGCTTGTGAACCTCGTACTTTAGGAAGACTTGAAATAACCCTGAAAAATATGAATTTAATGTAACTCAAATGTAGTAGGTTTTGAACAAAAATACTTTCGAAAATTATCAACAGCTTTATAATTTTTAATGGCACATCAACCTCAGGAACGCTACCAGGGCTACCTCAGCAGGTGACTGTAGAAGATGGAGCACAGGGTGCTAAACCTAGTCTGCTCACTTGTGTTTGTGTGTCTCTTTCCAGGCCTGGGAGGGAAAGTATCTTGTGTTTCTGCTCTGGGGGGATGTCTTCTACCAGCCTATAGGCAGAGTAATTTATCTGGTGTTTCCCACGTTCTTCTGGACTATAAAGGTGGATTTACATAACATGAAGAGCCATATTGCACCAAAGGCTCTTGAAGTGCCTTGATTTGATGCTACCCAACTCCTTCCTTTTACCATTCTGAGTTTGATAGCAAAAAATACTGTGATGAGGAATAAGGCATTCATAATTATGAAGTCTCTGTTTTTAAAGAGTTTAGAGAGCATAGTTCCTGTTTCTGTTTTTCATTCTAAATAACCTCTGGCAGGAAAGCACCAGATATTGTGGATATTGTGAACTCTGTCTATACCTGACCCATCTTAAGCAAAGCTCTGTTTTCAAGAAAGCAAGAGTGTTACCTGAAGGCAAAGTGTTGAATTGGGCCCTTATGTGGATGGTTTCCATATTTTAGTAAAAGCTTAATAGCTTACTGCAAATATTTGAAAATGGTGAAGCTTGAAATATGCCTGCAGCGGATGCAGATAAGATTCTAAGCTACAAAGGTAAAAGAGAAGGGACTCTGACAAAGTGTTTAAAGGAAAGGTAAGTACTGCTGTAAGAGGTAAAACTGCTTATGAAAGGCTGATGACCACTTTATCTCTTTTCTACAGTCTGACTACATTCTCTAGTGATTAACTGTTTATTTCTAAATTTGCAGACTTCAACATTTTAAAGGATGTTTTACTATTTTCAAGGTGTTCTGTTACTAACTCATTTTGCTTAATCCCTAAGATTGAGTAGGACTAGATAAAAAAACCAAAACATAGAATCTGGTATTTCAATAGTAGTAAATATAGTAGAATACACAATAACCTTTCAGGTTTCTACTATGTATACAGCACTTTTCAGGCAAGGCTTTTTTTCTTTTTTTTCCCCCCCAAAAGTTCAATAATTCCTTCACCTTTTCTTTCAAACTCAGTACACCTTGCTGGACAGTGGCATCTATTTTCCATCCTGTGGGATGTGTACATAACAATGATGGTTGCTCTGTTTTTCTGTCATCTGTTCAATTACAAATCTGAAGTGCTTTAAATTGTCCTCCAGATTAAAATGTGTTGCTTAATGGAAGGTTTTGCATGAGGAAAAACAAATGAGCAGTGGAAAGGACTCATTCTTTTTCAAAAGGATAGACCATCAGGCTGTTCTCCTTCTACAAATTCTGTGTTTATCTTAACATTGGTCTTGTACCCAGGTAATGTGTCCCTGATTTGCCATGGTGAGGATGAGGACAATATTCAAAAGAATTCACATATGGAAAAGTAGCTGAGTTTCATTGCTAAAGATGAGTGAGCAGTGGAAGGACCAGGCACTAATATATACACTGCAGAAGAATAAATAATTAAGAGGATCTGAATAATTACCATTCCTCCTAATCAATTCAGTGGGACACACATGCCACTGCAGTGGATGCAGACAGTGCATAGGAAGGAAAGCTAGACAGAAATGTGGCTATTTCAGCATAATAGCAACAGTCAGGTGTGTATGTTGGCTATGCCATATTCAGTGATGTTCTTTACATGGCAACCTATTTTTTCACTCAGCTTCCCTTGTAAGTCTGTCTCTCTTAGCAAATACTAGCAGTACAAAACAAAATCCAGAAACGTTCATTTGATTTCTTAACTGTCTTTAGGCTTCTTTGCTCAAGTTCTAAATGACAAAAAGTTTTGTTGGGCATGTTCTTTGTAGCAGCTAGTTGCAGCTGAATCCATCTGCAAGCAAGCTTTTAAACCTGTAATGGCAAATTCTGGACTGCCCTTAAAATGTGGGGCTGAGCATTCCCTTACTCCCCTTATTATTCTTGTCATAATAAATGTCAATAAAAAAAATCTTTGAAATTTATGTCCTTATGTATGTCCATGAGGACAGCTCATATTTTGAACATCAAATATCAGACACTAAAGTCTGAATCTACTTAAATAAAATTCTGATTACAAACTGATTACAAACACTTTGTTAAGAGTAGAAGATAACACTTTAGTACAAATGAAGCAAAAAAGCCATCTTTTGTCTTTTTCTAGTTAGGATTTTTTATGATCAGGATTCATATTTTGTCATAGAGTTTACAAGAACCTAATAGATCAATAGAAGAAGTTTTGGGAAAAAGCCTTCAGATCACTTAAGCAGCTTTGAACACTTCTTTCCCCACAGGACAACAGCTGTGGTAGATAATTGTAATTTTATTCAAGGGAACATGGAACCCAACTCAAAACTAGGTTACCTAATGGACTGAAGTTGGTAAATTCTTCTGTCATGCTCAAACACAGTGTAACATCCATGTGGCTAAAAATTTTATCAATTTTTTGTGAGTCACTAATGTTAGCAAAAGGTAATTTTAAAATGGGATATAAACTCCTATCCCTGACTACTTTTTTCAAAATGAATTATTCTAGAGATTTTTTTCCTTTAAGACCAGCCTATCCCTCTCTCTCCCTTGCTCAGTCTACAGCCTAACCAGGAAAATATCTGCTTTGTTAATGGAAAATACCTTTAGGTGACATCCCAAGAGCTGTAGTCAGAGTTTGCCTACAAGGGAGTCCTAGCCTGATTTTACATGACATCGTAAGCCAATGAAAAATGTTGTAATGAATTCTGGTTTTCTGCCATGCAGATCACCCTGAAGCAGAATGCTGGCTAAAAGTGAATTATGTGTTTATCATTGATATTTAGTATCATTAGTCTAAACTGGGTCCTCCAGGAATAGTCTCATCAAACAGACAGATACTCCCTGAAGAAAAATTCATTATTCTGGAACATGTAACTGTCCTGTGACACTTTAAAACAAACAAACACAACACAAAAGAGCCCAACCAAACAGGCTGATGTTTGGAAGATGTAGTGTTGGAGTGAAATACAAGAGTAAGTTCCTAAACTGTATTGTCTCACTGTATTTCTACTGATGTTCCCTTCCTACCTCAATCAATAGTGAGGAAGCAGGATTGGATCCCTAATGCTTTATGTATCACCCAAGATAGCAAGATTTGGATTTTCCAAGTTGCTATGTTAGCAGCAAAACCAATAAATTTTGATTTCTCCTGGATTTGCATTCTTTGCTTTCCTGAGGCCAAACTGAATGACTAACAGATGAATCTTGTCTGCCTTTCTGTCTGTGAAGATGCCAAGTTGTGTCTCTACCCATTGCTCACCCACTGACTTTCAGGAACTTGTGCAAGGATATGGTTTTCTTTTAGACTTTCAGGATGAGTTTCAAATTGCCCAGCAATCTCAACAGTTATTCAGGGGAGGAATAGCTGGACAGACCAGGAAACAGCATACTAAATAAACATTGCTTTTTAGAAGAACAAACAAACAAAACCAAGCCCAAACAAACAAAACGATAAAAAGAAAGGTAAGCCCCCATGTTTTACTTCTCACAAATAACACAGCATTAAGGACTTCTTGGATACTAAGTCCTGCTATCCATGCTGGAGTCTGAAACCACTCAGAATGGCATCTGGCACCAGTGAACATGCAGGCTCAGCCAAGGTAGTACAGAGACTATCAGAATCCTTTAGCATTTTTGGTAGGTTGGTGAGGAATTGCAGATCTTGCTGTTGGAAATGTGTGTACACTGTTTTGAATCACACCTACGTGTAGACGCATTCCAGATCTTCAGAGGTGCCAAGACTTTTGCCATCTAACTTGGCAAATATATATTTTCACTTTTCTCTCCAAATTAGGCTCTTGGTTTAGCTTGCATATCCTATACAGTGATTTAGCACTTTTTTAAAAAACTGGATTTTTTAACATCTTGATGTAATTACAAAAGCATATGTGTATCACTTAATCCTTTAAACCTTTCCACTGAACTGAATTACATAGCATTTCTACAGCCAACCATATGATCACTTTAACACTGCATGTATATGAGGGTTACTGCAATAAATCAGATGACTTGTTGGATATTTTCCCTTTGCTTCTGCTTCAAAATAAATTCCTAGTCACTTGGAAAAGGTGACAGTATATGCTTGCAAATGCAATGCATGCAGCAAGCAGCTGTTCTAGTAATACAGTTTTTAAAAAAGGTTGTTTCAGGTTAAAGATTACTTTCGTCCTGTTTCTGCTTAAACCTCTGCAATGTAAGAAAGCCCTGCTTTGAGGTAGAGGACATGAGTAAGGCAGTGTACCTTGTGCCAAAGGGTGCAGGCCTAAATAAAAACTTTCAACTGTGGCAATGTATTTAGGTGTAGAAGAGAAATTTGGAGCAAAAATGTCAGAAAGTTACCTGTAGAACCTACCCTACTCCTCTGCTTTACAGAGGCACTGGATTGTGTCCTCCTACACAGTTCTTACCCTGGCCAAAAACAGGGATGAAGTGAAGAGTTAGAATTGTAAGGGAAAGATTTCAAACACATCAAGGGCCTTAATTTTGACATTTTTTTTCATGACTTACTGCAACCTTTTCTCCTTCTTCCTTTGGTGTTTATGTGTAATGAATGCCTCTGTGCAAATTAAACCCCCCGTAGGCATATGATACCAACAGAATTATTGGTGCTTGGCCTCTCCATTTCTGCTGCTGTAAGTATATATGCAATTTCTGCTGCCAATTCCTGCTTCAGGCAGGGAAACCTGCGCAATGCTGTGTGTCTTTGCAAGACTAAAGCACTGGCTCATTATGTTTGCAAGGAGCTCCAAGATCTGAAATGAAGTTAAATGTTAAGGCTACTGATAAGCTAGAAGCTGAAATGGCAAATACCTGGACTCTCAACCTCTACAGCCTTACTCAGGTGAATACAGGACAGCAACAGCAATTAATTCTGTTGCCTTTCTTACAGATGTAATGTCATCAAGAGAAGTGATTGTCTCCTTTTATTTTTAAGTTGGGTAGCAGAAGCAACATCCTGAACATGGACTAGAAGTGATTGTGAGCTGGACTACAAAAAAGTCTGCTAGCTCAGTTAGTGTTTATTTCCAGATATCCTACTATTATTGCATTTTTAGCCATTTATCTTTTGCTTTTCCAAGATGTGACTCACTGAAGTATGTTTCCTAACTGCACTGCAATCTTTGTGGTACAAAACAGAAACAGAACATGTCTGGGTTTTACTTTAAACTTCATCTCATAAACATTGTGCAAAGACCCCATGTAAACACCCTAATTGAGTTAGCATTTGAACTTACCATAGATTCATCCTTTAATAAATTTAAGGTCTTACAGATGCCAATAAACCAGTCTGTTTCATTTAGCACAGTGAAGTCTGGGTAGAAATAAATAAATGCTAACGTTTTTGAAGTTTCATATCCATAGAAAATGGTGAATGGTGTCCCAACAAATGATGTGAAAACTGTTGTATAATCTGTCCCTATCACATTATGGAGAGGACTTCTGCCTTCTGTCAGGGAGCACTTGTTGTAGTGCGTTGTTTTGGCTACATTTATAATAGAAAATTACCCAAGTACCTAGTAACAGGGAGTTCTGGTTTAAATGCAGAATTTTCTTCACTTTGAAGGGTGGATTGTCACATTGACACGTTTGTGAATCCCACTAGCATCTGATGGAGGACTAGAGGATCTATCTTGGAATATAAAGCCCTTTAGTTCAGAGACTGCTTTCTTACTATACATTTAAAGTGCCATAAAGAAGAATTGATTCAGGAACTAAACAGTCAAGTATTATCGGGTTTGAAATATTTCCTAAAATTTTATGCATTAAATTACTCCTTTCATGGAAGAGTACATGTGTGCTTATGCACAGAAAGTAAAAGTACTTGTACTCCTTTTGTTGTCTCCATAATTATTTCCTGCTCTGTCTTGTATTTAGCAGTGGAGGTAGAAAGACAAGTTTGTTTCCTTTCTCTTTGGTTTGGCAAAGAAATCGCTCAGAGCAAAAATGTGTTGGCAAGTCCAGCGACCTGTGAAATCAGTCAGAAATCAGATGAATCAGCTAAGGAATTAACTACAGAAATAAATTACAACATATTAATGCATCCTCATTGCTGCTTTAGCCGTGTTTCTGCACTGGAATCTTTCTATTAGATACTTGTAAGAAAAGCAAAATCTGTGTTTCCCTACTAAATCAATAAAACAAATGTGAACTATCACATTCAAATTTACATATAGCTTAACAGGAACACTTAATTTGAAATGTTCAACAGACCTTGCCATCAAAGTGGGAACCTGCTTTAAGAAAGCTATCTCCAAAGTACAACAATTTTGAAACTTGGATGAAATAATAGGATAAAACCAAAATAGTTTAAAAAGGAAGGGAGGAAAGAAAAACAACAACTTAGTTATGTGAGAATAGGCTTGGAGTTCAGGTCTGTATGTATATATTTCTTTAAGTTTTTTAGAGAATTTGCATTTCAAAATACCCTTAAAGAGAAAGCAGTGTCTCTGATAAAATATGTCTCCCTGATTTGAGTGCAGTGTTCATGTCACATGGACAACACAAAGAGGGAGTCTGAACATCATACAGTCTAGCGGACTGCTATCTGGGGAAATTATTCTGCAGAGACTGGGTTAAACTAAACACTGTCACTTGTGTCAAACTCACTGGGCAGATATTACTACATATTATGTAACCTTTGGTAAATTAAAGAAAGCAGATACAAATTTGACGTCTTCCTTCCCTGTCAAAAAAAACAGAGTTTCTTTTTCTTTTGGAGAAACTGTCTTGAAAGCATGAATGGGGATGGGGGGAACAAGTGAAAACAGTACCTGCTAGTAGCACTGCATATTTATTTTAGCAACTCTTAGGTGGCTGGCAGAGCTTAAGTGTCATATCTGACGGAGGAGGGAGACCAAGTGTTATTAGCTGGTATGTTTGCTTTGTGTGGGAGCTAAAGTCACTGGAATTTTTTTCTTAGAGAACTTGACTGTGACCTCCATAATCAAAAACTGCCCTCTGCTCCTCACAGTTGGGTGCTGTCAGCAATCCTTCACACCCAAAGAGTGACAGTGGTTTGTGTAGCTGTGTACAAAGCTGGGAGGGCTGTGGTTTTCACAGCATTGCTAAAATACCTGACCAAGCTCTGCAGGCTGACCTGGTGCTGCAATGGACAGCACAAACAGCAGTGAGCTTTTCATCAGCATTCATGGCCTCTACTGCTTGCCATAGCTTGCACTTCTAATGGGTTGGGTTCCATGATGTAGAGCAGCTAAAGGAGTTGGGATGAGGCAGCATCCATGAAATAAATGGCATGGAGTATCAACTGAAACTTACATGGAAATGATTTATGTCAAGCTGGCTTCTGTTGGAAGACCCATACTGACCACTGCTTAGGCAAAAAGGTTTTCAATTGCTCTGCTCAATGTAAAATCCCCAAGGCTTATTAAAGAAGGTGGTTCACACACATGTCGTGATACAGAGTCAATATGCTGCCCACAAGTGGATTAGAAGTCATTTGCCTTACAAGAGTTCTCTCTGGTGAACAGAGATTCTTTTGAAGAAGAAGGGAATGAACCAGCTTGTAATCAGTCTCTGCAGTGAGTCTTTCCAGGAAAAACATAATTGCGTTAAAAGGAAATTATTTTAGATGCGAAAAAAATATTATAAACACATTACAGTTTGTTGTATTTACTTGATTCCATCTTCTTCACTGGACTGTTTCAAGGCAATGCCATCACTGAGTTTGGAAGCTGTTGCCAAGTATTTGTGAAGATGCTTGATGTGCTTATTCATGGGAATTTGGACTTAAAAGCAGAGGGAAAAAAGCTTTCTATCAAAGCAGTAGCTCAAGCTGTGGAATCATCTGCCTCAGCATCATCCCTCTCCATTCTAAGGAATAGTGAGAGGAAAACAGAAAATGCATCTCAAGGAAATGTTCCTCCTGTCTTCTATAAGATGATGGCTTATTAAACAGACTTATTAAACAGACAAAACAGACTTCACCTGTTTTGCTAGGGTGAAAATCAAATAGCTTTAACTAGTGTTATATTGCCCACCTACATCTCTGTTTTATACCTACCTACCAAACTGATTGTGGTTTGTTTGGGGGATGTGTGGTGTCTGGGGTATTTTTGTGGTGTATTTGGGCTTTTGGGTTTTACTTTTTTGTTAGCTTTTCTGATGATGAATTCCTAAATTTGTAGATACACAAGTTCTTTGATTTCTGTGAATTAGGAAAAAAAATAAGCTTTTGCTTTTTGTGGGTGGGAATGGAAGTAGTGCAAGTACCTAAAATTCTTCCTCCTTTCAATTTTATAGACTTCATACATGTACTGGCAAATACCTGACTGTTTTGCTGCTTGTATAGGAGAAAAAGCCTATGAATCAGATTTCTCTTCCCTCTGACTCTTCAGGGGAATTGTGCTTCTTTTAGTAAGTTTTATGACTAACTATGCATTTGATTGAATAGCTGCAAATACTACTTGGTAAGATGGTAACTTCCATGCATAGCTCTAAGTTGTTTCTTTTTTTCTTTTTTGCAGTTCCTGTGACTGTTGACTCAATAGAAAGTATTTTTTCTTTTTTTAATCTCACCATGAATATTGAGTTGATCTTAAGATCTATGCAGTGTTACTGTGCTGTCTTTGCCCTGAAGCTGTTACCTCGAGCCCTAACAGGAGGAGGCTTGCCCAAGCTGCAGTCCTGTCCATAAACATAACCTTCACTAGAGGTGGATGGTTGTTCTTTATTTCACCTCCTGTCAGGGTGCAGATTAAAATTTAGTTTAGGATACCTCATCATTAGCTGTCAAAAACATTCCGTGGCATGGGTGAAGCTTGCACACTAAAATGGGACAAGTTTTCCACTGCTTTCCCAGGAACTGCCTTTCCACAGTTTACTAAGAAAGAATTAATTGAAAACCTAAATTTACTACCAAATGAAGAGATGTGCCCAATGGAGCTTCACTGTCCCTATCCAGGGAGTACATCACTGAAGCAGGAAGCATTGTGTGCTGGTGGGACCAATGATTACTGTGTTGCTAATTAATAATTCAGCACTGCAAAACACTCAAAATTTTCTCCCCTCTTTTCAAAGAAATAAGTATATCTTTTTCTACTTGTATCAAAATTTTAAAAGCCCCCTTTTTAAGGCTGACCTATGTTTTAAAATAGAAATTGTATGTCAGTTGATGATCATCCAATTTTCGGTAGTTCAGGACAAAAATATTGCACTTCACAGGACTTTTGTTTTGCTTTTCTCCTTTTTGAATGCTCTTACAGTTCTTCAAATGAAGTATATAAAGATCTAATTTTTAGCCTTTTTTTTTTCACTCCAGACGTGCTTGTATTTATTCTCACTAATTAGCTTTCATTCCAGAAATTGATGCTGCTCAAGTAAGCAGCACCCAAAACAATTTCAGTAAAACATAAAAGACACTGATTTAGCCCTCTGAATTTTAAGTGAAATAAGGTACTGATGCAGCTTTTCTGTCTCTACTTTTTTCTTCTAAAAGAACAGCAAAATATTTATTAAAATTACACTGCCTTGTATAAGTTACAAGTTATAGATACTTTCCAGATTTCCACAAATTACTTATAGAACTATTTCCTTTTCTCTTTTGGATGCTTTAAACACCTTCAAGAACAATTACATTAAAAGAGAAAGTTCCTTCACTGTCAAAGGGATTCTGTCAGAGACACTAGAACAAAGTGGGGCTGAGACAGTTTGGAAGAAATAATACTCCAACTTTGCCCTTCCATTTGTAATCGGAATAAATGTGTCAAAACAAAGGACACATCCAAGAATATTTCTATCCCTTCAAAGACCCAGACCAAATTACAACCAAATTCTTTCATCATTTTTGTTTTATATTTGGCCAGTCTTTTGAGTTAGGTAATGGAAACTTAATCCTTCCCTGCTGCAAACTGTTTTGCAAGACCAATGACTACGAAGTCCACCTGCTCAAATCTGAAGAACAAGAAGATATTTAACATTTGTTATTGTTCTCAGAAAATATCCCTGAGTACTCTGACAAGGCTCTTTCAAGACAAAGCTAAACCTCTAGTTCGAGAATGACATTTATCATGACCTGTAGTACAATGTTGTCATCAAGGTAGCAGACTTGGACTGCTCAGGTAAAAGGCTATATTACTCAATCTGACAAGCTTAACACTTCCACTCAGCAAACCACACTTAAATTCCTGTCTTGACCTGACTCTTCAGATGTCTGAAACCCTTAGGCCATATTTGGCTCAGTGTTCCATAGGAATCACCAGCTTTTGCAGGAACTGCAGAGGGATCTCCACAAACACACATCAGGATTTTGTGATGCTCAGTTTGCACCCAGCCTGCTGAGTGGTAATAAATCTTTTCCCACAACTACTCTGTCAATAAGAGAACTGCTTGGAAATGAGCTGCTGTGGGCTACTGTGTCTGTAGCATGACTGTGAATATTGTACCTATATGTAGTGCTCTCCTGAGCACATCCATCCAGCACAGATGGGTTTGTATTCAGTCACCACTGGGCCAATGTTTTTCTCTGCATTTTTCTGCTTTCTTCAGGCCTCTTTCTTATCTCCACTTATTTAAAGGGGCAAATCACTAGAGACATAGTACTTATTTTTCACTGCAGGATGTTCATTCAGCAGTCCTTCTAACCTGATCTGGAGCAGTCAGCCTTTGGTTTTAACAGAGAGTCTCCTCAAAGTTCATACTGAAGAACTGAAAATGTTCCAAGGTGGTTAAGTACCTTTCAGATGCATCCTGCCCAGCACACAAGGACCAGCAAAAGGAGCCTACTAGAACGTTCTCTTAAAATTGTCTGCTATAGGTTTCCATACTGTGAAATATCCTGGTCTGGGAATATCTGTTCCTGCAGGCAGAGTGTCCCTTCTGGATTCCTGAAAGGCTCTGGCACTAACAAGGAGGAAGAATTCTTGAGTGGAAGATAAAGTAAGAAGAGACAGGAAATGCTTGATTGAAGAGAGGGAGAGTAAACCTGCCTGACAGAGTGTGCCAGTATCTGTCCAAAGGAAATGCTGGAATATCCCTTCTCAAGGGACTTGAAAAACTAAGCATTAGAAAATGTACTGCAGGGAACAATACTGCATTGGCAGGAAAATGGGATAAATGATCTAATTGTTTTCCATCTTGTCTATGTCTGTGAATAATCCAGATCTCTTTAGCTGCTCTTTTTCTTACTGATTTCCAAAATATTCTAAGTTGGGAATTACTTATTTTGAAAGAAATTATATTAATAATTATCTCTTTCAATCCATCAGGTCTGAGGTACATCATATTCTGTAACCTACTTTCAAAATGTGTAGCTAGGTGTAGTACTAAGCTCAGGCAAATATATATAGATACAGTTTGTTTCTACAGTGTTTACCTGCAGAGTTTTGGGGGCAGTCATACTCAATTGTTTGGTGGTATGACATAAGGAATTCCGTGCAAGTAAATCTGTAAAGTTTGCATAATAATCTTTGAGGAGACTTTGAATTTCCTTTGTTCTCCTGCTATCACAGATTTTTTCTGATACAATGACAGCAAGTGTCCCAGCATCTATACGGATGTTAGTTAGCATGACAAGCGTACACCACCTCTATGTCTCTAGCAGGCTTGGTAGTATTCATTCATTTATTAAGGGAACAGAAATAGAAAGGATATTTTTGCTGAATTGGAAATTTTACAGGTTTTGTTGTGCTGTTCGCCTCCAAGGTTTAAGGTAATCTATTGTGCAAAGAGCCTTCATCTTACTTTTCCCTTATTTCTGTAGCCCAAATTTGGTGCGGTTTGTATTGTTTCTATGTGACTTTTGATTTTAGTTCCACATTAAGAAAATTCTATATATAAGCACGTGTACACTGGCATAAATATTAAATGAAATATCAGGGAGATAGTTAATTCTGTCCCTGGTGTGAAAGGTATATGTTGCTTTAACTCCAGCCATTCACAGACTGAGATAGCTGAATCAGGTCTCAGGACACACACACAGATTAGATAAGCAATGTGGTTGTCTTAGAGTTAAACAGCAAGACTGTAAGTTTTTTAAGACAGAATTCACATAGCTCTATCCTTGAGTTCGGGGAGGTGAGCTAAGCAGACTTCAACATGCTATTACTTCACAGACAGCAACCAGTTTATCATCCTAACTCCTATATTATATCACCAGTGTGTTTTCACACAAAGGAACTGAGACATAGAAATAAAAATTGTACTCAGACTTACACAAGCAGTGGGAGGTCTTGCTGCTGATCAGTGGAAGTATTCAGGGAAAGTTATGTGCCTCGCAAGTGTGGGTTCAGATCTTTCATCCAGGCCCTGCACCTGAAATGCAGGCCTTGGCACTCATGGAGCCTCGACCCCAGAAAAGTCTTGTTTCATAATTTACTCAATCAGTGAGATATTTATACATACTAAAAGCACAATAACAGCACAAATTAGCTTTCATTTAGAAGAAGTAGTATCAAGAAGCTACATTCATTCATCTAAGTATCTACCTGTTAAGAAGAGAACTGATTCTCTTTTGGATCCAGGGCATCACACTGACTTGTTCAGGATGGACTTTCAAGGCGGCAATTAATGCTGAGAGCCAGTTACTTTTACTAAACTTATAAAATTGTTAATCCCCTCGTGAATCTATTATGGAGAGCTTGTATTAGTCATCACAATGAGAAATAAACTTTTCTGAAATGTCCATGCTAGAATTCATAAAGCTGTTTAGTAATTTGAGAAAATGGGCTTTCATTTATCTCCTGTCACAGTGAAATTTGTACAACACACTCAAAACAAGAGCATCCAGCAGTAACACAGTATGTTCTTAATCAGAAAAGTTTTACTGTGAGCCAGGGGTCAGTCAAAAAAAGGAACAGGAAGCTTGCAGCTCTCTTTGTGAGTTTCAATAAACCTGTCCATCAGTATGTGTGCAGCAGTTCTCTATGTTGCAGCAACACTTAAATGAAATATCAGTCAATTTAAATTTAGCCTATAAACTTCTGTCCTATATACCACAACTGTTCATGATTCAATTTATTTGTATATTTATAACTCTTGAAATAATGTTGTTTTAAATAGATATATCTGAAAAAAAATCTTTAGGTTTAGGACAAGAAGGACTTAAACTAACGAACAGTTGATAAAAATAGGAAATAAATGTTAATTCATCATCTACAGTCAATAATAATAAAGTTGTACCTGAAAGAGCTAAAGAGAAATAAAATTGCTGAGTCAGTTTCAGCTCTAACACTTGTCTAAATCACTGAGCTTTTTCTAAGGGACCTGACTGATGTTTGAATAGTCCTTTGGGTTGGGGAAAATTCTTCTTTTGAATTGAAAATATTTTCAGTCTTTTTAAACTTCCTCCTACTTTTATGCACTACAAGTTTAGCTATCCTGAAGCACTTCAGTAAGAACAACACACTTCTGTTTGGTCTCAACATAAATGAATTTGAAAACCTGTGCCTAGCAACCACAACAATAAAATGCTATTGGTTTGGGTTTTTTTTTTTAATAGGTATTATTTTTTCAGTAACATAACTTTAAGTTTGAGCATCTGATGGAGGGAATTATTCTTTTTCAAATTAAAAAATTGTCTTTGAGGTTAGCCACACTCTAGAAAGGGGAAGTTTTCCAGCTGTGTCAAGCTATGTGCTTGAATCTTCAAGCATTTTGAGTCTTATGTATTTTCTCCCTGCCCATGTAAATCCACGAATTTCCTACTGAGGATATGATTGTAAGTTCACTGAGCTAAGAGACCTTTTCTGAGTATTGATTCAAGCTCTTTAGAAAGATATTTACCCTCAAGAATGTGCAGAACCTTTCTTAAAATATGCTTATGATTGCCAAAAGAAGGGACTTTTAATGTGTGCCTGTGAAATATTCAATAGAAATGAACTACTGCTCCAGCTCTGAAAAAAGACTGTACTGAGAAAGAAACTTTGCCAGATGACACCAGGTCGTGAAGTGCTTTGTGAGAAATGTCTTGGCCTGTTCTAGTTACTGATGAAATTTGCTTTCCACTTCAGTAAGGCCAAAATTTCACAGTTGGATGATGCCCTGGAGATTATCAAGAACACTAAGAAAAATTTCCCATCACCTCTGATAAATTACCCAGAGTAACAAGTGTTCCCCTGGGCCACTTTTTGTCTCAGCTATAGATAAGCACTGCTGTGTGAATTTTAATGAAGTGCAAACTCTGTAGCGAGCAGGATAAATTCACCACTGCACCATGTGGTCCTGTTGGCAACCTTGTAATATAAATCTAGAATAACAGCAATTGCTCTCTAATATAATTGTGCTAAGAACTTTAAGGTTACTGGTTCAAGTGTATTGTGAGGTGGTGAGGATGAAAGGAGGGGAGAAACTCACTAAAAGAGCTTCAGCAGAAATTAATTTAATGTATAAGAGCTATTTGTACAGGAAATCATGGACTATTGGCAAGAGTATGATATCTATGAAAAATCTTCAATCCTTTCTATGACATGAATACTGATTTTTTTTTCTTGTCAAATATTTCTTATTTTAAATATTTTTTCTTTTTAAGTATTTATTTTTTATATCTTTCTACTAGTTAGTGCATATAAAGTATTTACTAGTGTCCACAAGAATATACAGTAGGTTATCCAAAACAGATGTGGTTTTTTACTTAAAGTACACCTGTGTTATAATCAATATGTTAGAACATATAGTTAACTTATGAATATCATGATCACATCAGGTTAGTACATTGAGAATTATTCATAAAAGTTAGATCCGTTGGTAGATTTGGGATGCAAATCTTCTTCACTTGGTTAAACAAAGTCATTGCCTTTCCCAACACACCCTGCCTTGTTTATATTTTCACAAATGAAGGAAAAAAAGGTATTTGTTTAGCAATGCAAAGGAAAGTTCATTTGGGACATATTTTTGTTTTCCAATTCATGTGTTTCAGTGTCTTTCTTCCTCCTTTTTAACCCTAAGCTGAAGCACAGCTTTTCTTAAAATTGAATTGGAGGGTATATGTGTTTTGAACCTTTTTTGTTGTTGTTGTTATTTGTACAGAACACAAGTTTGAAAGAGCTGGAATAATAGAGACAAGTGTCTCTTAAAAATCTGCATAGTTTCAAAATTCTGTGTAGGCTTGTCTGTAATCCTCCAAGAGTCCTCTGTAAGTAGGGAAGCATAATTTGTCTCATTTTATAGATAGTAAACACAGAAGTGGAAAAGCTACACAACTGTAAAAACCGACAGATGGTCCCTAATATTTGATATGAAAAAGGATCAAGGGTGGTGGTGGAATAAAAGAACAACCCAAGCAAACAAACCAAACCAAACAAAAAGAACCCAACCCAAAACAATTGCCAGAAGACCTATCAGGTTTACTACTGAGTTTATCCAGGGAAAAGCTTTGATGATTCACAAGTGGCTCTTAGCTGCCAGTCTTTTCACTTTGCTTGCTGTGCATGTAGTGCTGCCCATCACCTGTTGTTAATTATAACATCCTATAAATCTAATGTTAGAAGACTAGCACTGGGACACAGTGCCTGCCCTGGCTTAATGGACACTCTAGGAAAAAAATAATTTTTCAAGAATTTATTCCTGGACGAGCTTCTATGAACCTGGCATTGTCATGAACTGATACTTCTATTAAGAAAAACACAAGTGAGTGCCTTAAAACAAATAAGGTGCTGGCTTTGTACAATCATTGTGGTTTCAAACACCATATCAAAAAACACTATGATGGGAAGCTATCATTTAATAAATCAAAAAAGCTTACTTGGTAATAAATATTTTTCTTAGAAACCACAATATTCTCTTTTCTATGGATCATATGACTTTCCAGTTCCTGAATTTTTTTGTATTACTGAAGCAACAAAGGAACGTGGGAAATAACTGTGTATGGTGAAATCATTCCGTTAAGCTGTGCCTACACTGTGGTTAGAACAACTTAAAAATGTGTGATTTCAGGCATAGGTGATCAAATTATTCACTTTTTCAGGTAGCCACAAGTTGGCTGAATTGGGAAGTGCTACCTTTCTGAGATGAGGAAAGCGTTTAGTTTTGACTAAACAATTTAAATTTAATTTCTTAGTTTTGTATTCTGCAAAGGGGTGAGCAGTATTTCCATCTCCAGTATGGGAAATAGTTTCTGGGCTCTGAGCATTAAAAAACCACAATAAACTAAAGAAAGCCATGAATTGCTGCTATTGACTCTGTTCTATGCTGGCTGCTGTTTGGGTAACTTCTACTTATATTGATAAATCAGCCTTTGTAGTTAGCAGTGGAAAGAAAGCCAGTATTTAAAATAAAAATAAACATGAAAGAAACCGTACAGAGACATAGATTCTGCTCTCAGTGACAGCAGTCTAAATTCAGATTTGGTCTAGACACAAGTCCTGTAAAGACTTGCACATAAACAACGTCTATAAGAAACATACTGCTGCATTCACACAGATGTATTTTCACATGTACAACAACCTGCTGACATAAAATATCAAACTGACTGGCACCTATCTGTTGACATTACCACAGACTACCAAGTGGTCTTAAATATTCTGCGACAGGCTTTGCTGGAAACATACAAGCAGTTCCATACTTGCATGCATTTGTGTATCAATTCATACAATAAGTAAGTTTCACCTAAAGAATACAAGTAATTAATTCTTCTGTAAGTAACACTGCTCTTTACAAAGCCCTTCAAGTTTTCCAATGTCTGCTAAGAAAGGCATAACAAAGTTTATACAAAGTCTAAAGAATCACCTTGTTTTACTGGAATCCCTTTTATGATGCACTTCTCATGCAAAGACCACCATATTCTTCCATTTTTTGGTTCCACAATTATTCAATATTCTGAATTTTTGTGTTCCTGGGTGTGAGATTCTTTTTCTAATGAAGTGCAATGTGGATACGAATATATTTGTATAGCTTCAATGACTTACTGGCTCTGCTTGCTGGTAAAAATATGGTTTTGATTATCCTTAAAACTCCTGATTCAACCTACTTTGGGGAAGTTGAGCTATATTGTTTTTTACTGTTCATATGACATGGTGTGCATTCTAGCTGAGATCCAAGGTACTGTACAGTGGAATCCCATCAAAAGAGAAACTGGTGCAGCAAACCTTGACTGGAAGCTGAAATGTAACTTAAGGAATATTAATAACAGAAAGGTATTGAAATCAGAGTTCTGGCTTTAGGCAAACAATTTCTCAGCGGTCCAAACTGCTGGTTTAGGAGACAGACAGGACAAAAATTGCTGAAAATACATAAGAAATATGAAGCCTTGGAAAAAAAAAAAATTGGAGTATCATTTGTTTAACAGACAGATTTTAAATGACCTCAAAGAACTATGCTCCATGTTGGTTACTGTTTTGTAATGGAATTCCATTGCTTTGAAAGCCAATGTGGAGCCTGCAGCAGCTTTGTTAGATATACAAATATATTTATCCTCTAGCTGATCTTCCTGTGCTCCTAGCTCTGCATTTTATTTCTTTTTGTCTGGAGTGGTGATTTTATGACAACCCATTTAACCTTTTTAGGATTCACGTTGATACACTAAGAATGTTGTGCAATGCTATTAGGGCAATGGACGCAAAACTGACAATATCTTTATTACCAGTGTGCCAGGAAAAGGAGAGATACTTTCTGAAAATCTTTTTTCATAACTTGGTTCTGAAGTTAATTATATCTCTGCATGCTTATGAGTGAGCCTCAGAGCCACCTGCTTAGGCTGTATTTTTTTACTACAGTTCTGCAGCTGAGTGCCTTCCTGTCTGCATCCTCAGCTGCATGTTCCTGTAACACACTGTGCCTACATCACCCCTGTGCTGTGAGCAGTTCCTTCTCAAGGGAAAATGTGACTCTGCTGACCAGTGACTGGTGGGCTTTCAGAAAGGCACCTTTCCTGCTGAGTGAGTCCTACTTATGAAATAGGCCACTGTAGGGATGCCTATCCCAATGAGCAGAAACTGATCTCAATTTGTGTCTGAAAATAAGATGATGTCCACAGCAAAGCCTCCCTTCTCAGAATACCCTGACATCTGGCTTTGTGAATGGAGAAGTTCTCATCTCTGGATAGAGGTTAGCATTCTCATGTAGTTTCTACCTCTTGTGTCTGAAGATTTTTGACAAGACAGATGCTTTTTGATGGCAATGATTTTTCTTAGGAAATTGAACTTGGACATGTTAATCACGTTGTTTCAGCATTAGACTTTTTCATTAATTATGTCAGAAAATTACCTCAGTTTAATAGGAGAGTACTTCACTATACCAATTCTGATATCCAGACTCCACATCCAGTAAAGAAGGGATCATAACAGTGCTGAGTATCAAATTTGAAGGATTCTGACAATCTGCATTTTCTTTTCTAGAAAGAGAAGGAAGAAAGAATGTATGTTAATAGCCTTCAAAAAGGCAGGAGAGCAAAAAGATATTTTTGACTTTACTTGAATAAATAAGCTACTGAGAGTTTATTTTATTTTCTTATTTTAAAATTTTTGATATAATCAGACATTAATACATGAAATAAACATGAAACAGCCCACAAAAATTGTGTTTAAAACTGTTACTCAGGTTACAAAGGCACCACAAATGGCTCACATTTTAGTTTGTTCTGGTTTTATGAGTAATACTATCTGCGTTCCTCCACTATGCTTTGGTGCAGCTCTATAATTCACAGAAAACTATGTTATTTTTCTCACTGGACTACTTTTTATATTACAAAGGATCATTCTTTCTAGTTGTGCACAACTAATTTTTCTCTTCTTAACAGCAGTCAGTTTCAAGCTTGGTCAGAATTTTGAACAAGCAAAAGCTGGAAAGATGAGAGAGAAAATTGAAATACTTCAGTGTACAGTGTAAGCTCTGGTTTATCACAAAATACCAGACAACAAATTGCATCAACCAAAGCCTAAAACCAAAGTAGTTTTTCCCCTGCCTCATAAACGAGTAACAGTCGACAGCTCTGGAATGTGCACTCCTCTCCTATGAAAACATTTTTCCGCTCTGCCTTTTCCAAAACTCAAAAGTTCAAAGCTAAACTACTACATGTTATAAAAGAACAAATTTACCATGACACTTAAACAAAGACATGAGTCAGTGTATTCAGATTTCTTGAGGGAGGAAGGAGTTATGTTTCTTGTTAAGGCAAGGTTTGCAGTAAAGAAGTTATTTTTATAGTTTTATATATCTCCTTATAATTATTTATTCACTCAGATGTTCTGTTTTATTGCACAGTTAAAGCTGTAATTCATGCCCTTTTTGTAATGGATATATTAATTGAGGTTTACAACATTTCTCCTAAGAAAGCAAAATATTAACATCCTCATTAAACAAATGAGCAAATGCAATCACAGACATTAGGAAATTTGGTTCACTATTATTTAGGATATCCATGGCAGTCTGGGAACCTTAGCAGTTTCTATTTGCTCTGAAGAGTGCTACTTGTGTTCTTAGAAATGCCATGAGCAAGTGGCCAGCATGTATTTTAACAACAGAGACAAAATGAGGTGGCTGTGGACTGATGTGGACAAAACAACCTATATCTGGAATAAAATGCAAGTGATTTTGTGTCCTCTTAAATGTGAGATGTAAAACATAATAGATTAAGCAGCTGAATTTCTGTATGTAGTTTTTAAAGCTGTCTAGGAAACTTGGAACACCATTTTCATTTATTTGGAACAAGTGGCTGACTCATTTGTCTGCCTTGAAAAACCTCTACAACTGTTCCTGACTGGAATAAGATGAATATTCTGAAAGTCATTGCTCTTGTGAAACAGGAAAGAAGTACAGAAAGTCACAGAGCTCCTGTTAATACTGAGCCTCACTGCATGTAATATCGACTTGGAATATATTAGAGGATGCAAACTTCTCCTAGGTACTGCAGCAGCTTTAAAATGTCCACTCTTTCAAGAAGATTGATGTGGACAAGTCTTGTTCTTCATACAAAATTTGGGGTAGCTAGATCGAAGGTCTGCTCTAGATTCAGACCTTTGACACTGAATGTTATACTCAGTAGGATGGAACCAAAATCAGAAAATCCTTGAGCATGGAGAAAACGGACATATCAAACTATATCCAACAGCCCTTGCACACCACCAGGGTTCAGTTTTTCCTTACTAATATGTAATAATTTATTAGGTCAGTCTCTAAAAGCAGTGTTTAGCAACTGCAGAGCCAATATGCTCAAATTGACAGGCACAATTTTTTTCCTTCAAATGCAATTGTTTTTTTTTCCCCTAGCTGGTTGCTTTACCTATAGTCATAAGTTCTCTTCAGCCTTTTTAAAGTACGATTATACTTCACATAGGAATACAGAGAGGCTTTAATGCAATTAATAAATAGGGTTTTAAAACTTTTAACTTTTTAAATTGGAATGTTTTGATTTTTCATTTGTCTGTTTTAGAAGCCTTTAATGAACCATACTATTGAATTTAATGTTGGTTATGAAGGAGATCACCTGTGGCAAGTAACATTTCTAGTAAGGGAGAATGCCACAGTCAGTTTTGTTGGATACAGGCATGTCACACTGGAGACAATGGCTAGAAGCACCCTCACCTAAAGAGGGGAACCTGCATTAAGTGGCCCACTGAGCAGATGAACCATATTTTGATAACTTTTGGAATAAGGATGAAAGTGAACTCTGCTTGATAGACAATGAACTAATTTAATTTTTAGTCATCATGTGTTAAACTTTTAAAGTTAGTAAGCAAGCAACACCAGGATATAAATGTCATTGAGCAGTAGGGTGCAATTAGGAGGCAGTGCCTTGATAGAATGAGGGCAGCTGATTAGTACCAGGCCAGTGGTAGCTGTGCTGGCCTGATGTGTGCAAACAAGGGTGAGAAGGGGTTCCCTCCCCCCTTTCCCTGGAGCCAAGCACAGTCCTCACCTACGAGCTGCTCTGTTGGGCTACATGGGCAGCAATGCCTTACATGCTCTGCACCAGTCAGAACCACAGTTTGGGCAAACTCAGAACCAAACAGTGCAATAAGGACCACACAGGGCAGATACATTCCCTTGCTTCCACTTCCCACGTTATGCAAGTGAGCAGGGAAGGGACTTTCACCAGAGGTTAGGAAAACTGTGATTTATAATGTTGGTGGCAGGTGGAACAGGGGAGACCGTGGGACCAAGGGAGCCAAGTATTTTAAGCATCTGTTATAGGCCTGTGCCAGATGCAGGATACCAGACAAGATGTGCCATTTGTCTGTTCTTGAATGGAATTTCCTATGTCCCTAATACCAAGCAAACTCTGTTTATTTATAATATAACTACTTCTGGTTTTGTAGAGATGATATACAGCACATTTCATCTTTTTACTTTCACAATGACATTTAAATACTTAAAAAGTTATTTATTTAGCTGTGTAAATTCAGTCAGGAGACTGTTTCGCTTTGTCATGAGTGAATCTGTAAAGGGTGGAAAACTACTTGGTTTAGGGAGGCTGCCTTGTGTAGTTTTCTGAAGTACAAATTTCTCTTGTCTGGGTTAAAAATGGGACTTGGGTTCTTACAAGTCCTGTGTCAGGCAGTGATTTCAAGTGATGGTTTGCATGGGCACAGAGCAAAGAATGATTTGAGAAATGCTGACTGTTCTCTCCCGACAGTGAATTTTCTTCCAATTCTAAGTGATTATATTTAATGAGTAATTCCAATTATTTACCAAAGGAATAAGCAGGAATTTATAAGCAAAACATTTTCTCAGAATATGTCAATTCAAAACTACAGCTTCCTAGTGAAAATGCAAGCATTAATAGTAAAAGGAAATGTCTCCCAATTTTTGGAGTGCATTTCTTGACAAATTTTGACAGAAACACAGACTTCCCAGAGTAACAGCATCTCATAATGAGACTGATTATCTGGAATTGATTATCCTGCCTTTAAGTCTCTGTGTCACCTTGTTAATATAAAAAAATGTAAGCCACAAATTTCATTTAAGACCAGGAGAAAAATCAGTGCTGATATATATAACTTGAAAAGCAAAATGGAACAGCCCTACTGTCCCAAGACCTGGATTCCAGGGTAAGCCAATTGCACAGGAGAGTCCTTCTTTTGCATATCAACGTTGGTTACTGTCAGCATCCTTCCTGTCACCACTGGAATTCCTGTTTGCTCTTGCTCCAAAGGCACATCAGGCTGGAATATCAAACCTGCCAGCCCCTTTCATGGGTCCTTTCTGGTACCTCTGCTCCAGTGTTACATCTCCCAGTCCTTTACCAGCAAGCTGTGTCCTGATTACCTCACTGCTTTCTGAACTAAGACCTTTCTTTGAACTCTTGCTAGATTTTGAGTTTACAGGAGGTGACACCCAAGACAGACTCCTTGACCTGGGCCCTCAGTTGACCCCAGCTTTTTCAATGAAATGCCTTGGTTTCTCGTGGACAGGAAGAGAATTTAAAATAAACAAAAATCTACAAGATGGAAGAAGTGAAAAGTTGTAGTGACAAATTTACTAACAAAACCTTAAGGCCCACGATACAAGTAATCATAAACCAGCTTCCTCCGTGACATTCCCTCTAACATTTTAGGTCACAACGTACATCACAGCATGTGCCGTTAACTGCCTGCATGAATGTGCTTCATGAGCTCACTTGTTCTTTACTGAGCTCACTTCATGAGATCCCTTCCTGCCTCACTTCTTCTGTTTGTAAAGCTGAGGCTGTATTATTAGACAGGGACAGTGCTCTGAAGCCCAGCTTCTGACAAGAGTTGCTACAATAATTACTGCAGCAGATGTCAGAATCAAGTGAAAACAGCCATTCAACAATCAAAGCACAAACCACAATTGTCACTTATGTTGTGTGCTATTGCAGGTACAGAACCATCAGATCAGAAAAATGTTCACACTTGCTTCTAGATGTAATCCTCTGTTAGAAGAGTATCTCCCTCCCCTCCTCCCCCAAAAAGGTTTTTCCAGTACACTTTGCTGGTTTTAGCTGCAGCTAGAAAAGATACAGCTGCGTTTTTTGGCTTATACAGCTTGAAGCTTGAGCTCAACATTCAGCAACAGCTTAGTCTGAGCTGTTTTACAAAACTATTTTTCTGTAAACATTTTCATTCAATAGTTACCATGTGATATCTGTGCTCCCTTAAAGCATACTAGTGACGGGTGCCTTATCTTCATATTGCCAGACTGGTCACATACTTACTTTGGAGGTGGTCTGAAAGCTGGGGACAGAGCAAGACAGAGAACATTTAATGAAAGCTGGATTCTGACATGGAGTCCTGTGATAGACAGTCCAACAAGCTGCTGCTGAGCAACACAGAGAGCAGCATCTCAATTGGCAGCTGAATGAATACAGTCAGTTTGAAGAAGTTTTAAATTAGCCTTTAGCTCATGGCTTTGGAAACTGTCATTTGCAAATGGACCCCACAGAAACAGGTCATAAAATAGAGGATCCACGCTGGGGCTTGGGGGTTTTGCACACATTTGCACTTTCAGGTACTCAGGTCCTTGCTTGAGGTTCAGGACGATCATAAATGTAGCTAAATCACAGAGTGTACAGAGGCTGCTTTAAGGAGGCTGCTGCTTCCCACAGAGGTAAAGTCCAGCCAAGAATAGCATGTGTTTCCTCCTCTGCATCTAAGTGGTTGCTTATGTTCAAAAATGAATGAAATATTCAATGAAAACAAGAATCTTCACTGACGCTTCTTAATATCGTTACACAAAATATTGTTGCCTTGCCCAGGCGTGCCTGGCTCTCTAAGAATAATGGAGACAGGACAGTGTTTGGATAGCTGCTGGTTCTTCTGTAGAGTGGGGAGGGTGTGCCTGTTATGGGGGCATGTTCACAAAGGTTTTAGCCCAGAAAGAAAGAGGTACATCTGGAAAGGGCATAAACCAGGTTGCCAGACTCTGGCACTGCTACTAGAAATAATTCTTTCTCAGGAAAGTACCAAAATGTGGCTGTCTGGTTTGCCCACAAGTATCCGGGCATTTTTCTTGGCAGGCACGGATACTGGCGGCTGTTTGGCATTTTGATTGCTGCCCCAACCAGTGTCTATTCTTCCTCTGCTGAAGATGGAAGAATACACTTGTGGTTTAATCACTGGCCTAGGGATTAGGCAAAATGGTCCTGCTTAGATTTTAGTCTGCATCCTTGGCCAGGTCACTTAAGGAAGAATTTTGAGAAGTGCTCAGCACCCACAAACGGGATCAAATTTTTCAAAAGCTCTCTGCCTCCACTGAGGCAGTGGCCAGATGATCAAAGGAATTTCTTAGAAAATCTGTCTGCAAGTGTCATTGTGAGAGCTACTGGGTGCTCATCACTTGTGAAAATCTGGTTCTCATTGAGGTGCCCAGATGGGAATCAAACTCTCCATCTAGCTCCCATCATGATGGGAAGACACTTGAGAATCTGACCAGGAACAATCTCTTGAAATGCTACACCAGCAACTTTCTCTGTGCCTCAATTTCCTCTAAAATGAGAGTGATGTTGCCAGGGTGCTTGTAAGGATAAATTTATTAACCTGCTGTGTGTGAGGTTCTTGGATGCTTCTGAAGCCAGGAAAGGGAGGTGAAGCATTTGTAGCATAGTGTCTTTCCAGACATACCAATCATCTGTGTAAACAGGACTGTGTTAAAGTGACTGGAGCAGGAGTCCAGGAGTCAGCTTTGCTCTGTGTACAATTTACAAGCCTTGAAGTTCAGGAGCTGCTGCTTTTTGTTTGTCTCAAACCCTTGATCATGAGTCAGGACTTCACCATGCTAGGGGGTGTAACATACAGATCAAAATAACTCAGTCTTAAAAACCTTTGTGCTGCACAAATCAGGACCAGGAGAATACATTGTAAAGAAATGATGAAGCTGTTCCATTCAGCTGTTTGCCTTCTGAACTCCCTGCCTGTTGAGTACAGTAGTTTTATCATTTTCTTTCCTCACATTCCACCCAAGTGTTTGGTAGTTTTTGGGAGAGTTATGACAGTTTAGAATTTTAACTCTACAGGACTGGTTACTCTTATACTAGATACCATACACAGTAGTGTCTTTTGCAGTAGTATCTTAAGATCCAGGAACATTAACTTCAAATTGGACCTTATTTACTTTTTTTTTTTTTTTTTTTTTTTTTTTTTTTTTTTTTTTTTTTTTTTAAATTTACAGCAGCTTCAGTTTTGCCTCCAGATGTGGAAATCTGAAAGGTCCTGAACCTCTTGTAGTGTGTGCTGGAGCAGCCTTCCTTCTCCTTCAGAGCAGCCTTCCCTCACAAGATGCAACATTTTCTTTCCAGCTGAGAGTGTAGCCCCCCTCCCCCGCAGCTTCCCTCATTTTTGGCCTTCCAGCCCCGTCGGCATCTGTGCGAGCTAATGCTGCCCAGATCCTTCTCCGAGGGGCACCGAGGGCTGGCACGCAGAAGCGAAGCCCTGGGGCTGTATCTCCAAACCCCAAGAAACCTCAAATGCATTGTGTTTCCATAAATGCTCCTCAGCTGACTGAGCCACGGGGAGTTTCTGCTCTCCTCAACCCCTGCCTCTCCTTTGGGAATGGGAGGCGCAGGTTGTAAATGAGTTGTCTGACTGCCCCTGCGCAAAATGGCGCTGACGCTGGAGCGTGAGGGAAGCACAGCCACCACCGGAGCTGACAGGTGCTCCAGGGTGAGGGGGCCCAGCCTGACAGACAGGGGCCCCACGCCAGGGCCATGCTTGGGCTGGCCCTGCCCTGACCACAGCCCAGTGAGGATGAGATGTCACCACAGCCCGGTGAGGGCGAGCTGTCACCACAGCCCAGTGAGGGCGAGCTGTCACCACCCCGCCAGGCCATGGCAGCTTTCCTCAGGACCCTGCTACTGGCAGGTAAAGGCCGCGGAGCAGGGTGGAGCCCTCAGGGTGCCCTGCAGTTTGGTTTTTAGAGCAGACTGCAACACCATTACAACTCAATCTTTGCTAAATGCAATCCACTTGTTGCAAAGTGTGGAACATATAGAATTTTCTTAAGAAAGGATGTTCTTTAATGTTTGACCTTTGTATGCTTTCAAGTCTAATCAACAAGAAGGGAGATTTAATCCACGAAACAGAGCAGCTAACAAGCAAGCTCTAAGCAATGGCCAGGGAGTAGAAAAACTAATTACTTGTTGGTAGAATTGCCTTGTTAAGGTTTAGGCCTTGATGTTAAGGTTTAGGTCTTCACATGCTTCTGTCGTCTTACACCTGGGGAAAGGTTAACAAAGCTTGGGAAGAAGGATGCCCACTGATAGTGGACACAAAGAATGCAGAATGCACAGAATGCAGACACAAACTCCTGCTATCTTGATAGCCTTTGGGCAATAGTACAACATTTCATATTTTCCTGAAGCTTTCTCAACTTATAAGCAGTTGAGAGAGCAAAAATATTTCTCTTCATCACGTCTGGTGGCAGAGAAGGAGAAGCCAGGAAGGAAGGGTTGCTGCACCCCAAGCTGAGGTCTGTGATGCTGAGTGCCCCCAGAAAGTGCCATGTTACTCTCTCAGTCTCCTTCAGGTTTGGGGTAATTGCAGGAGTAGCTCTCGGTCTCAGCTGCAGTCATTGTTTTGAAGGATAAGGCTGTGTGTATGTTGTCAATGTCCATCAAGCTAAAATCCCAGCTCTTGAAATGTGCTTGACAAGTGGAGCATTGAAAATATAATAGGTTTCTGTTTACTTTTTTTTTTGAAATACTTATTTTCATGAGATAAGCAGTTAGTAAAAACTTCAAAGCACATGTAGCAGAGAAAATGCATTTGAGCAACCACAAATTGAATTTATATTGCTTGTCAGTCCTTTTTTATTGAGCTCTTGACAGTGTTTAGCATAGAGGTGAGAGATGTGCTGCTGAAAATAGGGTATTTAGAATAATAATATAAAATATTCATTGTAAGTGAATCCTGAACTCAGTGAAAGGCAGATTTTGTGCTTGAAATTTAAATTTGAATCTAAGAGCTATCTTGTCCTGACTGTGGAATAGAAATAAGAATCCATAAGAATCACAGGCCAGAACTAACCACCACCACTTGGATTTTTAACACTGAGTATTTGGAGCTAGTTGCTTAAGAGCAATCTAAAATCGAAATGGAATGAAAGTGACTTTATAGAACATACCCGAGACAAATGGATTTCCTTTAAACTATGATTTAGAAGCCATCTGATAATTCTATACCAGTGCATTAAAAAAAAAAAAAAAACACCAAACCCCTGTCAATTACTGTTTAATCAAGTATGATGACTGAATGCTAAACACACAGTTTTCTATATGAACAGTGTTTTTAGCTGAGACTAGTAATGCAAATATAGGGAAATGTCTTCCATGTTTCCTGATGTAATAAGTTATGCGCAGATATCCAAAAGATAATAATAGTCTGTCAGAGTTTCTAAGCATAAAAACTAAAAAAACCATCCTTGCAGTGGCAGCTTGGACTTTACTGCATAGACATTCTAAATTTAGGTAGGGTGGCTGAACTGGAGGAGGGCAGGAACTCCTGTAACAGACACAGAATGTCCAACTATGGCACCACTTTATTCCACGGAAGACAGGAACTGCTGCTGCATCTGCACTATAGGAACATAGAGCAGAACAGTCCGGAGCTCTCACTGCCTGGCTTTGCATGCAGCTTGTGTGCACAGCAGGAACTCAGCTCATCATGAACACCTTCAGCCTTCACTGCAGGGTATTTTCTGAGCTATTCATCCATAAGGCTGGGATAAGATGGGACAGAATCCTTCCAGTTGTTAATTCACTAAGGAAATTAATACTTAGGGTAGGGTATAGGCAGGGTATCACTTCTGAACTAACATGCAGCCTGTGATTACATATCGAAGTACTGAGGCTTGTCCAGTAACCTATAGCAGCATTTCATAAGGTGTACCTACAATGAATGCTGCAGTCCAGGAGTATCTTCAATTAGAGCCTAACAATGATTGTAGCCATTTTTGAAAGCAGAGCTGGATTTTGCTAAGCTCTGCCCATCTTCAGAAAAACTCTGTCCATTCACTGTAGGGCTTGTGTTCTGTTTCAGTGGTGGCTTTTTTTTTTTTTTTTTTTTTACCCTGAGTTAACCAGAACTTGGCTTTGATTCTTTAAATCCTTTTCCCTATCAACTCAGCAACCACAGAGGCAGTTTATTACTGAAAAGATATCTAAGAATCAGTTTTGGCCAGCATTGTCTTGGAAAGTTCATTTTATTAACATGGTTTTGGTTTTATTTCAAAACACTTTGACAAGCACTGACAGTTTTGGAATCAGTAAAGCACAAGAGACTTACTCCTAAAGGCCTAAGCTTTGCATTTTTCTGCAGCAAACAATGTGACGTGCTACTATGGCAAATTCAATTCAAGCCACTGACTGAAAGGAAATGAGTACTGAATGTTGTCTTTTTTTTTCCCCCTTCTTTTTTTAAAATATGCTTTGTGCAAATGCTAGTGCTTGTGAGATATACTTCCTTAACTGCTCTTTACTTATTTGCTTTTAATCTATAGTGTAGGTGGCAGATCTATCAATGCTGGCAACATAAACTTTCCTCACACCCCTGCTTTTATTGCTCAGCCTTGACCTAAGCAACTACCTCTTGACTTTTTGCTGAGATTTGCCAACAAGGGTCCCAGTTGTGTGTTTTACATTAATATCCATCAACTGAGAGTTCAACTAAGATCACCTACTACATTTAAAAAGGAGTACTAGGAAATATCTGAACCCTTTTTTGGTTTTGTTGTTGCTGCTATTCCTTAAGGCAAGCTGAAAGAGAATTTCTGGTCTCCAAGCTGCTTTAAAGACTCCCATTCAGTTCCAGTGCATTCCCTGGAACTCCATGAGTGGTGGGAATAATGGAATGGCAGAAAATAGGTGAGTTACGTGCTAGCATAAGCAGACTTGACTGCTACATTCCTTTAGTGGTAAATTGATTGTCTTTGGTTTGTGTGTCCCTGGGGCTGTGCCACCTTCCATTCTGTCCCTTTGAAAACTATGTCGAGTGAGAGGCAAAGTA
Organism: Urocynchramus pylzowi; assembly: GCA_013397555.1. Taxonomy (NCBI): domain Eukaryota; kingdom Metazoa; phylum Chordata; class Aves; order Passeriformes; family Fringillidae; genus Urocynchramus; species Urocynchramus pylzowi. Next base: position 330,316 of record VZRH01001423.1, read on the forward strand.
AGCATCTCCATTCCAGAAAATATGTATTACATACACATGTTGTTGCTTCATATAATAAGAGTGGGTTTTGTCAGAAACTTGTTTTACTCTCCAGAATTTTCTGTTGCAAAAATGGTCAAATGCTTTGGTTGGAGTTCCCTATGCAAATCTACAGTGTGCTACTGTCAACCTCTTACTTTCAGAGTGAAGAATGCAGCAGTATGTTGGTCTGGAAAGAGTGGTTGCTTTTTTAGTTAGCAGGAAACATATGCTGCAGATGTTTCAAAGTTCTGGCTTTTAATATACCTTTGATATCTACTATGTCAAGCTGTTAGTTTTGCCTCATTCTCCCTTTAATGGGATAGGTTTTATGTATCCTATATGTTACTATGATAGATTCCTAGGAGTTGAAGTAAACTGGCATAGCTGATCCAGGATTTTTAGTGATTTTTAGTGCTGTGGATATTTTTTTAAAACAAAAACTCTTTCTTAAGTTTGCACTAATGGGTTTTTTTTGTTTTTTTTTTTTTCAATTCAGCTTTATTTCAAAGTGACTGCATAAATTGTATGACCTATTTCACCAGCTGAGTAACCAGGTTATATAGGCCTTATCCTACAGGAATGGAAAATAAATAGTTAGGTTCTTTTTCTATTTTGTTTTGTGGTGCAGTTTTTGTTAGTTTTGCTTTGTTTTGGGTTTTTTTTTTGGTTGGTTGGGTTTTTTTTTTGAAGGTTAGCGTGTTCTCTTTGGTACCATTTACTTCTTACTTGCAAATGTAGAGTTCTCAGAAGATGACATTTTGAAGTGTTACACTTCAGGATTGCCAAGAATATTTGTGCTAACTGCCCAGATGTCTCTAAAATGAGTGTAATGAGCACACACACACACATTTGTCTTGAAGAGGTGGGAAAAGCAAGGTGTGCATAAGATGCAGAACAGAAGGACACCCTAGCTGTGTAGAATTATGAACGGCATAGCTGCTAGCATGTTTCTCAAATCCAAAGTGGGAAGTTTCTTACCTACCAGGCAGTCCATATTATTATTTTTGAGTGCCCTCATGTTGAACTCAGTGTGGTTGTTGACGAGACCCCAATAAAGAATGATGTCCACAGACGTGCACAGACATCACAGTCATCAGTTCACCACAGGCTCACAGCACTGGGAATAGAACTCCAGACCTTCGCCTCCGCAAACACAGCTGCTCATCTGGCCTGGCCTTTGTAGCCAGCAGAGGGAACTGATAAACACTCTCATAGGGCTGCTTTATGTGTTTTTTATAACCAAGAGAGGCCACTGATTCTCACTCCCTTCTGAAAAGGGTCCATGTAATGTCACCCCTGAACAGTTTCATCTGCCATTCATAAGCGACAAACTTATATTTATCTTGCTTTTGCTATAAAATATGGACTTGCATGAAGTTTTAATTACTTAAAGATGTCCCAAGACTTCATAGTGGTATTAACTCCCTGCAGTGCAATTATGAGACATTAAATTCATTACACATCAAGACAATTACAGAAACACATCCAACATTTCAGGAGTGCAGGGAGAGCAAGCATAATTGTTTACTGGTGACTACAGGGAATAGGCATAGTTATTGCTCAAGACCCACAAAAAAGCTTCAAAACCAGGAGTCATCCCTATCTTTTTGAACATATATATAGACCCACAACTTTTTCTGGGATTTTTGTTTGCAGAGGGAAAGCCATAAAAAAGGCAACAATACTTGCACAAAACGCTAGAAAGTGTAAGTGGCAAAAATAAAGAACTTTTGTACATTTAAGTACAGCTGTTTGTTGTTTTTTTAACAGGCAGAACACACCACATCTAATGTTTTTGTCTTGTCTTGTTCCTCACTACATTATCTCCATTGAAACATTACTCTTTTAGGAATATGACATTAGTGTAAATTAAAAATTATCTCCCTGTACAAGGAAGGAACCCACAGCCTACAATAACTGGAAGGCAAAAGAAGCAAGGGAAAGTATAGGGATATATTTAAGCTTAAGAGATAAAACTTCATCTTACCTCCTCTGAGATACATAGCAAGACACAGAATAAGTGGGCAGAAAATGCTGCCACGCAGATATGCACACAGATTTATAAAAATTGTCTTCTGTGGCAGATAGAGAGATGACCATTAATGGTTCCTTTTCTAGTTCTCCAGTTCCCTCTCACGTGTTCACTACTTTTTCTATGAACAATGCATGCTTAGCACTAATTTTTAAGTTAAAAGAGTAAGAGACAAGGCCTCATTGCTAGGGTAATAACTTTGGAAATTGAGCACTGGAATGTGTTGGGTGAGGTGTGGTTTTTTGTTTGGTTGGTTTTGGTTTTGTTTTGTTGGTTTTGAGGGTTTTTTTGAAATGCAGAATTTGCAAGGCCACAGGAGCAATTATGAATCTGTACCCTCATAAATTAAAACTTGAGGGCTAAAAACTAGAGGGATAGGACAAAGCTGGTAGTTGGGGCTCTGGTTTTTGTTTGTTTGCTTGCTTGTTTGTTTGCTTTAATGGTTATGAAATGATATCCTGTATGTTTATAGAGGGGGCACATGATAATGAATGTAGAAAAAAAAGGAAGATTAATATTAATGTCCCCTACAAGATCCTTTCAATAATTTTGCTTAAGCCCTATGAGCTTCTCTTTGAGCTCTTTGCTGCTGCTGAGTTACCAAGACTGAGTTCTATAGTCAGATGTTGCCCATCATTTCTGGTCCTGGCAGTGGATTTCTGCTTCCTCACCCTGCCAAGACTGGGCTAGTCTCCTTAACCACAGAGTGTAAGAAAGAGATGAGCACTTGCTTATTTGTTTAATTGTTTATTTACACCCTCCAAGAATGATTTATTTGTAAATCCTGTAAAGGGGTTTGTAAAGGGTTTCATAGGAAGCTTGCAAGTGTTGGGAGTAAATTACCTCTCTCAAGATTTATCACTAGAACTCTCCCTCTGTTCAGCCCTAAAGAGTCATGCAAAGACAGAGAAGCTACAGAGGGGTGGACTTTATAAGGCTGAAGACAAAATGAAGTATAGGATTAGTGCTGGCCTGGAAACCAGAGAGCTAAATCTGACATTCTACCATGAATTTTCACTGTGACCTTGAGTAAAATGTTTTATATATTTAGTGACAGCAGGGCCAGAGGAAAACATAACCTCTCCCTACAGAGAGGTGTGAAAATAAACTCCTGAAGGTAAGAATTTCTCCCAAGCAGTGGTAGTGGCAGAACTATGCTTAGATAAACAGACATATGCTTATATGTTTATCCTCTGTTTCTGTGTATCTAGTCTAGCACTTTAGACAGCACTGGGAGTTAAACTAGTGGCTAAAGTAGATATTACTGCCCTAAGTAAACACCTAAAAAAACTAAGCATAACTGCCAGGAGAAGTGGCTTAGCATCCCTGCTTAACACTTAACACAGACTTAACTGGTCTGTGGCTGAAAAAATTAATATAGTGTCTTTACCTTTATTATTTTCAAATGTTATGATCACTACTCAAAAATCTGAATTCCTTGCTGTCCCAGTGATTCTCTTTTTTTTTTCTCCTTAATTCAGGTTGTAGCATTACTTTAAACAGCATTTTTATTTTAATATCAGTGTGCTTTGATCTTGTAAAAAGGAGTTTCAGATGAGCACAGAGGTCAATAAATGCATTCCTAGACATCTGAGTTCTCCTGGAGACCTGCCGGCTGCAGTTTCCCTTCATCCCTTGCTGCAAAGTGATGCTTAGCTGAATTATCTACTCAGCCTGAGAGAAACTGCTCAGAGGAGATTCTGATCTAAATTAGATGCATTCCTTTGAATAAAGTTTTCTTAATATGTCCTGCAATCCATTTTTCAAATGCCAAAACATTACATTTCACAGCAGGCTTTAATAAAAGGTATTTTGCTACAAATACATTTTCTGTGGCAAATGCATTTTTTTTCCATTAAATTTGCTCTATTAATATATTTGATTTATCTGATAGAGTAAAATTCAGTGTGAAAAAAGGAGACTTTACTGCCACATGGTAGACCTAAATTCTGTATGCATTGAACTTAAAATCACATATTTGTGTTTTACAACAGGGATGTTTTTGGAAGGGAGAGGCTGTAAAAATCACATGTTAACTAAGAAGTAAAATTTTGTTGCTCAGAGTTAATGCCAGTTATGAGGAAAACCATTGGGCTCTCTTCCTGTCTTCTATGGGCAGTTTATATTAATTACCTGGATGCAAAAATAGTTTTACTGTAAGTGTGCTATAGAAAGCACTGTACTTTGGTTTTTGAATAGTTCAATTTATTTGAGTTTTGGATTTTTGTTGTTTGGGTTTTTTTAAAGATACTTATATAATCTTGCAGGCAAATAGCTGAAGGCAGTGCTTTTCTTTCCCCACCAGTTAGAACAGATAATATATAAAATCAGAAAAAATCTTAGATACAGTATGCAGAAAAGGGTACTTGGAGCAGAGTTCTGCTGTTATACAGTGCTGTAGCTTAAATATTGCAGCTAATGTGAGTACAGTTATATATGGACATAATTCTTTTCTAGAGAAGATTTTCTATTTGTGAGAGCCCAAAAAAGACTCAGTTTAGGAAGAGAATTAGACATTAAGAAGAAAATATCACTATTTAACTGAAGACTGTATTTTGTATTCACAGACAGCATTAACTGCTGCTTCTGGTAGCTCATGCTTTCCCTCCTCTCTGAGCACTGGAGAGAGGCATTGCAGGATTAGGATTTCTGTGATGGAATTTCTTTAAACAGGTGACTGTGTGTGTCAAAAGTGCACTGACTCAAACAATGTGAAAAACTGCTACTGGTCACTAATAGATTCATCTCTGTGAGGATGGACAGATGCATGGATGGGAATGCAAATATAGTTTTGAAACCACTTTTGAATGTTTTAACTGTTCAGTAGCTGTCTCTGAGGCACTTAACTATTCCTTCCACTAATGCTAGAAATGCCTGTTTAGGAAAACTGCAGAAAAAATATAAACAAGCTGATCTAAAAGTTTCATAGAGACACAAGGTCTGTTGTTCTGAGAAACAGAACTTTGCTTGTAAAATATCTACTTTAAGCATATTTGGTACAAGATAATGAATTCCATCAGTCTTATTACTGTGGTTCTGTGAGGGCTTAAGTTCCATCACACCTTTTTTAAAGGCAATGAAACCTGTGAAGATGCACTTCAGTCCCAAGATTGTCTCAATTTGGCTAGTAAATGACATTAGCAATAAAACCCAGTTCCTTCCTTAAATTAACACTAAGCATTTTTTTTTCCCTCAAACAGAACTTAAGGAAGCTTTAAAATGATTTTTTTTTTTTTTTTTCATAACTTGTCAGGACTGAGAAGGAGACTATTAAGAGGGATAATAAGTCGTTATAATTAGTCTGGATATACTAATCTCTTCAAAATCCATCAGAAAGGGAGAGAAGACCTTTTCCCAGCCACAGTGTTTCCCAGCAAGATCTGTTTTTATTTCTCTGCTAAAACAACAGACTGTTACTAACTTAAATGTCAGATGACACTACATCTGAAAAAAAAAAAAAAAAAAAAAAAAAGGCGGGGGGAGCCAGCACCACCCAGCAAGGCAGTGCTCGAGTTCACATTAAGACTTGCTCACAATAGCTGGTTAGAACAGAAACCTGAAGTAGCAGTAATCTTACCTTGAGTACACAAGATCCAAGGAGAGAAGATCACTGGCTCAAAACAGTGGAGGACTGAGAAAGTGCTCTGATCTGCTGCTGGTAGCATGCACTTGGCTTTTATGTGCAGGTGGGAGGAGCTGCTCCCTACGGTAGGTGGGCAGTGAGGATAGCAGGCAGACAGCCTTCAGAAGGCATTGTGCAGTAGGTTTCTGCTCTTTGGGGACAGTGGGAGGGAGGAAAAACAAGCTGGATGGCATATACATGAAAAATAGTGTTGGATTTATTTGCTGGAGGTTTTTTTTGTTTTGGTTTGATTTTTTGTTTGTTTTTCTGTAAATCTGTAGTTAACAAAATATTTTCTACTGTATTTATTTTTCTAAATCTGAATCTCTAAATTATTCCAGTTGCAGTTATAATACTACTAAGTCTCACTTCATCTGTTGGGAAAGATTTTTGTGGCAGTGAGATACTAATGCAAAGTCTTTATCAGAAAGGTCAGTGCTTCCCTTTCTGAAAAGGGATAGCTATGAAGAATCAGCCCCTTGATCTTTGGAGTTGTCTGTTTTCTCAAGGATTGAACTTCCTTTATATGCCACACGTCTATTAGATCTCAGCTCCGGAACCCTCCTAAGTTTCTGTTTTGCTGAGCTGCACAGCTTTTTCTTGACGCAGCTGTAACGTGTTCCATCTACACACTGACTTTCTAGCAGTTTAGTTTAGAGCAGTTTTATTGTTCACTGTGTCTGAGTTCTAAACAATTTTCCCTACTGGTATTCTCAAAAGGCAAATGTCTTTTTGCCAAAAAGACAAACCAGTAGGAATATGCATTCCTGGTGGTTTCTGTGTAAAATCATTCATTGTTCATTTTAACTCATTCATTGCTTTCCACTCAGAAGAGTGGATGGCACAGATTCCAGACACTGGCTGCTGCAGGTGAAACAGTTGTACCCATCTCAAATACACTAATTCTCTATTTGTGTATCTTTCTGCATGAGGCATCTGGGCCTGTATTACCTTCCATAATACACAAGTTAAACCTCGGTCATATTGGAACATATAATGGGTGGAGAAAGCTGGAAAGATAGAACAGCAAGGGGAGAACAGTAGTGTGCAATTAGGAGAAAGTCTAGAGGTCCATCCTGACTTAAAATCTGGGAAGGACCAGGTAGAAAAATGAATGAGTATCCTAGTTAAAGAGTTGAGATAAGCTTGTGGCAGAGCTTGTGGAGATGAGATATCTACTACTTCTTTCGCAAAAGATCACTGGTTAAGGAGTTATAAGATTTTTTTTTCAAAAAAAAGTAGTACTGAGTGAATTGATCATAGAACATAGTGAGTTGCATACAACTTTATTTAGTCTTGTCTTTTTACAAGAAGGCTTTCAAATCAAGCACCCATCAGCTTAGATGACAGCATTATGTGGCAAAAGAAGTTGCATAACCCTGGTGATGTAGCCTCTGAGATCTGGAATTGTCAAGCTGAAAAGGACTGGTTTAATTGCCAATATTTCTCACAGGTATTGATTTGCTGTTGGCTAGGGCATTTTCTACATTATTGCAACTAATTGGGAAAAGAATTCATGTTATTTTGTTATTTCTGCAGCACTCAAAGTATTTTTACAGTTCTCATTAAGAAATTAGTTCCTGCTGTGAAGAGATTACAGCGTGCTTTTAGGAAGATTCACAAAGTAATTATAACATGGGAATAGGGAAAGAAAGGGTACAACTTACTGCAATAAGTTTATGTAATTACTGCAGTTATGGCACATGGTAGTGGTTCAACCAACTAAATGATAGGTATAAAGTGGAATTCTTCTCAGCCAGCATCTAAATAATCAGATGATTTTGTACTTAGACAAATCTAGGTTGAGATTTTCAGAAATTAGAGAGTAAATAGGTACCCATGTCCTTATTTGATGATTAAACTGTTCTGCTGCTTCAAAATTGCTGAGCTTTCTGTAGGTCCCTTCTAAAATCAGTGGATACTTCTATAAACTCAATACCTTCGAGAGATCAAGCTCTATTTTTTTATTGCCTTGGGAATGAAAGTTTGCATGTAAAGGACTAGCTGTATATTGGTATATTGTTTGTTTTTTTTAACTCCTGACCATAAGCTTCAGGTGCTAAGCAACACTTCAGTTCTCAGAAGAGAGTCAAACTCTTCCCTACTCTGTGGGTTGCATGCACTGATCACGTGTCCTACTGTACTGCAGACTCAAGGACAGCCTTACCTTTTTATACTTCTAGAAGAGAATAAAGTTTTTTTTTAGTTCCTTTCTTTGGAGAATCTTAAAGCACTTTACAAGTGTTAAATACCATGTATAACATGAATAAAAAGTATTAGACCTATATTAATGATTATTAAAGTACCATCATGATGAAATTATATGGAAGATTATCTGATGAGGTTACAATATTTTGCAGAGACTTCATAGAATTATTAATTCCCTGAATTGGAAGGGACTCACAAGGATCATCAAAGACCAACTCCTGTCTCTATACAGGGCACTACAAGAATCACACCCTGTGCCCGAGAGCATTGTCCACTTCCTGAACAAGCTTGGTGTTGTGACCACTTCTCTGGGGAGCCTGTTCCAGTGTCCAGCCACCCTCTGGATGAAGAACCTGTTCCTAATATGCAACCTGAACCTCCCCTGACACAGCTTCAGGCCATTCCCTCGAGTCCTGTCACCGATCACCACAGAGAGGAGACCGGTTCCTTCCCCTGCACATCCACTTGGGGGAAAACTCCCCTCAGCCTCCTCCAGGCTGGACATCCCAAGTGACCTCAGCTGCTCCTCATACGGCTTCCCCTCAAGGCCCTTCTCCATCCTCCTTGCCCTACTTTGGACGCTCTCTCATAGCTTTATACCCTTCTTATGTTGTGACCAGAGCTATACACAATATTCCAGGTGGGGCCACCCCAGCTCAGAGCAGAGCAGGACAATCCCCTCCCCTGCCCAGCTGTGATGCTGGGCCTGATGCCCCCAGGACAGGGTTTGCCCTCCTGGCTCCAGGGCACTGCTGGCTCAGACTCAACTTTCCATTGACCAGAACCCCCAGGTCCCTTTCTATGGTGCTGCTTTCCAGCCTCTTGTTCCCCAATCTGTATACACACCCATGGTTGCCCTGTCCTGGGACCTGTGGGTTTCTGGTCACTGCAATACTTATCTACCCTAATGAGACTTTCAGTAGATGAAACTTTACCAAAATATCCGTGGGAAACTTGAATTAGGTCATCATACAATCAACTGGATTTCAGGGCACACTGCCAGGCTGGACAGTAAATTCAATGTGGACACACAGCAGGAAAGGTTGTCATGTTCCTATGACCAGGACTGATGTCTGAATTTTCAGTTTCCATCTGCCTTTTAAAAATAAAGCTACTTTTTCAATAAGACTCTCCAGCGCTCTAGCCCTCTTACTCCATTCTTGCCTCAAGATGTCTAGATTGGTTTGCTATGAGCTTGACAGAATCGTTTGAGGCAGCCTGTCCTTTCCAAAATCTGTATCAGGTGCTTGCAGAACAGAACTGCTAGTAAGGGAATCGATGTAATGAAGTACTCAAACTTGGATAGATGGTTCATCACACTTTTGAGAACAATGCACATTTTCTTTCAATGAGTCTTTTATAAATTTGTTTAGTAGTAGAGTCTTCTATTAAATTAAATTAGTTCTGGCATACAAAGTGTGTGGCAAAGAGCAATTATTAACAGAGGTGGCATCATCCTTAAGAGGCAGGTTAAAACTATATTTGTACAACTAACATGCATTTCACACTAGGTCTTTTAAAAGGAGATAAGCCAAAATTCCTACATTTGTTCCATAAAGGAATTGATTACCCCCAGTTTGCCCTGAATGTGACAGAGCTAAAATAATGTGACCTAATGTGTTGGTAGTGGAAAGAATAACTATGGAAAGATTGGGAGGTTGAACCTCTGGAAATAAATGACCATTTATGTAGCATCACAGCAGTAGCTTGGGTAGGTGGCTGCTTGCTGTTTGGCAATATTATCAAAGGAGGAGAGTCCCCAGATAGCTGGATAGCATGGTGATGGCAGAAGATTATCTGTCAAGGTAAAGGTGTCAATGTTGTTTTTAAAGACAACCCAAAAAGTATTAGAAGGAGACCTCCTATCATAAAGTGGGATAATACAGGCAATAGCAGCCTTGTGAGGTAAAAGTTAATACTTCCAAATTTCAGCTATAAATGTAAAAAATTTATGATTCAGGAAAAGGGAAAACATTTCAGGGTTTTGTTTTGGTGGTTGTTAATATAAAAATATTCTGAACAGCCTACAGGTAAATTTTTGTTACCCTATGCAACCCTCATGTAAATTTATTCTTCTTTTCATCTTATTTGACTGTAGGACTGTGGGACCACAGACACCAACAATGTCTCCATTTCACCAGTGGTATATTTTATTAACCTGTGGTTTCAGGCAACATTCTGTCTTCTGTCAAGCTTCCCATCATTGTAAGTTTTATTCAAAGTCTTTCCAGCAAGTTTGCCTTTTAAAGAATTAAATGTGACAGTATTGCAGTTTTTATAGAGTATTGTTGGCTGGTGGTTTTTTTTTTTTTTAAGTAGTAGATTCATAAACTTAGAGGGGAGAGTAATGGGAGAGAGTGAACCGTTCTCAAAGTTTTCTTTGCATGATACTGAGAATCTGTCTGATATTGCCTCTCACATTTGTATCTGTAGATTAGTGCCAGTAGGATGGTCTGGCTACAAAACCACTGCAAGCCACCCAGTGTAGGGTACAAAATCAGGACACATTTTGAAAATCTTGCATTGTAGATGAGCATACACCCAGGGCCTTACTGCATGTGGAGGAAGCACATGTCGACCTCAAACAATGTTTACTACAGTATTACAAGGTTAATTCTTTAGCACATCACCTAATAGAGGCAGAATTGAAAAAAGAAAGAGAAAAGCATTGATACAGACCGTACTGTAGCTGTAACTAATGCAATTTTGTATGTCTTGACTATGCTGATTCTGTTACGCCCACCAGGGAGAAGGGAATGCAGTCCAAAGCTGTTAGTATCAATTCAGTCAATCCAGTCTACAAATGCATAATTTATCTCCTATATTTGCTGAATTCCTTTATCTGTGTGTCAGCTCTGGAATTTCCACTGAGATTCTGTAGCTGATGCTTGCCATATGAAAACAGAAAAAAGATAATATGTTTTTTTAATAGAGTAACTCTTTGCAGTGTTAACTTAAAGACTGGCAGTTTTTCTCGAAGGTGAGCATACGGCATTAGCCCAATTGAAAATATAAAATCTGTGAGCTTAGTGACTGGGGAAGCAATTCTGCTAAAACTGGGAGAGTCTTGCTAGACAGCATACTGAATGTGAGCCAGTAGTAGTTTGTGGCAGCAAAGAAGGACATTATCTTGGACTGTAATCACAGGAGCACGGCCAGTAGCTTGGGAAAGTGATTATCTCCCTCTACTCAGCACTTACTAGGCCATATTTAGAAGATCATGTCCAGTGTTGAGCCTCCTGTTGCAAGAAGGATGCCAGTGAACTGCATCGGGGTAAGGGGGGGACCACTGACATTGTCTCTGGGCTGCTGCCCCTGCCCTTGGAGGCCAGGCTGCAGGAACGGGGCTTGTCCAGCCTGGCAGCAGTCAGGTTTGGGGTTTGTCAAACAGCTGCCTCCAGTACCTGAGGGCAGGTTATTAAGAAGGTGGAGACAGGCTCCATGGTGGTGGAAGGACAATTGACAGCAGGCCTAAGCTGAAAGAAAAGAGGTTGTGTCTGGATATAAGGAAAAGCTTCTTCCTTTCAAAAGCAATCAGGCAGCGGAACTGGTTGTTGGTGATGCTGTGCAGGCTCCATCCTTGGAGGCTTTCAAGAGCCAAGTGGATAAACCTTGAGAAGTGTGTTCTGACTTCATGTCTGACTCTTCTTCAAGCAGGAATTGATTCCATTAAAGATCTACTAATATTCCTAATTATGCTGTATTCCTATGTTATTATACAAAAATACTGAGTTTCCACTCAGGTGCTATTGTACAGGAGCTCAGATTAGATGGGTGTCAGGTCATATGTATTTCAGAGACTGGGACATTGGCCCAGAGGAAGATCAAAGCTGATAAATTGTCCCTGTATTCAAACCTAGTGTTTCTCCATTTCTGAGAAGTAACCAAGATAAAACATGGAAGTCATAACCTTTTAACACATGATTGAGGATTAAATAAAACTTGTGTTCAGTTTCACCAGAATGTGCTTGGTGGCAGTATTATGCATTCTGTGTGTGCATTTTGAATAATTTTCTTTTAAATAAGCTTCCTGAAATTTTATTTAATGAAGCCAAGTGGCACACATTTTGTCTGTAAGATATGTATATTCTTTGAAAACTTTCTGCCAAAAGATTGTATAGGGTTTTTAAAAACTATTTTAGAAAGATAATTTGTGCTCTGTTTCAAATGAAATATAGCATCCTTGGGAAAATAAATTTATGATCAAAGGAAATATTTGGCCCAGTGATACTGAAGTTAAAAAGGGAATGAAACAGAACCTGAATAAAAATGTTCATGTTTTCTAATCCATCTCTATCACATTATGCCTTATCTCACAGATATTGCTCACTTCCTAACTACACAATTAATCAGTTTTGAAATAATAGACTATTTTGATATCCTGCTTACATCATTAATAAATTATTTTCCCTCCTGCACAAAAAAGAAAAAAAAGCTGTATAGAGGCAGAATTAAAATTTTCATCTTCACTAATGTTCAAACTCCCTAATATATTATAAAAATCATTAAACCATAGGAATTTGATTCCAAACATCATAGCAATTTTTTTTCTTTAGGGCTGGGGAAAACATAGTTCGATTGCATATTTAGTCTTGGCAAAAGTAGGTATTTTCTTCAAATTACATAACATTTAACTGCTGGGGGACACACTGTTTTTTATTCTAACTACTGAGAATATGGTAGGAAGGAAGCAGGGTATCTTCTGCTCTCAGTTGTACTGTGGAAATATAGGAGCTTGAGCAGAGACATGGTTGGCAGTGCTCACAGATTTTGGTAGAGTTGCTTTTCAATCCTTCATTCTATTTCAAAGTATTTTCTTACTTTGCTGTAATAGATCAGAGCATGGCCTGTTTCACAAAGAGCCTGTCAGCTCAATGCCATTTGCAGATCTTTCATCAGTGCTATTATTTTTATTATATATTAAGTTGCAATAGTTTAAGTTGCAAGTTACTGATTTTGGTTCACAGTTCAGTGTTTCCATTGCTCTCTTTTAGTGCAGACATTAAACCTGTTCCCAAGAACCATAGGCTGGCTAAGTTCATGGAAGTGAAGGACCAACACAGGGTTTTCTCCCCCTACTTTAGTTATCTTCCTGCCCTCCCCTGCCCTCCTATATTTTTTAGAACAAAGTACTTTAGTGAGCTTCTAAAAGAGCAGTCAATTATGGAAAAAAATCCTTTGAGTTCATCTTAGCATGATGATGAAGAAGACACGAGTGCTCTGTCCAGCTTGTGTCTGATCTTTGAAATCATTGCTACTGGGCAGCAGCTACAGCAAAAGAAGTTCTGATGTGGACAAAAAACGTTTGTCTGATGTTGTTGGTGAGCACATACAACACTCAAGTAAATCTCAGCACTCTTAAGATTTTTCAAATTGTTTGAGTTTTATTATTGAGTAAGAAATTTGCTTGCCACCATGGAGGAGAAAAGGAATAAAAAATAAAAGCTTAATGACGCATCAGCATTTCTGCATGCATTCCCAAATTGATACTTTAGTCTCTTTTTTTGCCATAGCATTTCATCTGGAAAGAAACCCTCTTTTCTTGTGACCATTCAACACATTACCTTGAAACCATGAATAGAAAATATGTATTGTATTCTGGACAAAAGCCTTTTCCTAACTCTAGAAATTCAGACAACTATTTATAACAATTTCCTTGGTTTTATAAACTTGTCTCATTTTGCATAATCGATACATTCTCATACTTTTCATATAGGTGGAGGAGTTAGATCAGTGTTTACTGTTTTTATTTAATCTATCCAAAGCTTTAAGTAGCCTTCATTAATGCATTCAGTAATGCTAGACCAGTGATAGGAGAGTAAGTTCACCACTTACTTAACTAAGACCTTTTCATTAAAGATGATTCTAGTAAGCTTGTTTTTCACTTGTGTTTTTCTCTTTTCAAGACTTCAGTGGCAACCTAGAAACCAATCTGCAAAAAGGATTTTCCAGTATTCCTCATCTTCAATCTCCCTTTGGCCGACATATTGAAAGGAACGTCAGTAAAAGGAAAGAACTTTTCATGTTCTTTCACAGAATTTTCCTCCTAGTGCAGACCAGTTATATCAATGTCAGGGAGGTGAGGCATCCATAATTATCTTATCTTTTTAATAACAGTGTGCCTCCACTGCCAGAGAAGGAGAGTAATGTGTCTAGTACAGACCCTACATTCTCCTCTGGGAGATATGTAGACTTATGCTATTCTAACAATGTGACTCTTTTGCACTAGAATACTTTTAGACTCTTTATCAAACTGCTTAGAGTCCCATCTCCATGTCCAAACTCAGTGTTATAAACTTTAAAAAGTATAGAGAACTTGACTTTGTTTTATTTCTGTGAGTGCTCTGTTCAAGGTTGTTTATTTTACAAAAGAACAGGAACTCTTCTAGCATCTGTCATTCATGCACTTGCAACAAGAAAAGGCAGGCTGAACTACTGAAGCTTTAACTCTCAGCATAGCATGTTATGTGAAAGCCTTTCTACTCCGTCCAAATGCAAAGGCCCTTCATATCTTAAAGCATTTTTTTCTATTTATGTTGGACTGGATGGAGTGAACAAGTGTTACTTTTTCTCAAACAGTTCAATGTTTGTATGTTACTGTTAACATTTGAATAAGCTCTAAGCCAAAAATGTTTTGTCCCACAGACATCAGATGAAGTTTATGTGAATTAAAGAAGCATTTTATTTGTATATTTTTGGGTGGGGTTTTGTGTGTTTTGTTCTGATTTTCTAAACTGATGGAGTCAGTTCTCTGTAGCTCCATTAGGCTTCCCAGCAGCAATTTTAGAGTAATTCCTCGCAGAGATGTTCAGAAATGAATTGGGTGTCCACAGTTGAGTATAGAAGGAAGTAGTTTGGCATGTTAGCTGCTGCTTGACAACTCTGCATATTCTTATATGCAGCAAAACTGAGGCAACTCTGAAAAAGAACCACTCAAGGAAGAGAAATTTGGTGTAACATGCTGTCAAATGTGCTGCACCCCTATGTCTGTGCCATGGTTTGTCACAGTTTTGCATGATAAAATGTTGTCTAATCAGATATACATTCCAGAGAAACTCTGGGGGTAAGTCCTTGTTCACTTTTTGGTTTGGATAGTCAGCAGAAGTCAGAGATACTGGAAATAAGTTTCTCATAGGATTCTTTCTACTTCTCTGGTGTTGGAGGAAATACCATGACCACATTCTTTCTCAGGCTGTTATGATGAGTCGTTTTGCATGAGGAGAGCATTGTTATATGTACTTTATTAATGATTTGGAACTATCAGCTGGTTTTCTCCATAATTTTTCTTTAATAATATTTTCATATTAATTTGTTTGCTTAGTATTATGGAAGAAAGAAAATCACACCATGTACTGAGCTCTTCTGTTGGCATCTCAGAAGGTAAGATGCACTGCTAGAAGAATAGAGAATCACAGAATGGCTTCAGTTTGAAAAGACCTCTAAGTTCATCAAGTCCAACCATTACCCCAGCACTGCCAAGCCCACCACTAAACCATGTGCCCAGGTGCCACATCTACACATCTTTTAGATACCTTCAGGGATGGCAACTCAGCCTTTTCCCTGGGCAGCCTGTTCCAGGGCTTTACAATCCTTTCTATGAAGAGTTTTTTTTCCTAATAACCTATCTAAACACATTAAAGTCACAATTTAAGGCCATTTCCTTTTATCCTATCACTAGTTATCTGAGGGAAGAAACTGACCCCTACCTCACAACACCCTCTTTTCAGGCAGTTGTAGAGGGTGATAAGGTGCCTCCCTGAGCCTCGTTTTCTCCAGGGTAAACATCCCCAGCTCCCTCAGCCACTCCTCATAGGACTTGTGCTCCAGACCCTTCCTCAGCTTCATTGCCCTTCTCTGGACAGGCTTCAGTACCTCAATGTCTTCCTGAATTTAGGGATCCAGAAGTGGACACAGGACTCAAGGCAGCCTCACCAGTGCCAAGTACAGGGGACAGTCCCTGCCCTGGTCCTGCTGGCCACACAATTGCTGGTACAGGCCAGGATGTCACTGGCCTTGGTGGCCACCTGAGCACACTGCTGGCTCATGTTCAGCTGCTGTCAGCCAGCCCCCCCAGGTCCTTTTCTGCCAGGCAGCTTTCCAGCCACTCTTCCCCCAGCCTGTGGTGCTGCCTGTGGATGTTGTGACCCCAGTGCAGGACCTGGCACTTACTGAACCTTATTGAACCCCATACAATTACCCTCAGCCCATCAATCCAGCCTGTCCAAATTCCTCTGCAGAGCATTCTTATCCTCCAGTTGATCAACACTCACCAACTTGTTGTTGTCTGTGAACTGACTGAGGGTGCACTTGGATGTATTTTGAAATCACAGTCATGTTGCCTGAAGCAAATAAAAATTTTTAGTGTTTCTTTAATTATGCTAGAAAAGAAATCAAACTGGGTTGAAGTTGCAGGCAGCTTGAAGGATATGTAATGCACTCTTTTTTCATGAAATCTAGGTTTGTCGCCATTTGCTTAACATTGTTTTAAAGTTTTTTACCACTTTTTGTCTTACACTCTACTCTGATTCTTACCCTCAGACTCACTTCCTCTGGCCAGCAAAAAACATGTTATTTTTTTTCTTCCCTCTATACTGCAGATGATGAAGTAGTACAGTAATAGCAAATGCCACAGTGTGGTAACAGCAAAAAGTGATTTAATTTATTTTTTCACAGTGTTTTATTCATGAGGACCAATTTCCATCAGGCCTTTCCAAGCTGTGTCTCTGTAGGCCAACTTTATGATTCTGGAGCAGCAAATTTCAGGGTGAAGTTCATGAGAACTAGTGAAGAGGTGAACTTGATCAAAGCTTCTGACTGTGGAAAAATCCAGAGGGAGACAAGACAGAGCCAATGTCAGATAACACTCCAGAAATTTGCTGATCCTGTTATATTTTTTGTAACTTTTTTTAAGAGTTCACAACTTTCCAAAATTACAACTTCAGGATTCAAATATGGCTATACTTCAGAAATGTCTTATTATTTTCTTATTAGACAGTGCTTTTTGCTCTTTTTTGTTGGTTTGTTGGGGGTTACTTTTGTAAATAAGATCCCTACAACGGGTCATAGTCCCATTGCTGAAGTTGCTAAAATTGTGGTAAACTTTGTGAACAAATTTATGGATCTGTTAGATTTAAAAAAAAAAAAAAATCCCTGAAAACTACAAAAAAGGGCAAATTTTGGAAAGGCATTGTGCAGTTCCAACATTTTCACTCAAGTAAAACTGTTTCAGGAAGAATTTCTGTATAATATTTAGGTTCTGTAGAAATTCTGCCAAAATCCCCTAACATTAACATACCTATATAATATTTATTGTCAATCAAAAAAGAAGGTCTCATGTACAATTCTGAGCTCACTTTCCTTCAGCATATTTTTTTCCAGACTTATGAGAAGAGGGAAATAGGAGGGTCCTCAAGAGATTTTTTCCCTTGTTTGACTGAACTTAGGATCTTTAGGAAAGGGAACAGTGTATTCCAAGCGTGACTGTCTGGTGGGGGAACTTCTAGGATATGTATTAATTTATTTACTTAAAAATGAGAGTTGAGAACCAGTCACAGTCTGTAGATTGGCTAGTAAGTAAAATGGGAATGTAGTTATATTTAAATCTGTCGTTTTAAAATATATGCACTGTGCACACTGGCTACAGAAGAAGGATCAAGGGCGTTTACTGAATATAAACATTTAACTTTCTTAATGCTCCCAAATTACATTTCATGTCATAATATTTTCCACATTCCTAAGACAATTGAGAGTAAATTATACTATATATGAGGAAAGAATCTGTGACCTTTTAATAAGAACGAACATAGGTTTTGAGTGTTGTTTCAATGTAATTATTTGATTTAGCGCTGGGGGGGTGTGGGGGTTTTTATGCATGCATATACATATGTAGCTGTGCTACACTGGGTTGGTGTAAAAAAACTTAATAGTGAGTCATTAGAGAGGTGGCTTATAGCTCTTAATTTAGCTCTCCAACTATTAAACACCCTGCTGTTTTTTAGGTGGAGTATTTTTGCTCAGCAGCTGATACGTGTGCAGCAATGAAATGGGTTCAGTGTATTCCTGTTGATTGATTATTCATTGTCATTCAGTTGGTGCTTAATAATACAGGTTGAACAAAATAAAAACATAGATTATGGATATCCAGAGACAGAAAATTAATTTATTTAAACTAAAAAAGACCAGTTCTGGCTTTTATCATCTGAATATTTGGGTTGTCACCTTCTCTCTGTTTGCATTTATTTGTTCACATAACACACAGTACTTTTAAAACATGACTGTTTCTGCAAAAAGGTGTCTTTCTATATAAGAAACTATTCATATTCTCCAGAGCTGAGCAGGGCCCACTTCAGGCACCCAGTTTCTAAATATATGATTCTACAGAGGCAGAGGATTCAGAATACAGCAGAGAATGATCACAGTGGTCTGTGACTTCTTACCTGTGAGAAATGTAGGAGAGCTTGTGTAGTTTGGTTGAAAGAGAAAGTTTAAGGGGGACACTAAAAGCCTTCAGAAGTATGTAAAAGCACATTACAAAGAAGAAGAGGCAAATGAATAAAAAGTCAAAATTTGGATTAACAAAAAGCAGAGTTTGCTGTCATATAAATTCTTTATTTGCAGAAATATCTCAACTAGTCTGTCTGTGATGGAACATCCGTACAGTCAGCTTTAGAGACTTCTGTCTTGCACTGGGAGTTATACAGTGTGAGAATCAGTATCAAACACTCTAAATGACTTTTAAAACACTCTAAATTGCATGCTTTGAGTAGTATGTACTTAGGGCCATTGTGATTATGCAAATTTTGTGTGCAGTCTATAAAGTGGAAAATAATCACATTAAAAAGTTACTTAAATGATTTTGAATGCTGATCTGTTCAGAGACCAATTCTGAACTAAAAGGGCCTGCTATTCCTATGAACTCTCCAGACACACTCAGTATTTATTTTTCCTTGTAAATCATTCAGCATTAGTATTTCCAGGCTTTCCCATGTATTCAATCCTCATGTTTCACATTACTTCCTCTCACATGAACATAATTTTAAAAAGTGTGGTTGTTTTCTGTTGTCTCCCATGTCCATCTTCTTCTGTATGTTTCTGTATGTTTCCAGTTGCCCATTGTTTCCAGTTTATGCCCTTTGTTGGTAGAGCTGTTAATAAAGAATAATGTGTTTCTTGGAAAAAAGAAAATATATGCCAAAGGTCTTCTCCAAATTATATTTTAAGATATTAGAGAAACGCTGTCCCACTTCACATTATCTTGCAGCATCACAGAAATCAGATAAATGCCATAACACTAACAAGAAAAAAAAGTTACAGTTTCTAAATGACATATTCCCCTACCTTTTAGTTTTCCTCTTTTTCCTGAAGTGATTTCACCCCTCCAAAAAATCAGATTACTATCCTAGTAAGTTAAGAAAATAGATGTTAGGAGAGGAACTTATTAACCTTCTAGATAATAGGTTTGATGCTACTGATGGCACGTTGATGCTTTTAGCAAGAGAAGAAAGCAGGCTTGGGGAGCAAGTCCTGGGTCTTAGCTAATGTGCAGACTTCCAGTAGATGAGTGGGGTGCTGCAAAGCCAGGCTTTTCACATTATATCCTCATTGTGAGGCATACAGGTGTAAAATGGGGAATCAAGGCCAGTATCAGAAGATAGTAAACTATTATAAAAAATTTTTACAGAACCCTATATTTTTTTCTGAATCATGATCCAATACTCTCTTAATTTGTAGAATAAATTGAATTATAAGCTGCTGCAGTTCAGAGTTACTGTATGCATGTGTTTGACTGCTTGTGGAGATCTCTTAGCAGAACAATATATTTTAGACTTTTTTTTTGTTTAATTGAACTGTCTTGTGGTTTGACTGTTGCCAATCAAACAATGGCAAGGGAAACATTTTTTAAAAACTGCAACTTGTTTCACCTTTATTTATGCCATAAATTTAGACATTTATTTGGAAAATCCATCTCATCCCCTGTTCAAACTTATGTTAATTGTAAATATATTTGAACTTTCAGTTATATCTGAAATTCAATTTTTTATTCACTTAAAACCTATGCTTTAACATTTTATTAGAGATAGGTGATATGTACTCACAGGAAAATGGGTAGTAAATTAAAATTAGTTAAAGAAGCAATAAAGAATCATTGAGAAGAGAGATTTGGGCTGCACATGTGTTGCAGAGGAGTTGCAGGCGAGTTGTTCTTTGCTGCAGGGGCTCAGAGGGATCACTATGGCCTGAGACAAACATGCAGGCCATACAGAAGGGGTCACATCTCAGGGTCTGGGAGGGTGAGCCTGTTCCACAGCACCCAGAAGGTGCCTCTGCAAAGGGCAGAAAGGGACCAAAGAGAGAACATTGCATCCTGTTGGCTTTTTAGGGCCACCAATGAGCAAAGTAAAAATCTAGATTCTTATTGCCCATGAGATGGAGGCTGTAACTGCTGATCACAGTTCTGGATAGTTTAAAAGAAGGGCAGCTGTTTCTTTAATGATTCCTCCCAGAAAGAAAGAAGTCTTCACATAAAATCCAAAGAGGAAGATGAGGACTAAACCATCATATACAAAATGAAGCAGTGCTAAGTCTCAAATCTGTAGTTAAGAGAACTGAATGTGTATCAGGCAAAAGGCTGGTAATTCCAATGGTCTGTCCATCTGTTTGTTTGGAGGGTTTCCTTCCTTCCTTCCTTCCTTCCTTCCTTCCTTCCTTCCTTCCTTCCTTCCTTCCTTCCTTCCTTCCTT
>VZRH01001423.1:351095-390259 GCA_013397555.1 Urocynchramus pylzowi
GCCACTTCGGCCACTTCCGCCACTTCCTTCCTTCCGCCACTTCCTTCCTTCCGCCACTTCCTTCCTTTTCTTTCTAAATTCCTCCCTCCTTGTCTCCTTCCCCACTGTTTTGTTCTCATTTTTGCTCTCATTTTCTCTCTTGCATGCATCACAAAAGATACTTTGTGCTTCCTGAGAACACAAACAAAATGTTGTATTTCCTATTGCACTCTGTGGAGTAAAATCTGAAATAACTTCCTAAAATGTCTGAAATAGTGGTTAAATGAGGGAAAAGAGGGGAAAAAAAGTTTCTATAAAGAACTATAGAAACATGGGCCAGATCTTATTGTACATGTCCAGGTGTACAGCGGGGCTTTAACTGCTATGGAAGGCTCCAATACTGAACTACCTGCTCAGTCTGTCAATGAGCAGAACATCTGGAATTGGGGAGGGGCTTGCTGGCTTCTTTTTTTTTTTTTTTTTTTTTTTTTTTTTTTTTTTTTTTTTTTTTTGGGGGTTTCTTTTTTTTTTTTTTTTTTTGTTTTTTTTTTTTTTTTTTTTTTTTTTTTTTTTCTTTTTTTTTTTTTTTGGTGGACTCCATGCTTGCTTCTCTGAATCTGATTATTTTTGTCCAACTATTTGCAAGACATAAATTAGACAGTGAGATGCATTTTGCCATTCTTGTTTGTAACTGATCTCAAATACAGCTACTGCAATACAGCTGTCTTCTTGCAGCTTGTACTCCTAGCTTCCTCATATATTTTTTCATGATGTGCACAGTCTTCCTACCTGATTAGCCATTTTTAAGCTCTTTCTCACAAGTCAAATTCTGTTTGCACCTGCTGAGGACTTGAGTCTAATTCTGTAATATTACCTGTTGCTTGGAGTCTCACTCCGTTAAGTGAAAGAAAAGCTTAAGGAACCATTTCATGTAGTGACTGGGCAGAATCTTATCAGTTTTCTCCAGAGAGCTTCACATTGTACATGTATTTCTGAAACAAATTATGGTTTTCCCAAGCACTTTTAACTTTTCTTATTGCTGCCAGAGCCACCCAAAGAATTTGAATTTGAGCAACAACTTTGCCCTATAGTTCTTGTGTGAAAGGGACAATGAAGAACTAATTTCCCTGTAACAGTCATATGGGCCACTACTATAACCCTTCTTGGCTGTCATTTTTCCCAGATAATAATCTGTGGGCCTCACCCATATCCACTGCTTTCTGGGTGAAATATCCTGGTCTGTGAGCCAAAGTGCAGGATACCTGATCACATCCATAATTGCAGGCTTGTGAAGTGGCCTGTGGCATGTACTCTGACTTATACCTGTAGTTTGTATTTATGCACAGTGGTGGCACTGATAAAGGTATAAAGTCCTGATTAAGGTAGGGGGAAGACAAAACAAACACTGAGTCAATGCATCTGGATATAATTTTTTGTGTTACTGAAAAGCCTCATAGAAAAAAACCCCTCAGTGTGGGACAGCCATTCCTGACCATCAGGCAGTTAGAAAGAATAGTACACTGAAAAGTTTATTATAAAAACTAGCATAAACAAAATATACACATGCAAGCACTTAGTGTAGGAAGTGCCCTGGCAAGAATCCTAAAAATGTGCTTGTGGAATCATTACAATAGTGAAAATGTCACTGAATATATAGTTAAACCAGTGAGTATTTAGAAGAGAGAAAAATACCTGAACTAATGTACATTGGGGTTATTTGCAGAGCTTCTATCACAGCTGCAGTGCAGGTACACCTAGATATGGATGTTCACTGCTGAGTCTGAACCACAGAACTGAGCAGGAAAATTATATTTAAGGGCAATATAAGATCGTTAGTAAGGCAGGTGATGTAATATTGGGGCACAGTTAGAAAACAAATAGTGTTTTACACTTCTCTGAGTGTACCCTGGCTTCTCAGTGGGCCTTGCTCTGGACAGAACCATGTGTCTCAGTTGCTGGGGGATAACAGGGGAGCCTTTCCCAGCTGTATTGGCTTGTCCACCTGGGCACCTGTGAGACCCCTCACTGTGGGAGGAGGTAGACCTGTCACTAGGAGCCACCTCAGGGGACTTGGAAATGTTATTTGTTTTATCCTTCTCACATGTGCTAGGAAAACGGTAGAAAGAGTAAGATGCTGATATGCCTAGATCTATCTTGTACCTTCATCCTTCCTTGCCTGCTCTGAAATCCCTTCCATGTCAGATTCCATGTCTGTTTAAACCTCTGAGAGCCTGATGCCCTTATCTTCACTGAGCTGCAATTTTCTAGCCCCAACAAAACAAATTGTTGTAAATGGTTAAAAGGCAAAGACAACTTTTTCCTTGTGTCTAAATGCCACAGATGCTACCAAGTGAAGGCATCAAGCTGACCCTTTCTGCAGAAGGACTAACTAGGCACTCTGTGTCTTCTGGGTAAGAAATAGAAATACTCTGCATTCTTTTCCTTGCTGGTCTAAAATAGGCCATAAAGGAAGATATTCCAGGCACAGTGTTTGTAAAATCCTGGAGAGGATTGAGTGGCACTTAAATCTTGAGATGGTTCTTGAAAGCTGATATCTGGCACAGACAAGGTAAATTTGAATTACACTGTATTGACTTTAGCTGAAACTCTGTGCTCCATGTGCTAGGGGCAGACAGGTGATAGAAGGCATATATGGTTAGTCTGAGGAAATGAAAATACTTTTCAGATATCAGATATGTGATTCCCTTTGCCCTCTTTCTGTGAAATGGGTTGAACAAACTGTGAAATTTCTTTGTCTTCTGTGACAGAATTGTAATATTGTGGTGGATATGGAAGAGGTCTTTTTCTGGGAAGTTTCTGTTGTCTTGATAGCTGGATATTAATATAGGCTGTTACCATGCATAATAAACCCTCTGTGAGTGAAAATATCTGTGATGTTAATCAAATTTCAAATTATATATACAGGAGTGGCACGATAGGTAGGTGCTAAACGCTCTATGATGGACAAGTCATGGGTCTAGGTTGTTTGGTGATCATCTCCAAAAGTTGTGCTTTTCCTTATGAAAGAAAATCCTGTGCATTCTTACATAATAAAAAAGGTAATCTTCAGTTTGTCTTCTAACCCAGGTTTTGAAGATATGCTTGTAAGAAAAGAGTGAGGGAAAGCAATCTTTTTTCTGAAGTGACAAGTGACAACACCTCCTTTTTTTTTTTTTAAGTCCACTTTCCCAGGGATCTCTTGTCCAAGTGGCCTTACACTTTCCCAAAATAATTTCCTCTGGCTACAGACCAAACACAAGAACTTAAGGCAAAAAATATTTCTTAAGAAAAAAAGACCGAAAGGGTATCTGTTGCATGATAAAAATGGAATTGTATTTAATGATGTTGATTTAGCACTTAGGGCTAATAATTATGTGTTAAAACCAGATTCTGATTTTTGTATGGCTGCTATATATTTTTCTTCTATCTAGAAGTGTAGGTAGAATGTGAAGGAAATATCAGATGGAAGGACCTCAGTGCTATGTGAGACTTGTTCTCAGCCATATTCTAGCAGTGTTCCGTCCTGTCACCATTAGCAGAACCCCTTCCCAAGGTCTCTGGTGGAAGGAGGTAGCAGAGTTCAGGGCTCGCTGGCCTCTCCATTGTTTACTTACATGGGAACAGCAGCTGGTCCAGTAAACACCATAGGGTGGTGTAACCCTTTCATTCCATTATTTTGATCACTGGCTGTCTGTCACAAGTGTCAAATTCTAAGCCCTCAGTGGGCAAAGGTTGCAGCTGTTGCCAGTGGCAAAGGTGAGATTTATGTTTGGGTTTGGTTTTGGTTTTTTTTTTTTTCTGTCAGGCATAGCAATGGTACTGAATGTATGCAAAGTTTCCACNTTTTTTTACGATAATGCCTATATTCCTTAAGCTAGATGAAGTCTTCTTTGTTCTTTGCCTTGTACAAAAAATAGTAATATGAAAAAAAACATCCCCTGGGAATTTAAAAATCTTGACAGATTTATTAATCTGAATATCTAAGAGCACAGCAATTGCACTCTTTTAGACTTGTTACAGAATGAAATGAAACACCCACGTCCCAGCCACTATTTTCTTGCAGCTGGGGAAGGACGAAGGGAAGGATCTCATTAGACAGAAAAGAAGGAACTTATTGTTAGCTACTGATTGAAATAAGAGGAGAGCCAGCATTTAGATTTCTCTTCACAAAATAATGGATGAAGCTGCCTGTCACTGGACTGTAGTCTCTGTATATCAGCAATGTTAACCTTCAAAACAGCAACAAATAATTCTTTTGATCAGTTGCTGAATCTCACATAGAAACTATGTTTTTTGGATATCCAAGTGGACACAAGATTTCTTTCCTTGGAAACTCTTTGCCTTCTAGGATTAGATTTCATATGACCTGTAGCTTTGTAGGAACAGCATCTGTATCCCTTTCCCACATGTGGAGGGAAATATGGACAAATTCTGCTGTCTCTCAGAGCAGGCTGTTTTGAGGAGCTGCAAAAGTAAATGTTGAGCAGCATCAGCGCAGTGTCAGTCTGCTCTGCTGCATGTGTAAAGTGTAAAACATGGAAATGAGTCATGTGGTCCTCATACTTGCAAAAGTGTTCTCACATCTGTAAGCCATGAGTAGACTCGATTAATGCAAGTGTGAATGGGGTAGTGAGGACTTAAACCTGCTGACTACAAAGGACATTCCATTATCTAAGAAGGGGTGTGCATACATTGTGGCTTAGAGTAATTTATTCCACATTTAAATAGTGTTCTCTTAAAATGTATAATGTGGGTGTTTGCCTGAGCTCCTGACAACAAAATTTATTACAAATTACGTGTTTTCTGATAGACACATGCTACTTTCCATTTAAATTTCCTACAGATGTTATCTTTGGATTCAGCAATGTGCTAATTTGGGCATAAATATCTTTTCCTTTTTAACAAAGGAATTAAGCCAGAGGTGTGGTTGTTTTTTCTCTGCCTAGGCCATCCATATGATAATATAGTGGTAACTTGCAAAATGCCTCAAAACCTCACAAAATATAGACAAGTGATAGTAGTAGGATTAATTTGTAGGTTTTTTGGTTCATTTTTTGGCCGATTGTTTTTTTTGTTTGGTTGGTTTTTTGATGGGGTTTTTTGTGGTGTGGTGGTTTTGATTATTTTTTTTTTAATTGATTCATAAAGTAGATCAGGGCCTGTCACTTCCCCGAAAACAGCTAAACTGAAGGAGGCATGATGACGTATTTCACAGATCTGAGCAACTTCCCTGGGGATTTGTCAGAAGTTGCAAGGCATCACTGGGGTGCTTTGGAGAACCAGCATGGGTAGGGCATTGGAGGTTTTCTTCCAGCAAGGAGGCAGACACTGGAAGAAATGCTGTCTGCACACACTCCTGGAATTGTGCAGCCACCTTGCCAGGAGGGGAAAACATCTGCAGCTTATGCAAGCCGTGCCATCTCTGGCTGACTTATTTTGGTGGGTGTTGTGATGCAGGCTTTTGTTCTCCTAGAGCTGGAAGGAGACATTTAAATGATAACTTTTGAATGTGGTATTTAAAAACTTTCAAATAAGTAATTGTTCAGAACAGCTATTCCCAAAGCAGCTTGCTTTCTTTAAAAATCTCATGGGACTTTTGTTCTTGTTTGTTAGTTAGTTTGTTTTTCTTGACTTTTCTCACATTTTCTTCACATTTCTCCCCCCTACCCCCAAAAGATTCAAAATTACTCTGTAGCATAGCAGGAAAAAAAAAAACAGTCGAGGTGGAATTCCCCCTAATATTCCTTTTTGTCTAAATCCTAGTGAAAGTCAGTGGTGTTGGTGCTCCAAAACCAGTTAATTATTTTAAAAATCCTACCTAAATAAAGCTATCTATCACCTTGGTTTTGCTGAGTAATATTTACAGAGCCTGCAAATGTAAGAGATCATCTCTTCATTGACAGAGGAGGACAAAACATTTTTAGATATCTAGTTTGAGGGTAGGGGTCATGCCAGTTAGAGCAAAAGTAAGCGGTATTTTTCACTCCAGTGTCTGTTGGATGATTGAAGCTGAAGATGAAGCTGTGGTGTACAGTTGGCTAAATGGTGGTAGCCATGGAGAGAAGCAGCAGCTAATTGAAACTAATAAATCTTTTTGTGTTAGACAGTCTTGTCCAAGAAAGTAAAAGGCATGTGGTAACAATGAGTATAACTACATTTCATTTTTGTTGTGAGGTTACAGTTACAGATAGAGTTATACCATTAGCAGTTTAATTGCAGCATTAGAAATTCGGCAGGGCATGGTGTGAATGAAGCAGTTTCTTTATATGCATAAGTGACACACAGGAACTTCATTCTTGCTGTCTTTCAAAATTTCTCCTTCTCTTTTGTATGCTTTCTCTTGGAGCAGAGATCTTGAAATCTGCCAAAGGCATCAAGTACTGGTTAACAGTCAGACTCGATGATCCTAAGGGTCTTTTCCAGTGTAAATGTTTCTATGATTCTATCCTATGGTTCTATCTAACTTCTCTGACAGGTTTCCACTTCTCAGTCTGGCTCTACAGATCCAAAGTGCCTATTCAAACTATGTGTAATGCAAGAGAGCAAATACTTTCCACAATAAATAAAAATTTGGGAGAGGCAAGTGACTTGTCAAGTTATAGAATGGAATCCTTTCATCTTGGCACTCTCGAATGGTCTTTGGACCTAAATATTGACATTTTGATACTGTACATCTACAGAAAGAAGTAAGTGAAAATGAAACAGAGCTGAAAAAAGTCTTGGTCAGAACTTTGCTCACAAAAACTGTGAAAGAAAGCATTTCATACGTATATGTTAGTATAGGTAAGGTTTTCTGTTCAAAATAAGTAGTCTCTTATTTCTGAAATTTTGTATTTGAAACACTTTGAAACAAAGCTTTTCAGATAGGAAAAGAAACCCACTAGGTATTTGTAAGTATGTTTTCGAAATCATTGTTTTGAAAATAAACTAAGGGAAAATAAAAGAAACAAAAATAAATTAAACACATCATCCTTTTGATTTGCTAAAAATTGAAGACACTCATTGTTTTAGATTGTTATGCTGTAATTTTTTTTTTAATTTCCAGCAGCTGCAAAAGGGATCTGTATAGCCTTGACCAGGAGTTCTTAGATCTGTGTGAGAGCTCCCTGATACAATGAACTCTCAGGTTAGTACTTCTGTGCTGCAGTATGTTTCCATTACTGTGATGGTGCTACCTACAGTTACAGACTCCAGCTTGGCTGTTCCTCTGTCTCTCTGAAGTCAAAGTAATATGGTGGTAAAATTATAAATGGGAAAGGAATTAAATAGGATTTTGATTTTTTTGTCCCCTGGATTTTTAAAGGAAGTAGACAGCTATTGAACTGTTTCCACAAACTGATGCACCCTTTGAATTTCACGTAAGTCCTGTTTTAAGAGCTAAAGTGGAATATGAGTTTTGCTGGTTATTTTGCATGGAAGTCAGCTTTACATTCATTGTTTTATTGCATGCAGTACTCAGCTGCTTCTGGTCACTGACATTAGCCAAATTGTTCAACTAACAGATATTTTAATTTAAAAGAAAAAACCTGAAACAGAGTTTCTTAATTTTTTTTCCTCATGACAGCATTTAATTGCATCCCTCATTATTTCTGACAGTGTTACTTCCTTTTTGCTTTACCCTGTACCTACAAAAATAAAAGTAGCAAAGTACCTTTAAAATAAAACATGCAAGACAATTGATTTAAGAAAAAATAGCAGGGAGTGCCAAACCAAACTCCTGTGTTCAAATGCACCTACATAATGAGAAGTCCACAATGAGACCTTGAATTTTGTGGTCAAATATCAAATATCTGGTCTCACAAGTACATGTGAAGTTCTAATACAGTAAAAGGACTGATTGAAAATACTTTCTAAAAAGGTTATGAGAAAAGACTTACCTAGGAAGCATGGCCAAGATTTAAGCCATTACTTCAAATGTGAAGCATTTGGCAACGAGAGATCATATTCATCAAAAAAGATGTCCTAGTTCATTATTTTTGGTCTGAGAAAAATTTGGTTCTTTGCTTAAAGCTACTCAGTATACCAGCAAACAAGCATTATATAAATAGAATCAAAATGCATTTTTTCTTTAATCAAATAACATTGCATCCTAAGTAAATTAATAACATTATTTTATAGCCATGAAGTGTGCGATACAATCTGTTAATATACAAAATTGATGCACCCCCTCCCATGCAAAATCAGCCTATTTCTGTCTGGGTTGGAACTGGCACAGTTGGCCCAAGTGACTGGAAAGCTCAGGGGCTTTGTTTGTTTATTGCTGCCGTGCAGCACAGTTTCCACTGGACAGCTGTGCTAAACTGATGTAACCTCAGGCAGAGCTGGACATACAAATGGGCAGACACACTCAGAATTCATTGGGCTGTACATCCAAGTGTTTCAATCAGAGCTGATTAACCTAGCTGAGCATCAAGCCCTCCCTTCTCCTTAGTGCACACCTCTAATCATCCTGTCATGCTGGGAAGCAGTTTGCTCTTCTTTCCCCTCTTCCTTCCCACAGTACAAGTACTACAGATTCGAGTCTTCTGACAGTTTGTGGTATGTAGGTCTCCCTTCCCTGGCCAGTTCTTTTGAGGTGAGAAATGTTTCTTTGCTGGGCTCGGGTGCTTGCTTCAGGGAACGATGGAAATTCAGAGGTATTCTTTGGCTTCTCAGAGATTCAGTTCTGTTCTACTGGATTTGGAGGATTTGATTGCAGTAAGAGCCATGCCTGTGGAAAAGCAAACAGACCTCAGAGGTCATTTTTTAAAGCAGGAGCACCTTTGGAACAGTAACACATACTCTGACAGGGTGGGCACAGAAGAGGAGGAAGGAAGGGAGGCCAGAGAGATCCATGACTAATGCAGCAGTAGTCCAGACAGATCTGAATCTTACGACTCATTTCAACTATGCCATGGTCTGGCTTGACTCTGATCCCACTGAAATCAGACTTCAAGGAGGGACAGGAGGGTACCACCTATTGATTTTATATCATTCTACCTTTCAGTCCTGTTCTGATCAAGTGCTGGTGTGTATTTAAAGAACCCACAAATTGCTTTTGGGGGTATCTCACTGCTACTGCTGATGATAAATTCATGAAATAACATACACTTCCTGTGCCTTTTGTGTGCCAAGTTTGTGCATGTCTGCATTCAAATACAGATGAAAAATTAAATTTGTTTGGCTTACGCAGTTTTCACTGACAGCATAACTCATTCCTCTTGAGTTCCTGGATAAGCTGAAGCTGAAACTATTTGTTCTTCTTTCACTGCCCAGTTCCTGAAAGCTGGGGTTAGAGCTGGCTTGCTTTATATCAAAGTTGTGCTGAGACACACCGACAGCCAGGGCAAATAAGCTGTCACTTTCCCAATCCTCCCAGTTCAACCACGCTTTAGTATAAGACCTTAGAGAAGGAATAGACTTAGTTGCAGATAATACTGGAAATTCCACATGACTTTCAGTAATTACATGAAAATGGGTTTCTTGATACTATTTTTTTTAATTGCCTGATATTTGACAATAATCATATGTCTACATATCCTTCCTTTTTCATGTTGGAAGTACTGATAAATTAATGTTTTGCAATAATGATAATTGTAGTGAAAACATAGTTGTAAGATTAGAACTAGTTTTTGTTGAACACATGTATGTTTAATCTTGACAGCTAATTTACCTCAGCACTTTTCCAGGACCAAAAGAGCATCACTCCAGTTAAATGGAGACTCCTTCTGACTGATAGAAATGTTAGTTAACATTAGGAATTTCACCAAAACCAAATACAGCTTGATTTTAGAAGAAAACGTGAAGTTTTTAATCCCACCTATTGATTAAATAGGGTGACCAAGAAGGAAATGTGGGAAGACTTCCAGCTTAAGAATCTGTCTTTTAAAAGTGTTCAATGATTTTTGCAAGCACATCTAGTAAATCTAGGACCAGTTCTGATTTACAGTATGATTAATGCCATTACTCTGGAAGCATGAGTTGGCCATAAAAATGTTACAAGTCAATTAAGTCCATGTTCCAAAACTGAAACATGGTTGAAAAAGAAAAACACTCATAAATGAGAGTTCACATTAGACCATCCTGTAGCTGGATTATTCTTCTATTGTTCTCGACAAGTATATATAATATATGAAGGTACTAAGCATGCTTACTAGCTTGTTCATGTGTAATTAGTGTTTTGAGGCGCCTTAGTTTAGGACCTACTCCAAAGAGCACAGTTTTTAGCAGAATCAGAAATGTGTATCACTTCAGGGTGTATCAAGTCAGTACAGCCACTGACTATCAGTGTCACTATCACTGCCACTTTTGAAAGAGAGGGCAGTGTAGCAGATGGAGGCACAAGTTTGAATTTCCAGGATTTGTACTATGAGTGTACTAAAAAAGACTCTTTGCATCCTCAAATCCTACGTCTTCTATGCTTATTTATTCCTTCAGAAAACACCTTTTAATGACTTACTGCTTCCAGTGCATTGAATACAGACTTTTCCTTTGATACTGCAAGTTTTCCAAAATACCAAAGCGATGTGAGAGAAACATCATCTGTATGTTTTGCCAAACAGATTGACTTTGGCTACCCATGTAAATATTCTGAATCTTTTGATCAAATACTCCACCCTGTTGCAAATTTGGAATTCATGCCAAATATAGCATCCAGCAGTGAGATAAGACTGAATTCTTTCATGTGAACTACAGTGGAGCTTTTAAATTCTTATTTGTGATAAATATTCTGTATATATTCTTACAAATGTTGCTAAAATAATTTATTCCTCAAATAATTTAAAAATACTGTTGTTGCTTTTGAACTCAACCAACTTAACATTCATTCTCAGAAAGATCTTGTTCCAATGCTGGTACAAGTACTACTGCTTCTCATTTCATAAATGTGTGCAAATACATATTGCTGGCTTTTGTTACTACCCAAAATTTTAATAGTTGGTGAAAATTATATTTTTACTGGAAAATTAAATTTGGATGTTGGAAAACAAAAAGCAGACAGGGCTTACCCACTGAAGGCAGTGGGGCTTTTTCTGAAATTTCCATTTAGTATGTCTGACAGAAATGGGCTTCATGCTGCTTCAGTTCAAGATATCTCCAAAAACATTGTTGGGAAACATTACAGCTGATGGTTTTCACCAGTCAGGAATACTCAGTACAGCCAGATTACCTGTTACTTAAGAAATCTTAATTAAAAAAGAAACAGGTGTAAAAAAGTGCTCAGATTGTCCAGGATTGGAAGCATCCTATAAGGAAGAATAAGAAAGCTTAGCCAGCATGTTCAGGCAAAACAAAAAGATGGATAAGATTGTATTCTATAAATACATTAGAAAAAGTGCTGTTTAAACTAAGGGAAATGTTGACACAAGAACAGATGGGTATAAACTATTTGTGTACATTTATTCTGGATTTTAAAAGGTTTCTGATTCTAAAAGAAATGAGACTCTACGAAGCTCTCCCCTAAGAGTACCAAGAGCAAAGCCATGAAAAAACCCAACCCCCAAAGCAAAAAAAAATCTAATTGATTATAAGCAGAGCCATCATATGAAAAAGATTATATGGCATAGTTGCCTACAAAAACAAGGGACTGAACTCAATGACCCAAGAGTCCCTTCCAATCGGCTGTTCTTAATTAGACGTATGAGTATCATGGGAGCTCTTCTAGCCTCCAGCCTGTTCCTGCAAGAAGATCCTTTTATTTGTGTAACTTCTCACTGATATCCCTGCAAATCTGCAGATCCCCACTGACATGTAGGTGATATGGATTCTTGGATCAAATTCTAGGGAAGGGTTCATGATCCCAGAAGAAAATTCTGTATCTGGCTTCTGTTTTCCGTCTTGATTTTGCATGCAGCTTCTGTTTCAATTCCCGAAACTCCCTTCTATTCCTTGTTTCATTTTTCTTGTGAAGATAACATTTCTTATTGAAGAATGAATTAAATACTCTTTAAAAATACATTTGTAATTAAAATTCATATGACTAGGAATAGTTTTACATGCTCAATACCTGTTGCCAAGACCTGAGTGTTCTTGTCACTGGGAAATCTGTGCAAGTGGAGCGTTAAGTGGCTTTTAGACCCTTTAACCAACATTTTAACTTTCATTACTGCAGGTCAGGTCTTGTGCCATAAAAATTGAAGCACAATCTTCTCATAGGATCAGTGGGTAGCCTAAGCTTCCGGTGTCAGTGGGGAAAAAATTGTAGTGAGAACCTCTGAAAATGAAGTTCTTGATTCGATAGCATCATAGACAATCACACAGTTGCCCTTCATGGAGCTCCATAGTGCAGTAGTTTTTGAGACTGAATCCTTATCTTACCACTTACAGTCACTTCAAACTCCTCACTAAACTCTTTCCTTTACACAAGATATAAGCTGGCTGTTTCTGCCTCTCTTGCTTCACCTGCCAATCAGGGCAGTGTGTTGAGGGCTGCACATACTTGCAGGGGATATCTGGAGTCTCTGACAGAAAGTCCTACTTGTAAATTATTATAATAAAGATTTGTCCTAGAAATTACATATTGTGTTGCAAGTTCTAACTTGCTATGATGGTAGATGGGAATGGAAAGATTCCCATTAATTTGGGATGGCTGGTAAACTCCAGCAACTTCAGTTACTGCTTTCAATTGTTCAGGGGTTCTCTAATGTGCTGTTTTCACGGGGAAGTTCACCAGTGCAATAACCTCAGCAGTTCTTACAGTTCATGAGCTTGCTGTGTGAAAGCCATGACCTCCAAAACTGAGAAGGACCCATTTGCTCATGCCAGCAGCCATGCCAGGTCTGCCTGCCAGGCACCCACTGCCAAGAGAGAAGTATGCTACCAGGGTCTGAAAGGAATACGAGACAGCCTTCAAATGCCAAATAAAGAGGATTGAAATTTTCTTAGCTCTCCATTCTGAGTGGAAAGGATTTGATTCTGGCATTTTCCTTTGGCAGTATTTTATCTTTGTACTGAGAATAGTGTATTTCTTCCTATTTTGGACACTGTAATCAATAATCCTAGAATATTATTGCATTTTAAAAAATACTTGGTTAGAGCAAACCTCTGCCTTTGACATGATTTGTACCATTGTTAAAGTTTTTAAATTCAATCCTGACAATTAAACCAATGAAAAATAGGTAGCTGAATGTCTTATATCTGGAAGTCTAAAACACAACCACTAATCTGTGGCAAGCACAGACCAAGAACAAACTCCCAAGAAGAATCTGCAGCTCTCATCAGACATAGGCCAAGAGGTTTCTTTGGCCATGGGCTTGCAAACTCTGCAAGCACTTTTTTACTCAGAACCTTGTAGCATGTGAATGGAAAAGAAAGATATTTTATCCAAAGCAAGTCAGCCTGAAACCCCTACTGCCTTTTAGCTGTAAAATGGAAGCTGAAGTGACTTTCATTATCATGTGCCACCCAGAATGCTGATTTTGTACTTGGTCTTTTCTCAATATTTTCTGTACACGTGACAATGTGCAGATTCTCAGAATGTTTCTCAGTATATTGCAAGCAACAGCAAATGTTGTTACATGTTTTAGAAAGACAAACTGTCTTCTTTTTCTAGTAAATAGATGAACTGAGCTCATAAATATCAGATCACCTTCATTTATGTAGAGAACATGGGCAAAGGTAAGACTGTGCCTGTAATAGGAGTCAGGAGAGTCTCCTTGCTTTGTGATGTTCATGCTCCTATTTCCCATTTAAAAACACTATAATCTGTACTGCTGTTTATCTTCAGGGACTGTCAGCCAATTTAATTAGTTATTTTTTAAACAGTATTGGGAAATGGAAAATACAGTATATGCACTGAATATAGTCATTTGGTCTGGAGGATATTTCAGTGTATGTTTTTATCAATTTGATTTTTTATAGATGTGTATTAGCTCTGCCTTAGTCCTATTGCCAGTGCAAATAATTTTGAATTTAACAGAAAAAAATTCTGCTTTGTTTCTTCACACAAGATCTGCTTGGATTTTTTTTTTCTCTTCCTTATGACTTGCAAGATATATTCATTGCAATGAAATTTTGGATTAAAGCAAATCTACCCATATAAGGAAACACATGGAAAGCCATTCTGGAAGCATAGAAAGCATAACCATTTATCAAACAAATCAAATCTGTTGTTTTAGAAGTCACTTTGTGTTTACTTCTTTTCACCTTAGAGTTTGCTTCTCACAGAAGTCACCAAGCTTTATTATTTGGTGATACTGGGTGGTTTGATTTGGACAATTTGAAATAAGAAGTTAAAATCATTAGCTGCCCTCCCATCTCTTCAGCTGGCATCTAAAAACACTCTTAGGTTGACATCTCTAAGGAATGAAATCCCTACCCTGACCTTTTACTTTCTCTATGACATCTGGATTTTTATTGCATTGCTTGTAGGATATTCAGCCTATTTAAAACACCACTTACTGAGGTCAGCAACTTTGATTACAAAGTCCCCAGTCAGGAAGAAATCGACTTTACCTCAGCATCTTTATGTTCTTACAGGGACTAACCATTACAGAGGTTAAGAGAGGCTGAATGTCCATGTAGACTCATCTGGATTCTCATGATGAAGGTAAACAGGGTGTCCTCTTCCTGTATTTTTTCCTTTTTTTCGTTAAAAGCATATTCATTTAATCTGCGAGTTATTCAAGCAGCTTTCAAACATATTTATAGCTCCTGAAGGTCATTGCTACTGTTTCACTTGAGCTGGATTTATTTGCAAATTAACATAAACTTTTATTTTATGAACCACATTATGAACAGTACAAAATAAAGGGTAGGGGATTTAAAATTATTTTCTGTAATTTATACAGGTAGCATAATATTTTGAGAATGCGGCAAAATCTTAATTCCAATTTAAAACAGTTTAAACTCATGAAGATTGTTACCCCTGTTTCACTGGTTTGGAAAAACACACTGCAGAGACTGTACCAGTACCTGCTCAACATGTTCAGTTCCAGACTTTCCAGGCTGCTATTCAGAAACACTGTATAGTTACGTTTCCAGTTAAAGTTAGTATTAACAGTGATGAACACCTTATGCTTGTCATTCTTAAAATTTCAGATTTTTTTACATTCTGGCAATCCCTATACTTGAGTCTCAAAGCAAGCAATTTTACATTGCCTTGTATTCCAAAGCCTTGAGTACCTGCCCTTTGAGGATTCATTCTCCTTCTCTTGGTGGTACAAACACAAGGACTAAGATGTCTCAAAGTGGGACCCTCAAAATGAATGGACATATTTTGGGAAAAGACATTAAATTACTTACACCAGGATTTACTGTAGTTATCATAAGAAGATAGCAAATCAGGAAATTGACACTCCTTATACTGTAATTGCTGTCATTCCTTTCCTCACATGAAGCCAAATGGAATCTCTGAGAGCAAAGATTCTTATTTTCTGTTTGAGTCCAAGAGCAGGTGTCTGAGGCATGTCAGAAATATGTAATCTGATCTGCTTTCTCTGAATGATCCAAAATATGCCATCAGTATTCTTCAGGTTAGATATGTCAACATGCATAATGATGCTGACCAAAACTGGGATTCTGTACTTACAGTCAAATAAAAAGAAGCCAAAGTTCCCATATAAGACTAGTCTATAAGCTGGTGATCTATTTTTCTTTGCAACCATTATGCCATCCCTACTAGGACACAAGGTAGAAAGTGGTCTATTGAACAGTAGTACCAGAAGAAGTCAGATTACTTTCTTTATACTGTTTTAGGGTGTTGGGGCAGACAGATGGGTTTTGGTTTGTTTTGGGTTTTTTTGGTGGGGGTGGACTGTTAGATTTTTGGTTTTCTTGTTTGTTTTTGAGAGGCAAAAAGGCAAAAAAAATTACAGTAGATGGAGCACAATGTTTGAAGGGTCCATGGATTTGAGACCAGGACTGGATTCTGTCCCTCCTATTCAGAGTACAAGCAGAGTGAGGTTGGGTCAATCTGCACCCAGTGGTGTAGACAAGTTCTGTGTGGTGTTTTCAAGTGTGTTCTGTTTGTGTTATGTAAGAATGAAAGTCTTGGCAAATAGTCTTGTATGTGTCTTCCCCTGTATAAATAAATTTGACAGCTTTGTTGAATTAATCAGGATTGATTTAATATATACAGTCCTTGAACACTTTTCAAGTGTTTTCCTATAAATCTCTTGATTTCACAACTTGTTTATGGTGATCTCTTATGAGGCCAAGTGGCTGCAGTGAGGGCTTCTCTCAGTGCCTGTAGATGTAACATATCTCTTCACTGTGAGAGAAGAGCAGTAAGATTTACCAGCACACTATTGCAGCTTCTGTAAATGAAGTACCCTTTATACCCTCACTCCCTCACTAAGGATAAGTTTGCATCTTTTCTTCAAACCAGGGAAAAACTGTAGGAATTTGATGGAATGGATCTGTAGGAAAGAAATCTGCATTTGTTACATTGGATGCATTACTGTGTGTGATTTTGTGAATGCCACTTACCTGCATGTGAGAGTTTGTTAGAACTGTAATCTAATTAAACTGTAATTTAAATTTATAAATGGAAACTGCAGACAGCTGTATGAACCTTGGCTAAAACTTCTGTGCTGTAGTTTCATCTCTTAGGGCCTCAGCTTTTCCTAGACTTCCTCAGTTTGTGGCAATGGAGAGAAGGAAAACATTTTTTTGAATGTTCAAATGAATCAATTTGATAATGTTCAGCTTCAGTAACCAAATCCCTTTTGAGAATGAAAATTATTTTTTTCATTCTGAAAGTAAAAGTTTACAGTCTTTTAGAACAGGTGTACTCCTGAGGTGGATATGAGTAGGATGTTAAATCTGGTGGGAAAGTTGCCAGAAAGGGCTTTGTGCATTTGAATGTGCTTAGAGAAACATAACGCTTAATTATTTAATTTTTTTGTAGGTGGAATGATATCTAAAGAAGAATATTCTCAATATGTTCTTTTCCTCATAAGCTAAATGCTGTCACTTTGGCATGATTCAGGTTTGTGAACAATGCAAAGTTAACCTGCCTTTGAGGGAAAACCAGAGGTCATTCTGTTTCTGGACTCACAAAGCCTTCAGAAGGAGCCTAATGCATGAAAAGAGCTCCAGAGAAACTCTCCCTCATGCCATTGTTGCACATTTTTGCACATGGGATTTAGAGTCTTGGAGCCTGCTCTTTGTCATTTTTATGGTAAGGCAAGCTTCCATGAAAAGAATTAGGAAACTGCTGTTGTACTATCCTGAGATGGGAGAAAAATGCTTTTTTCCTAGAAGAAACAGTTCTTCCTTTCTCCTCATCCTACAGAATGAGTAGAAATACAGGAGCAAGGATCAATACTTCCTTCCAAGATTATACTTAGGATTTTATGGCAGTCAGGAATGACTGCAACATGTTGTGGCATTACATTTATGCCTTCACAAGTCTATAGCACAAGGCAGCAACTACTGAACTTTTAATACATCTTTGTGTAGCATTTACCTATCCTTTGTTGACCTCTCCTCCTGTCACCCATCCAACTTTCAAGTAATTTTATAGCAAACACACTCCAAAGTGTATGTGTGTGTGAGAGAGTTTCTTAATGCTACAGTTATTTCTGTTACATTTCACACATCATAACTTGAGTTATGATGCACAAATCTGTGAATTAATGTGTTTCTAGGTTCTTTTATGAGCAGTTTTTTGAAGCCATACTCTTAGGTTTGGAATATTGATTCTTTTGGACTACAGAACTTTAATCTCAAGAGACGTCTGTATTAAAGTAATTTAGTATCAGAGTCAAAGGGTTTGTTTACATGGAGAATTGATCAGCATTGCTACAGCAGAAATGGCTTTGCTTCAGTGTTACTCCCTCATGTGGACATTGCACTCTGGAATGAAACCGACTTCATTTTGAAATAATTACTCTTACTAATTGTTCCAGAATAGAGTGTTGACAGGAGGGAGTTATGGCACAAATAGCCACAACAGAATAGTTACAGTTCTCTGATCACACTTACTGGGTAAGAATGCCTTGTGCAAGGGTGGCACGAGATTTGCAAGGGTGAAAAATGCAGTAGATGCTATCATTTCTGCTCTTGTCAACTAACTGGGTTGCTGGTGTTAGCTTTTTCTCCCATACAAAGATTTGTTATTGCCATGGTGTTCTGGGAAACCTCAGTAATTTTAGTTTGATAGCACTCTCCAAATAACTCAATAAATTTAATGTAAAATGCAGCTTTGTCTCGTCTCTCCCTCTCTCCCATTTATTTTCACTTTCTAAATTCAATTACAATTTGAACATAAAATACTTGGGTGAAAACCAAGTTTTTATTTTTTTCTTACAGCATTCCCTGACCTGCTGGTATTTGGCAGCTCACTGGCATTTCATGCCTCTCATTACCTCTGAGCTAAAGAATACCTTCTTGAAAGACCTTTTCACCCTTGCCACCATATAGTCAGGCTTTACCACCAAAAAGAACATCAGGATGTCTGGTTTTCTTGACTGCTTTTCTCCCCTGTAACAACAAAGAGCTGTTTGCTAAAATGTATTTCAGCCATTGCTGACAGCTGCCTGAATTTCAAATGGCTGGGACAAAAAACCCCCAACAAACCAGAGGAGTGAGATAAACGTAAAATTTTAACTTCTTCCATAAAACCTGCCATTACAAAATATATTTTGTGACTCTTCAGAAATGTTAAGGAATTGAGGCTTTGGGCACTTTTGTGTAAGCTATTCTGTAAAGGTGAGAATTGTACGTTTTAGTCCTAGCTCTGGTAAAGAATGAGTCTGTGGCCCTAACACAATCCCTATGTGCCACCATTTGCACAGAGCCACACTGTACAGCATGTCTGTCACTTCAGACCATCAGGTCTGAAGCAGACCAACAGCTGCCATCCCAATGCAAGTGCTGAACATTAATTTTTACTGCTTAGGTTGCAAGTTTGAAAAGAATCATTCAGGGAAGTGGCTCAAGAATGGAAGCAAAGATTTTGAAATTCTGATAACCTCTCTGTGATATATTGTGGGCCATGAGGAGCTTACTCTTGCAGTTCTTCAAGCCAGTTGAAAGTAAGATGGTTTCATTGCCATAGAGATGAATCCAAGTTAATATACCTTCTTTTCCAAGGTGTAGCACTGTCTTAAGCCAGTTGCTCATGGTGCACAGTAACCTGGCTACCTCTGGGAGTGCTGCTCAGCAAGCTGGCAGCCAGGCAGAACATAGTGTAGACATTAAATACAAAGGTTCCTGTGTGAGTATGGCAACATATTTCAAATAATCACCCTCACTGACCTGGAATTTGGTTTCCAATTTGCAGAAGAATACTCCTAGCCAGTATATTGGAAAAGAGGTCTGAAAAGGAAGGAAAAATTTAATTACAGTTAAAATCAAAGAAAATCCAGGAAAATGTTGGCTCACTCCTCTGAGTACAGCAACACAGATGCTTCAAAATCGTGATAATTGATGCTATAGAATAAAAGAATCTGCACTAAGTCCAGTGAAAGAGAGTCTGTAGTGAAAAGGACAGATTACACCAAAGTTGAAAGAAATTCTCATGGAATCACAGAAAAAAAACCCCTAAACCAGATGGTTTCTTTCCCTTCCCTCCACAAATAGCCTGTCCCTCTACCAATGCTATTTCCAGTGAGCACAAAAACCAGTGGAATCCTCTCCACTCTGGTACAGCCTTTTACATTTTGAAATATTGCTGTTTCTCTTCACTTTGTTTTTCTCTTAACCAAACAAAACAATTTCAGCTTACTCAGTTTTTCCTCATAGGTCTTGCTGTGTAGACCTCCACTTGTTCTTGTTGCTCTCTTCCAGACTGTTTCCAGCAAGTTCCTATGTCATTCATACACGACACTTGAGGCTTTACCTGGGCCTCACCTAGAGGCCAAAAGACTACTTCATGTATTTTAAGTACTTCATAAATTCATCTAGGATTTTATTTACACTAGTTTTAATGTGAGGAAAAAGAAGCAAGTGCTTTTGCAAATAAACTAAACTTATTCATATTCAGACTAGCACTCAAAGTGAAAGGAAGGAAATGGGCCAGACCTGTGCTGCTACCAAGCTTAACAGAAGCTGTGAGTAAGGAGTGATTTCCTCCCACAGCAACAGTATAAGAGGAGAACCAGGAAATTGGCAAGAGAAAGAGCAGCAAATTAAAAGTAAGGTTCTCTCAGCTATAGGCAGCACAAAGACCAAGATTAGATAAAAAA
This sequence comes from Urocynchramus pylzowi, assembly GCA_013397555.1. Classification (NCBI taxonomy): domain Eukaryota; kingdom Metazoa; phylum Chordata; class Aves; order Passeriformes; family Fringillidae; genus Urocynchramus; species Urocynchramus pylzowi. Next base: position 371,183 of record VZRH01001423.1, read on the forward strand.
GGTCATACCTTGAGATGTTAGAGCTACAATTCAGTTCTTTCCTCTAACATGAGACTCCTATGCATCATACAACAACTGCTAATTCAAATGGGGTGTTGGGTATTTCTAAGTTGGATTAGGAGGTTATGGAGGCATTCAGTTCCACCTGGATCTCCAGAGTCACTGCTTGCATTCAAATCAGGCTAATTGAAGAGAATCTTGTTAAATATCAATGTTTAACTGTGCAGTGATTAATAAATGTGTTTTGGCTGGCTTGGTGTGGAAAGAAAACTGAAGGTGGAGTGATTAAAGAGGGATCTCAAGCAGATCAAGAGAACCAAGTGGTCAAAGGGGCTTACTTCTCTGTTATGGAAGATGTATTCACTTTGCCATGACTTAGACATCATGGCAAAAAGGGGGCCATGTATTGTCCATGCAGTAGCTTTAGCAAAGCTCTTCAAATGGTGTATTTCACGGTCACTGTGGGTACTTTTGTCCAGGACACTCTTTCCAAGGCTTTACTGTGGCAGCATATTTTGCTGTTTTCCTTCAAAGCAGTGTTTTAGCAAACATGAAGAAAGTATTAATAAAATAAAGGCTATAGAAGGAGATCAGGTAGAGCAGAGAAATGTCTTAATTTGCCTGTGAAGTGCTGATGCATAACAACAGAGGCTTTGAAGACTGAAAACTTTTAATGCCCTTATTTCTAATCTAGTGCAGTGCCTCTGTGGAAAGAGAACTCTTAAATCTGCACTTAATTCTGACAAGTTGGACTGAGGCACTGAAGAGCTTTTTTTGTAAAGAAGGATGTCAGATCTGAGGATGTTTCTTCTCCCTGATTGTTGAGTTATTGAATTCTGAAATTAATTGTCTACCTGTCCAGTGATATGATGCTTTTCAGACACTGCATAATTACCCCTGCAGAAGGAATAGAGCAGAGCATTATCCTCATCTTCCCATGTGTCCTCATTTCTCAGCAGATTTGTAGAAGACTACAGCCTTTCCCAGCAGTAGAGTGAAGCACACAAAAATGGGTCACCCATGGCAGTGCTGACTGCTTTTTCCAACAACGTGCCATTGTGAGAGAGTGAATATATCCCTGAGGGAATATTTCCTTGAGATTGATTATTTGGTAACTGTAACAGTTAAAGCAATGTGCTATTTATCATTGTTCTTCATTAAACTGAGAGACAGGATGTTAATTAAAAAGAAGAATGTTTCTTCTAAATTAAAAGAACTTGTAATTCAGACCAACTGCTTGCATGCTAGATTTCCACAGCTGTTGTGCTCAAAGTGAGGGGATTCAGTGGCAATTGTTTCTGAACAGTACTCAGGTGGTCAGATTAATCTCCAAGGTCCTGTCCTGAAGTGTTGCACTGCAGTTGTTTCAGCAGAAGCGACTCATGTTAAAAAGTATCTGGATATTAAGAAGAGGACAGTGGGCACACCATTCAATCTGTTTCCTTGGACACAGATCCTGGCTGACATACATAGAATCCCTGGGGATTTTTTCCCTGCTCCCTGTGAAACTCAGGGAGCAGTCAGCCCCATTCTTCTTCTCAGCCCTCAGCTTGCTAGCCTCTAAATATCCCAGTCCAACATGAAAACCTGATTTGGTAGCTAAACCTGTGCCAAATTAAAAACTCCTGTGTGAAGCTGTCCTTAGAAGGCTGCAAGATCTGATGAAGGGGGTAAAGATTGGGTTTTCTATCCTCTTAGCCTGGCATGTGAAGCTGTTTCTTAAAGAATTTAAACTATGTAATTGAGGCTCTTTGTTTTGTTTTGTATTTTTCTTGAAACAGGACTAATATGGAAATTTAAAGATCTAAGTGGTCCCTTCTGAAAGTTCCTAACATTGCTATCAGTATCATTTCTTTTTATAAACAGAACTGTTACAGTTCTAAGAAATAAAGTATTCAAAGAATGCACTCATAAAAGATTACGCATACAATGGAATTTTTTAGCCTCAATGGGAACAGAAGGCTTTGTGAGAAGTGTTTGTGTGCAATGAACATAATGTTTGAATCAATTTTTAAGCTATTGTTAATGAAACACCACCACTTGAATAAGGGGCTACGAGGCATGCATCCTACAGATGCACAACGTATCAGTTCCTGCCCAGCATATCAAGACCCCAGGGCTTCAGAGTGTGAAACAAGTGTTCAAAAAGAACAATTCTAGAAGGGGAGGAGAGGAGGGAAAGAGCCTGAAATGCAGCTTGAAGTGATGTGAGATTTATTCCCTTAGCTCGTGTTTTCCATAGTTTCATCATATGATTTGGCAGTTCTGCAGAGCTGGTGTTAAATACATCACATGGGAGCGTAACAGAGATACTTCTGAGCCTTGAATAAGTGACAGACCTCACAGAGAAGAAGTTGCATGACAGTTCCTACCTGTTCCACTTCTGTAGTTCAGCTTTTCTTTCTTATGTAGTCTCCAGTCTGTTTCTCCCATCCCATAACTGATCTGACCACACCTCAGGGCTTTCCTTTCAGGGGCATGGCTGGTGATACTGCCCCTACTCAGATTTTTCACTGAATGGGAAGGTTGGGGGTATCCTTCCACTTTGCCCTCTCTTCACATACATTATCTGCAGCTAGAGGTTCCCCAAGCAGATTCTCTTCACCAGCAGCATTGCTCAAAATTAGCAATAAAGAAATACAGTTAAGGATGAATTGGTTATTCTGAAGGGTTCAGTGAATGGTTCAGATGGGTGCTTATCATCCACACTGTGAATTGTTTCCAAATAATTTCCTCCAAGAACCAAGAAACTTTGCTTCTTGAGTCTGCAAAAAGGTATGTTGCGAGACAACATGGGGGCTTGGTCTTGTATTGATTATTCTTGAGCTTAAAATTAATTTCCAGCACGATATATGAATGTTTCTGTTGCCTTCTCACAAACATCTACAAAATCTTGCCATCACAATTGTTCTCTTGGCCACATATTTATTTCTATGAGCTTCCATGAATTACAAGCAAAATGAGACACACACAAAAAGCTACCAAGTGCATTTAGTAGTTCTTTATTCAAGTGAATGTTTAGATTGACTGTTGCACAACAGTTGTCCAGAACTGCATGGAGCTGGGTATCTCTGCTATGAACATATCTCTGGAATTTCCACTGCTTAGCAGAGTTTGTTACATACTCCTTCCAGCAAGGATAACCCACTGAGAAATACTGCATTTAGCTAGACCTTTCTTTGGTCTGGTTTTTTATGGTGCTTTTGTTTAACTGTCATTGCATCTGGTGAGCACATTCAAACTGGGGAGACAAAAAAAAAAGCATAGAGAGCAAGTGAGAAGTTCTTGGAATATTACAAGCTGCTGTGTGACTGGTAATGGCAGGGCACACAGGCAGAAAACTCTCTCCAAAGGTGACACTACAGTGGGAAAATTTGATACTTATTAGCTAGCAAATTGCCTGAAGCAATAACCTTGAAGTAAATGTTCAGCTGCAAACAAATACTGAATGTCCTGCTCTTTTTAATTTCTTTCCCCATTGATTCTTCTACCCTATGCTTTTCAAGATGTGTTTTCTGAACTGTATTGTTTGAAATCTTACAGTACAGATGGCATGTTTTCTAGATCTAGGGACTTCTGTACATTTTAAAATTACTTCAACTGTTTTTATTTTAAAAGTCATTGTCCCATTTAGACAATAAAACAGATTATTGTCTAATTACAAATGCCATTTGGGATGAAGCACAGGTTACTTTGTATGCATTAAAGAGAGAAATTAGTTCATTATTCCATCTGCAACAAAGCTGATGTGAATCTGAATCCTTAGAAACAGCAAAGCCTGGTTCCCATGCTGTCCTGTGCACCATGTTTCCCAAAAATGCTGTCTTCTGGCAGCTCCTTTAGCCTGTACATGTGTATAAGCTGTCATCTAAAACAAGAGGATGTATTGTCCTTAAAAAAAATATGAGTAGAAAACTTCTACCCTCATCCTTCAGACATGAAGTTATGCCATTATCAGAACTGCATAAATAAAGTGTGGGGTTTTTCCTCCCTTAGAACTTTGTTCTCTGAGAGCTTTTCAAAAGGAGAGAAAAAAAGAAAAAAACAACCCAACACTTAAAGGAGCAATTGAGGGGGTCCAATTCATATTGACCATTTTGAACCTTTTCTTAGCCCACTCCTCAATGACAAGAATTAGCTTTAAAATGCACTCAGGTCTGGCTATATTCATGGTTTAGGGCCTGATTCTCAGGCCCTACAAACACTGCACAACGAAAGTTACCTCTCCTGACAGTTTAGGTATTCTTAATATGCCTATGTTGCATGGTAAGCAACAATTTTTGCTACATGACAAGCAAAACTAATGTTAAAAATTCAAAGTTTAACATGGGGAAAAAGAGAGGAGGTAAAGCAGTAATCCATGCTCACATACCTGCAGGGATCTGTAAGATTAGGGCTTGGGTACCCATCCTCTTGTTATGAGTGCCAAACAAATAGATCCAATGAAGTCTGTGGAGTTCTTGTGGTGTGTAAACAAGTGCAGTCACTTGGTCAAGTGTTGCTCACCATCCACCCTCCACCCAAGGACTCCTAGCTGTTTCAGTGACTGAGAGAAAAAACCTTCTGTTTTTTAACCCAAATGTGCTGCTTTCCTCCCCCCCACCGCCCTTAGTGTTTTAAAAACCACAGCTGACTACAATATTTTTGGGGTGAATCTGCATAGAGATTTGGCTCCACCCAATCTGCAAGCCACAGGGGCTGGTGACACCTCAGGCTGGCACCCATTTTGGTGCATGTCTGTGTCCTGGTGGCTCAGGTGCCAGTCCCATGCTCGCACATCCAAGCATCTTCCAGAGCAGCGTGCATCCCGGCAGCTGGAAAGACAGGCAGCGCAAATTCACACTTGTCTGCACCTGACGCTGCAAACATGCCTTCTGATGCTGTAATAGCCTCAAAATTTCCCGATTTCACTGGAGCTTAGCAGCTCATCATGAAAAGTTTGCAATGGCATTTAGGGAATCGAAGCATGCTGACTTAATTTTCACTTAGCATCAGCTGCAGGCAGGCTCGCCAGCTCATTAACAGCCCTTGGCCGTGAAGGGCGGTGGAAAGGAGGCTGCGGAGCACCGATACAGGATGCTCGGAGTTAACTGTTGCCTTTGAACGGATATCTTCCCTTTCGACCTGTGTTATGCTGCCACAAGTACCATTTGGGCGCAGAGGAGGCGCAGAGGAGGGCCTGGCTGGTCTATAAGTCGTTGCCATGTCAGTGGCTCACAGATCTCCGGTGCTACCCATCAAGGCCAGGTCACCGGTGGGGGTCAGAGAGACTTTAACGCAGGCAGTTTCATGCCTGTCCCCTAGCACCTCACAGACACGGGGACAGCGAGGGGCTGTGTAAACGAGACGGGTTAAATTTGTTCCTTCCCCTGTTCTTACACAAGCATTTGGTCATACGGGAAAAGTCGCCTTTCCGTACACGTGGGAGAGGCATTTACGCAAACAGCCCCGCCTGCTACCGAAACAGGCGCCGCCCGCGGAAAGCCGAGGGGTGGGAGCAGCATCTCCAGCGAAAGGCGGTGAAACGGGGCCAGAGAACGCCGGGTGACACCGGGCGGGGGGGACAGCGACGAGCNACCGCGGCTTCGTGTCCCGGGCCGCTCATCCAGGCGCTTCCCAGAGTCCCCGCGACGTGCCGAGGGCTTGTCCCGGGGAAAGGCGCCCAGGACCGCGGGCTCTGCCTCCCGCGTCGCCTTACTCTGACCGTTGAGTCCGGCCCAGGGGCAGGAAGGGCCGAGGAGGATGATCTGCCCTGGGGAAAATTGTTCCGTGTCTAGACATATTCATGAGCTGGGGGGATGGAGGAAATGATTAGAGTAGCTATTCCCCGTGGATACGTCCAATCTCCTAGCACCCTCACGGCTTGAAGTCCTGCGGGTCAGAGGAGGGGCGTGGAGCAGCAGGAGGATGGGGATGCGCTCCTGCCGCTCCAGCCGTGTCCTAGGAGGCTAGACCTGGAGAGAGGAAATTTTCAGCTGAACAAAAAGTGTCCCTGTCATTCAAGAAGCACCGCAGAAATATTTATATTTCAACAAAACTTTTCCCTGGGAAAACTTTGAAGATGAAGGAAGAGTGAATTTATATAAGGGCTGGTCCCTGTTTTGTCTGAATGAAGCCTCTGCTCAGAATCAGAGCAAGAGACCAGCACTGAAAGACCAAATTAAAACAAAACAAACCACCTTCCAAGTGCTGTCAAAGTTTCTGTGCAACACTTTGCTTCCTTCTGTTTTTTAATTAAACATCAATTTGCTTTAATTATATGCGAAGCAAATTTTATTTTGGTATTCTAGAGGGCTGCCATGAAATGGAGTCATAAGCCTCTTGGCTGTCATGGTGATCGATTGCATTTTTTCCTAATCATGGTGAGAGAGCTGTGGTTTCTTATCAGGCTGGTGTATTTATGTTATGTTCTATATCTGTTTTTATTATCTGCTAGCTGTAAGAGCTGAAATCAATAAAGCTTGGTTGCTTGACTGTTTCTTACATGCATATGGATACACTTCTCATAGCTTCTAACAAATGCTGTAATATATGTAGAAAACATTCAGTTAACTGTTTGAGTCTAGGGCCCTGAGAGAGACAAGCACTGCCGAATGCTGCCGGCTCTTGTCTCGGTTCACACTAATTTTACAGTGACTGATAAGCACTCTATTGTATTTCTTAGAAAAATCTGAACTTCTCAGAAATGTCTGAGGTATTACAGTGGCAAAACAGCTCAGTTTTGCAGACTTTTGATGGTTCTGAATTTGATGACAAACACAGATGCAATTGTGCAATGCAATGCCTTGTATCGGTTCTCTTTAGTTTAGCTGATTCCTCTGGTATGTTTTTGTAATCCGCCCTTCGTTGCTGGGGTTGTCTTTCCTGTAACCATTCACAGGTAGGAGACTTGTTAGTACTTTACATTATTAATACATGGTCTTGTTCATTTTGGCCAAGACAAGAGGCTTGAACAAATTCCTGGGGACCCGTCACAGTGACTCCCCACAGGACTCTGAGGAAGTTGCTTCTCTCAGCCTTATATTTGGCTCAGCTGTAAAACAGGAATTATGATATTTTATCTGTGAGAGAGGTCAAGACCTGTAGGTGAAAAATGTGACTGTAAATTCAAACCTTTAGGAGTAGATGAATTGGCCATATGCTGTCTAGAGAAATAGAACAAAAACCCCACCCTTTTGTGGTGTCTGATCCAGTTTCTCTGAAGTCTTTTGGAATAGAACTGAAGTATTTCACATCTACAGAAATCTACACAAAGGCTGTCCAAGCTTGTAAAGTGTCAGATGGACCAAGCTTACTACATATGTGCAAGATTACAAAAGCACTTCAGAAAGCTTGTTTTCCTTCCACTGGCAACACTGAATTTTTTGTATCTCTACATAAAAATGTTTATCATACATTAAATTGTACTGTGTGGCATCCATAAAAAATATTTCCTTTTGCTATTCCAAAGACAAATATTAATTTTATCTATACCTAAAGTATATCTAGATAAACTTTATCTATACTATTTTTTACCATTGAAGTGCTCAGCTTACACACTATGAACATCATCATAGATAAATTAACATAGAAGAACATATGTGATCACGATAAAATCATTTAGCTAACAGCAATTTCTATAATGTCAATTAAACAGACTTGTTGTTTACACAGAATTTTTATAATGAGAACAAGGGTGGTGATGATGGTGTCAGTTAAAAGTTCAATTATTTTTGTACCTCAGCAAGCTGCTTCTTTCAGATAGTCATAACTTTCAGAGCACTCAAGCAGAATTATTACATTCTTGCTTACAGACAAGCAAAAAATTTGTCAGGAGATTTTCAACAGAACACATCCACCCTTTATTAAGTCATACTGATGCCGAGTATTAGAAACCACAGCCTCAATGAAGAATGCTTTTATTCCTCCTACCAAAACATAAATGTGCGTGTGCCTATCTTGACAGTAATTTAGCTGCATATGCTATAACTTGCCTTTTTGTAGTTCTCACTGAGTCCCAAAACTTTGAAAATAGGCTTTAAAGTTACAACCACTCACGTAGATTTTTCAGTACCCTAATGTTTGCAAGCAGTGTCAAGGACATAGGAAATACAGTGCTTTAGCAGTGTCAGTACTTAAATTTTGTCTCAGCTTTGTTGGAAATTTCAAAAGGGAAGGAACAACTGTAGCTCTTTTAAAATATATTTTTCATCTTTTGTGTTTTGATGTTGGTTTTCCTTCTGTAATATTGAGCTCTGATTTTCAGAGTGCAGCATGCCTTTATGCATTTTAAGGCTTACAGGTTCTATAAAACTCTAACATGTTTTCATAAATGGAAAAACCCATTTTTTTCTTTAGGAAACCCATGAGTTTTGGTGCTGCTGCTGATGTGCTCAATTAGAAAGCTTAGAAACACAAAAAGTGTTAGGATGGAGGCTCCCAAGTTCTGTTTCCCACTTAATTGTCATCTGGACATACAAATATTTCTGTTAACAGAAGTAAATAGGCATCTCTTTAGACTGGTTATTACAACCATTTCATAGGTGGGAAAATGAAATTTCAGGAAAGGGTATGGGTTCACAGGCATGAATGTGCGAGGAAGGAATTGGCATCTGAAACAGGATACAGCTCCACCATAAGCAAAGTTCTAAGCCCCATATGTTAGATGTTTCTTTACCTTCAGGGAAATTGCTTCTTCAGTCTCTGCTTTCTTACCTGGAAATTAAAACAAAACCATAAAATCCTACAGGTGATTGAAAAATAACATCTGTCAGTTGTTTAATGCAAAACTCTTCTTATTAGCACTTTTGTGTTGATATATGAAGAGATCTAGGGAGGCCACCATGGTAAATTGTAAGTTAAGGCATTATATAATGCAAAGTTCAAGTGCAGTAAGTTTCAGTACAGTCCATGTATTTTTCCTATGTGGCTCTGTCCTCAAGTTTCAAAGAAATATGCATTCAAGCCAAAATTGAAGAAATTTTTTTTTGGAGCTTTCACACTGAGAAACTTATTCAACCTTTCCAGCAGCTTAGAAAGCCATGCTTTTGAAAGTTTTTTTATGTAGGTTCCACTTATATTGACTTTATTAAAGTTGTTAATCATTGCTTTTCCTTCTGGTCTGAATTAGAATGCTGCCCTAACTGCAGAGCTAGAAGGCGGCTCTCTTGAACATTATCCTATTTCTTTCTTTATTTTTCTGCTGTCTCACCAGTGTCTCAAAAAACCTATTTTGACATAATGTCTCTGCAGGTCCGCCTAGTTTCACCATGGCCTGCAAAAGATGAAGCAGCAACACTGTAGTGAGAAATTTGTTTCTTGTCTGTCAGTTTGCTTCTTGTGGCTTTAGCTACGTATTGGATATGTATATGCCAGTTTAGTAGCTCCATGAAAGATTTGGTATTGTACATATCTTAGAAGAGCTGTCATAGCCTGTCCCCGCTTCATTTTGGTTATGCTGCATGTGTAATTTCATAAATAAACATTTATTCACAGAATGTAAATTTGGCTGAATCATTCTGCATATGTGAACCATTTATTCTTGAACAGAGTAATGTTCCCTATTCAGTAACTTAAATATTATATAACCACTGCAAAGCTTGTCCATTTGAAGGGAAAAAGAAAACACAATTTTCTTTTGGCCTCTTTCTTTCATTTCCGTAGAAACCTTTTCAATTGTGATTCAGCTTTGAAACACAAAAACATTAGCTTCATTTTATTCAACAGAGCTTTAGCTTGTGTTTATCAAAGGCATAGTGGAAAAAAAGTAACCTTTTACTGTGTTTTGCTTCTGTTATGATTTAGACCTAACACTGCTTTGAAATGACTCAAGTTATGTTGTCACATGCAGCATCAAAGCAGATTACTGAATTTTAAGCATTTGCAATACAGGATAAACCCACTGCTTGAATCACAGTAGGAACACTGGTTTGTGTGCTCAGCCTCTCCGGTGCTGTCAGCAATAGGTGAGAAAATAAATACTTCACATAATTTGCATAGCATCGGCTGTGTTTGCACACTCTGTGAATGATTATGTTCAGTTGGGAGTCACTGAATGCAGAAGCAGGGAGATGCATGGAGACACTGAGGTCCATTCTGTGGAGCCGTGGTGACTTACTGCTGCCATCCAGAGGGACCTGAACAGGATTGAGAGCTGGGCCTGTGCAAACCTCATGGACTTCAACAGGGCCAAGCACAAGGTCCTGTGCCTGGGTCAGGGCAATCCCAAGCACAGATTCAGGCTGTGCAGAGAATGGATTGAGGACAGCCCTGAGGAGAAGGACGTGGAGGTTTTAATGTGTTGGTGGACAAGAAGCACAACACACTCCAGCAATGTGCACTGACAGCCCAGAAAGCCAAACGCATCCTGGGCTGCCTCTAAAGCACTGCAGCCAGCTGGGCAAGGGAGGGGATTGTCACCCTCTGCTCCACTCTGTGAGACCCCACTGGAGTGCTGCATCCAGCTCTGGGCTCCCCAGCAGAAGAAGGATGAGGAACTGCTGGATTGGGCCCAGAGGAGGGCCAGAGGATGAATGATCAGGGGCTGAAGCACCGCTCATGTAATGACAGGCTGAGAGACCTGGGGCTGTTCAGTCAGAAGAAAAGACTTTGGGGAGACCCTCTTAGAGCAGCCTTTCGATACCTAAAGGGGGTCTGCAAGAAAGCTGGAGAGGAACTTCCTATGAGGGCCTGTGGATTAGATATAGGGAAGAAATTCTTCATTGTGAGAGTGATGGGACACTGGAACAGATTGCCCAGAGAATCTGTGGATACCTCATCCCCGGAAGTGTTCAAGACTAGGCTGGATGGGGCTTTGAGGAAGTTGGTCTAGTGAAAGGTGTCCCTGCCCATGGCAGGGGGATTGGAGCTAGGTGGCCTTTAGATCCCAACTTTTCTATGATTCTATGATTTGCATATATGAGGTTTTATATTAGGACAATAACAATCAGGCAAAAAGGTGCTGTCCTAAATTTGGAGGGCCTTGTTTGATAACAGACAGGGAAAGTTGTTAGTTCAGTAGTACAAGCATGATTCACTCACAAAAGCAGCAGTCACCTCTGACTAAGAGGTGGAGGGATTTAAGTATCTGCATGTTTGAATGTACATTTCCCCATTATTTCTTCTTTTTCTTCTTCTCCTTTATGTTCTCCTTTGCTTTCATGTTCTCCTTCATCTTCTTTGTCTTCTTCCTACATGTAACAAGAAGTTTGCTGATAAAGGAATGAAAAGCTTGGTAAATTCAAGGAGAGAGAGCATAACTGGTCCCTTCTGGGTCTCCACAAGTACCCCCTAGGCATTTATAAGTCCTCATGCTTCTATATATATTTTTTTTAATTTTCTCACAGAAGAGCAGCCTGTCAATCAGCTGAGCTTACCCAGCAGACTTTTATGTATTTCTGGTAACTGTGGTTCTTCTCTTGGGCTAGCAGATTTGTGACTGAGTGGGAATAAAAATGCCAGTCTGTTTAAGATAAACTGTTGTATAATTCTAACAGCAGGAGCAAAGCATAACATTAGAGAAACATGATATTAAAATTATACCAGGTCTGTACATAGTTCACCTTTACAAGGGCCTGACTTTCCTCTTCCTGGGGTTCTTAGAGGGTAAACCTTTCCCTAAATTCTCATACAAAAGAGTCTCATTTCTCAGTCTCAAGACATAATCTCTCTCACTTTCTTTCAAGTGCATTTCTTGAAATATTCTTAAATCCCTGTATTCCTACTCTCCCTGAAACCACTGCTTATCTCTTAAAAAAACCCACCAACAAAAAAACCCAAAGCAAAACAAAAACTCCCAAACTACTCCAATTTGTCTATTTAAAAAAAAACCCAAACAAACCAAATCAAACCAAAACAACAAAACCCAGGCTTTTCCCTTATGTCTCAGGCGTGTGAAGAGTCTTAATCTACCCCCACTGTAATTTTCCAGCCTGACTGTGCTACTATTATATTAGTTCAGTATCTGTATGCAGTAAGTCAGCACATAGGATTCAGGAATTATCATGGGCATAGATTTAAATAGCTTTAAATCTATTTAAAGGAGAAGATTGTTCTTTGCATTGTGTAAAAAAAAAGTAAATGTGGAAAGCAAAATGAGATATTACTGGTGTTCAGTCTCAAAAACAAATCGAAGTTGGGAAGATGTAAATACTTATGTAGAAAGATTGCAATTGCTTAGTCTGTGTTTAGCCTGCCTGATATGGTCTAGGCTGAGCATGAGATTTAAAGTATCTAAGTGATTGAAGATCAAGGCTGTTTGAGACTTAAAGGGCTTTTGTGCATTTAAGACCTATCTGTTCATTTTGGGCTGTCCTTTCATGCTAATTGTTCAGTCCCTAATGGTGGAAAACTGGAATGTAACAACTTCTGTGAGCTAAACTGTGTGCTTGCTATGGTACTGCTGGGCTGAGAAGACTACCTTAGGCCAGAAGCATGTCTAATGTGGCTAGGCTCAATGATCCTGAAAATAGGATGTGGTTTGATCCAAAGTGAGAGACATTAGCTTAATTTTCCATCTGTAAAAGAGTTCCACTGTTCTGTTTACATTACTTCTCTGAGCCTGAACACTTGTTACAGTTCTTTGAAAGGGAGTCATTTACTCTCTTCCTTCACAGGATATTTATCTGCAAACTCTCAGGTCTCCAAGAGCCCCCTCTATTCCCTCTTACTTTACCTTTGCAGATATTGGCACACAGCTAACTTGTCTTCCTGGCCAAAAAGTTCTGGATGTGGCCCCAAGCAGCGTCATTCAATGCTGCTGTTGGCTGAATACAAAACATGTGCTGCTCCTGCTCCTTGTTACACAAGCTCTGCTTCCTGCCTCCACACTGCTCATCAGTTTGCTGCAACTCCTATTTAATGAGAACATCTGACAAAAAAAAATTTGTCTGTTATCCACTTAGAACTTTAAAGACGTTCTTTAGGCTGTTTAATGTCCCAGAGTCTATTGATGCCTTCTAATATTTTTCATATATTTGTAGCTTTGAAGATTGCTAATGAATGGCTGTAGCTCCTAGTACTTTTCTATCCTCTTTCCCTACATTTAGGAACAATAAACTAACCTTCTAAACACATTCCTAAAATGTTGTTTAGTCTTATTCCAAGAAGAGAACCAACAAGGGCATTTTGTTTTCCAACCAGAATCTGGACCAGGCATAACTAAAGTGGGCAAAGAAGCCCCTGGACCATTTCCAGTGAGTCAGAATGCAGGGAATTATTAGCTAACCAACTCACCTTTGAATTGGACAATATATAATAGGTATAATAATAAACTAATCTTATAAAATTGTGAATTACTGTACCATGGACTTTTTTTTTTTTTTTGCCATATTGTTTCAAGTAAAGGTTTACTTTTATAATATCACTCTAATGTTTTTTGGGAAGATGTCTTCTGTTTTCGAGGCAACACCATGTTATTTGATCCTCTGCTGCTTCCCTAGTAAACCTTCTGTTTCTGGAGCTTCATTCAGTTTTGTGTGATTATCTTTAGGAGGAAGGAATAAGGAAGGAACTGGAAACTGAAATTTTCCAAAAATGGTGTTGTCTCTGTGCCTGAAACAGTGGGGTGTAATATTACAGCATGTACCATGTGTACTGTTGTGCAAATAATGCTGAGAACAGTATCCTACTTTTGAAAATGTGGTCTCCTATCTGGAAGAAACTTAATACTTTTCAAAGGCAAACATTTGAAAATATATCTTTATGTCATTGTAAGGATTGTGCTGTATATGTCTTAAAAGACAGGGAGAAACTCATCAAAGTCAAAAGAGATCTCCAAGGCCTTCACAGTTTGCGAGGGCAGAGGTTTGTGACTGGTGGTATTCCCAAAGAACTTAAGGCCTTCTGTGGGTGAGCCTGAGCACAATGATAACATTTAGGGCCTCTGCAGTGATCTGGAAACAACCATGCAGGGAGTTCTCCACCTGCCAGGACCACAAAGGCCACAGGCAGCACCGTGTAAGGAGGGGAGAGCAAAGTTGCAGTGAAGCTCCAGGAAAGGTTCAAAAGACAAAGGGAAGGTGATGAAGGGGCCATGTAGAGCAGGTAGTGAGGCATGATAGTAGCAGAGAAAAAAATACCATGAGATTTTGAACCAAGCATATGAATGGCATTGATGGCATTGAACACTGCAAGGAAGGGGAGAGGGCTCTCTGCAAGATGAACAGCCGTGCAGTTGAAAACACCCGACTTGTACCGCTGGCTCTGTGACCATGCCAGAATCTTCTCCTTGGGTCTGAATTATTCAGCTATAATCTGGGAGCTTGTCTTGTAGGGAGTATTCATACTGTTTTGGTACTTGCCAGATAAGATGTAAGAAAGAAATACTTAGTGAAACCATATCTTCAGCAGAAGCCTCAGTGAATTTGAGAGTTATGCTGGCAGACACGCAAGTACTATCCTGTCATTGACAATATATTTTTTCATACAAAAGCAATTGTTTGTACTTACTTGGTAGTGCTCTTTATCAACCTCATTCATTTCAAATGTACATATATTCACAGCTCAGATTCTGTTAAATCATTACTGAACTTTGCAATGTTCTTGCTCAAAGCTCATAGGTACAAGGAAAATCCTTTATATTTTCCATTATGTCAGGTGGGGCAGACACTCTTTAAAAATCAAAGCTTTCATTATACCATTTCTCCTGCCAGCACCCTGAATGCTGAATGAGCTAAATTTCATATTTAGGAGCCAAAAAAAATATTTCTGCCACTTACTGCTGGCAGTGTTAGTCTGATTCCACTCTAAGCTAGAGTAAAGATGTTCCTGGAAAAAGAAATCATTGGCCAATGGTCATCTTTCAGAATGTATTAGAAAGCTGGATGTATTCTTACCATCAGGGATACAGGATTTAAGTGAAATTAGGTTAATAAGGTTTCTGTGGTGTTTCTGTAGTGTGTGTATGCCAACATGCTGGGAATATTTATTTTAGCTAATATGAAATGTCTTACAATATAGACCATTAGTCTGGCTTCACATTTAGTCTTTTCATGGGGTCAGCAGATAAACAGTTCCAGAAGGCAATTATTCTAATTACCTCTGACATCTATGCTGGGAACTGTGAGTTTCCCTGAGGTATCTTATCTCCCTTCCTTGACTACAGAGGAAGCCTGTACAGTCAGCCAAGCCTACATGCATAAGTGACTACAGGTATCTGTGATACATTCACTCAGTACTGTAATGTATATGTACAATATGCAGCACAGAAAACTTGGAGAGCCCATGGAATGCAAAGTGGTTTGATGTGGTGTGGCATTATTGTCATACACAGAGTGCAGACAAGTGTCTGTGGCTTATCCCAAATTTGTCCCATTTCTGCAGCCTAGAACTTTGCCTTCCAGGGGAGGGTAATTGTTTAACCACTCGTGCACCCTCACACATCAGTGACTGTTGTTTCATCTGCTGTGTGATGTAGAAAATGTGAATATAGCCTGGTCCTCCTCCACTGTATTTTTATAGAGTCATATAACCATTAGGGTTGGAAAAGGCCTTCAAGATCATTGAGTCCAGCCTTTAATTGATCACCACCTTGTCAACCAGACCATGTCACTAAGTGCCATGTCCTGTCATTTCTTGAATACCTCCAGGGATGGTGGCTCAATCACCTTCCTGGGCAGCCCATTCTGATGCATGACAACCCTTTCCATGAAGAAATTCCTCCTGATTCCAACCTGAACCTCCCCTGGCACAGCTTGAGGCTCTGTCTTCTTGTCCTGTCCCTCATTGCCTGTGAGAAGAGACTGGCACCCACCTGGCTACACCCTCCTTTCAGGAAGTTGTAGAGAGAAATAAGGTCCCCCTTGAGCCACCTTTTCTCCAGGTTGACCAACCCCCAGCTGTCTCAGCCACTCCTCACAGGACTTACCCTGTGATCCTTCACCAGCTTTGCCCTTCTCTGGACAAATGTCCAGAGTCTTTCTTCTGTTGTTCAGAATGTTCAAAATGTTCAATGTCTTTCTTCTTGCGAGGGGCCCAGAACTGAACACATAATTTGAAGTGTGGCCTCACCAGTGCCAAGTACAGGGGGATACTCACTACCCTGGTCCTGCTGGACACACTATTTTTGATACACACCAGGATGCCATTGGCCTTCTTGGCCACCTGGGCACATGCAGGTTCATGTCCAGCCAATGCTGACCAGCACCCCAGGTTTTTTTTCCAGTGGGCCACTTTCTTCTCCCAGTCCGTAGCATGGGGTTGTTGTGACCCCAGTGCAGGACCTGGCACTTAATCCTATTGAACCCCATACAATTACCCTCAGCCCATCAATCCAGCCTGTCCAAATCCCTCTGCAGAGCATTCCTACCCTCCTGAAGATCCACATTCCACCCAACTTAGTGTTGTCCATAAACTTACTGAGGGTTCACTTGGTCCCCATGTCTAGATCATCAACAAAGATATTGAACAGGACTGGCCCCAGCACTGATCCCTGGGGGACAGCACTAGTGACTGGACACCAGCTGGATGCAGAACATTGCCCATCATCCTCTGGGTCCAACCTTCCAGCCAGTTCTTAACCCAGAGCAGGGTGCATCTGCCCAAGCCATGGGCAGGTCGCTTTTCCAGGAGAACACTGTGGAGACACTATCAAAGGGTTTGCTGAAGTCCAGCTAGCCAATATCCACAGCCTTTCCCTCATTCACCCACCCACAGGTGGGTCATGTGGTCATGGAAGAAGATTAGGTTGGTTGAGCAGGACCTGCCTTTCCTAAACCCATGCCTGAACAACCTCTGGTTGTTCTGTATGTGCTGTGTGATTGCACTCAAGATATTGTATCCTGCCTCAAAATGTCTTCTAGATTGAACAAAATTAATCTATTAGATGATATCTATTAGTTAAGAGTGGAAGATGCAGGGAGCATGGGGTTTTTTTCACAAAACTGAGAGAAATGACATTGAGTTATCAAATATTTTTCATTCTTACTGGAGATGAAACAATATAACAGTTTTAGTAATCCAAATTTCCTGCTTCAAAATGGTACCAGATCATGTCTGAAATAGTGGCAACAAGGGGTGCCAGCCTGAAGGGGGTAAAAGTAGAGATTTGGTAAGACTTGGTTTTAATTTATGTAAAGTGGGCACTTCTAAAGAAGGCTTGGGTGAGATTTAAAGGAAAAATAGTGACATTGGTCTAAGATACCAACAAGTAGCTAGGAAGTTAAGATAATGACAGCAGTTTGAATGAATGGCTATGGTCCCATAGTGCTCGCAGCCAACATGCCAAGCAGAGAGTGAGGCACTGGTTTGAGGCACTCAGTCTTAGTGATTGATTGGAGAAGAGTCTGGTAAGCCTGTCCTCTACATATAAATACCAGAGACAGCAACCTGTGGTAACTCATTTATAATCATCACCAATGTATGAATGCAGGCTCCAGGAGTTTGTTGAACAGTGGAAATTCAGCTGGGGCTCAGAAGAGTGACCCAGGGTGTGAATTCATTTTCACTTAGTGGCAAAGGGGAGGCAACAGTGGGTTCACACACAAAATATGAAGTTCAGAAACTCCCTCATGTTGGTCTTCAAGAAAACTCCCTCATGCTGGTCTTCAAGGTTTTGGTGGGACAAGCCATATGTGGTGATCTTCTCTTTCCTCCTCCTCCCAGTTTATCCGGACAAGCACTGCTCATTACAGGGAATTCAAATGCCAAATTTTATGTTTTGTTGTTTAGCCATCCTGGAACAGTTGACCTGGAAAAGCTCTGTAACAATGGTCAAAATGTTCAGTATATTTTGTATTGTATTGATATGTACTGTATCTCCAATACATGTTGTGTTTCTTACACACATATCTCATAAGTGTCTCAGGAGATTTTTTTTTGTTTTGTTTCGTTTCCCCCAAATGTTCTCCAGAAGAAATTGTCTTTGGCCAAATACTAAGTATGGAAGACTTTGGCCCAAAAGACCAATATTTTATGAGGTTAATATATTATAATGGAAATTACTTGATAACCAATGGTAAGATAGATAATTATGATGCCTGTGTCACAGGTGGGATTGGGGGCACCATCTGTCTGCCTCCTATATTCCCATGATAAGACCTTGCTTTTCTTTTCCTTGCTTTATAATGTTGTTGAACTCAGACAGTTTAGGCTGAAATTTTCCATGTCAGGTGTCTGCCCAAGGCTGATTATTTTGGAAAACTCAGTTCAGCCATTTCCAAAAATAAGACTAGAGGAAAATATGTTGGTTCTGACTATGTCTAAAAAGCTGTGGCAAACTTTTTGTTGAAAAGCTCTAGAGCAGCAGTGCTTTAAGGCACAGGTGTACAGTTTTCTGGGGTGATGAGGCTGAAAGTAGGGGAAAAGCTTCTTGTCAGTGACATAACTTCTGTTGTTCCACTCAGTGCTGGGCACAGATGGTCAAGTTATAAGTCTCTTAGAGAAAACATTTTGCATGGACTCTTAAAAGGCCTACTTGTATGTAACAGTTTAATATTCCTAAGTTATATCTCTGCCCAAACCATTTTGCACCTTAAGGTTTGGCATGACTTTCTTTGCAACTACAGATAGGTGCTATGTCTAATCTATGTGAGGGCAAAAGAAACACTAAAAGAGCCCATGACAGGAGATGGGAGTAAATAGGGAGATCAAGGAAATAAGTGTGAATTATATTAAGATATAGAAGTGTTATGAAGGAATTATCTTAATAGTCAAGGTGACAGAATTAAGGAAAGAACAACTAAAACAACAAAATTATGAGTTCCTGTACCAGAAGATGGGTGCTAGGTTTGGAGTCCTGGGGAATGACTTTAAGGAATGAACTAGTGAGGGAAATGAACCCTGCAGATCTGGCGCTAGACACAGGCAAAATACTTAGAAGAACGAAGCCCATTTTCTTACTGCATATTTTGGCCATGCTAAAGCCCTGAGAGGTTGACAGGCTTCTGAAGATGATAGAGAAGGAGATGGGATATGCAAGGCAGCATGTGCTTCTGCTAAATCTCTTATGTCCCTGTTTTTGCAGGAGCAGGATCTCCTGCTCTTCAGCAGTCACTTTGGCAACTTGACATGGGTCACACCTTTTCTTCCTAGGCCAGCCCTGAACAAGCCCTGACATTATCTGTAGCGTGGCAACAGGCCCTCTCCTCTCCTCTCCTCTCC